>CM030944.1:1766944-1791944 GCA_018136815.1 Isochrysis galbana | reverse complement strand
GCGAACAGAAGGAGCGAGAGCTCGCAAGGGAGATTCAGAGGGGCAGTAGAGCCGGATACGACGGCTCGCCATCTCGTTGCCGCTCCTCGCTCGCCCAACCTGCTTCTCCTACACGAGGGGGCTCCTTGGCGGCTCCTCCTTCTCCTTCTTTCCCTGCAGCTCCGGCCGTCGAGAGCAGGACATCCTCTCTCTCGAGTATCTCCCTGGCGCCCTCGCCCGCCGTCACACTTGACGCCTCGACGCGCTCGCTCGTCCGCGAACCGCGCGTCTCGGTTGTTCCTGTCGGCGTGCCATCGCTCGAGGAGATTCTTGGCGGTGGCACTGCTGCCACAGTCTCGCCCTCGTGCCGCAGCCTAGCAGCCGACGCGTCTAGCCGTTCGCTCGGCTCGAGCGCTGCCGATCCGCTCGCGCCTGGCTCAGTCAGCCAGCTGCTCGCCGACCTACACGAGCACCTTAGCTACACACGTGACCCTGAGCGCAGCCAGCCGCAGGCAGCTGGCCGCAGGGCGGCGCGACCAACCTCGGCTGGAAGCCGCCACTCCTCACAGACGGCAAATAGTTCGCCTCTTCCAGGCGAGATTGTGCGGCCAGGTGACTTGCGTTCCTCGCGACCGGGCAGCGCACGTAGTGTTCGCTCCAACTCGGCCTCCTCTGTGCGCTCCACCAGCCGCGGCGCCAAGCGCGGTGGGACTACGAGCCGCGAGAAGACGCTCAACAGCCTATACGGCTCGCCTTCGGGATCGCGGGGCACCAAACCACACTCAGGCACGCGGAGCGCGTGGGATTCGTCGCCTCAGTCCGCCGCAAGCTCACCCATCGCCGACCGCTCCGGCGGCTCCCAGGTCGCCACATTTGAGACACGCCTCGACACGAGTGCAGCCGTCCAGCTGGCAAAGTCCAAGCTGGGTGCCTCGTGCATCGCTGCAACGGCCGGCAGCGGTGAGGGGGCTGCCAGTGGCGCCGACGCACTCGCCCACTTGCTCGGCTCTGCGCCCGCCGCGACAACCGGTGGCGCCGGCGAGCTCGCCGCTATTCTCGGGGGTGACATGCGCGCGCCAACTGCCGACGTACGCCCGAGCTTGCTCGATAAGCTTGTCGCGGCAGCGCAGCCATTGTCACCCGCAGGGACAGAGACCTCCGCTGGTGTCACTCACTTGTCAGCCTCGACGGCTGCAAGCACGCCCACACGTAGGCCGTACAAGAGCAGCACGACAGCCGCCCGCCTCACCGAGATTGAGCAGGCGCTGCGCAACGGTGTCGCAGACCACACACCGGCGTACGAGAAGGGACAGACTGTGCTCACCAAGGTCTTCCGCGCTTTCGACCCAGACGGGTGCGGCCACATCTCAAGCGGCGCGTTCCGTAAGCTGCTCGGAGTCTTCGAGATCGAGGCTAGTGAGTCAGAGGCGCGCGCCATTGTGGCTTCTTCGCCGCGCCCGTCCAATCCGCCTGTCGAGCGCGCGCTCTACTATGACAAGTACATCAGCCACCTTTTTGTGCGCTTCAAACCACGCCGACGATCGGATGACAGCTCGGCCTCGCTCAGTGGCTCGGCGCTGAGCGCAACGGGCGGCGGTAGCCGTGCCGCTGTAGCTGCCTCCGCGCACACGGCGCCCCCGCGTGCGAGCAGTGGTAACCCCAGCGCGCCCCTTCGCCACGAGGAAACACAGGTGAAAGAGGCCATCGCGTCCGCCCGCGTTCGTGCCGCTAATTCAGGTGCAGGTGCCCTTTGCGGCACCGCCGACGAGGCTGCTGCCGTGTTCCTAGACGAGGTGGTGGCGCTCCACACGCGTGCCGCGCGGGACCACGGCGGCGTGGGCGCAACTCTTGTGGCTCCGACGGCGGCGCCCGCGTCGGCGCTCGACGTCCTCCTCACGGGCGGCGAGCTCAAGGATGCACGGGCCGCGCCCGCACCTGCATCGGCGCTCGAAGCGCTGCTCGGCGGCGAGCCTAAGAGTGCGCAGACTGCGCTCATACCAGCGCCAGCGCCTGTGGCTGACCGCGCCATCGACGCTCTACTTGGCGCTGCCGACAAGAATGTGGGTCCGAACGATCAGCACGCTCCGCCTGCCCGACTGGCGGCCGCCGTCACACGCAAGCTGGAGGCACAGACAATTCACAGCTGGCAATATTTCGCTTGGGTTGAGTTGCGCGATTATCTCGAGTGGCTGAGCACGAGCGCAGGAGCCGCCACGTCGCGCCGGGCTGACGGCCCGCCGCCAGCGCCCGCTAGCGCCAGCGCACTCACTGCGCTGCTCGCCTCCAAGGAGGGATCCGGCACTGCTGAGGCTGAGCGCGACAGGGTGACCAAGGAAACGCTACTCGACGCGGCCCGTGCCGCTATCATGACGTCACGCGCCGCGTTTTCCGCGCTGGAGTGGAAAGGCGCTATCGAGTTGCACACTACCTCGTCCGTCGAGGCGTCGCGCGCTCATTCGCGCAACCTCGACGCGGCGCGCAAGCTTTGGCAGGCTGACGCCAACCTACCATACACCGGGTGGCGTGAGTTCGAGGCGCGCTACGCCTCGCCCACCGCATCAAATTCCGCCCAGGTGGCGTCGCTGCTTTTGACACTCCGGCGAGCGGTCGATCGCGCGGGCGCTGCACGAGCGGCCATCCGGCAGCGGCTCAAGCTCCTTGCGCACGCCCGCTCGCTCGTGGACAAGCTCACTCCGCCAACAGAGGCGGCGAGCGGCGCCAAGCAGGCGTGGGCTAATGGTCTCGACTCACGCCTTCGCGACAGCCTCGTCGCACAGCTGCGTTCGCTCATCGGGCTGCTGCGGCAGGCTGGGGTGCACGTCGTTGAGACGATTGTCGAGTGGCGCGCGCTTTACCGGCAGCCGCTGCCCTTCGAATGGGAGGGCGCAAACTATTTGATAGCGATGCAAACACAGCACGTCGCACTGCCCCGGGCCCTAGTCGATGAGATTCAGCGGCTAGGCGGCAGGCCCCCGTCGACCGATGCGGCGCGCGAAGA
This sequence comes from Isochrysis galbana, assembly GCA_018136815.1. Taxonomy (NCBI): domain Eukaryota; phylum Haptophyta; order Isochrysidales; family Isochrysidaceae; genus Isochrysis; species Isochrysis galbana. Next base: position 1,788,967 of record CM030944.1, on the reverse strand, counting down.
GGCGGCGAGGCTGGTGATCGAGCGCGAGGCTGCAGTGCAGGCCACGCGCGCGATGCAAGCCGACGCCAATTGGGTGCCTCCTGCGTTGTCAGTTGGCACCCGGTCCGTGCCGATGTTGCCGATGCTACGATGGCTACCCGTCGACGAGCTTGCCATGCGTTCACACTTAGCCGGCGGCAAGGCCCACTTGAGCAACAACACCTATTATTATGAGCCGGTAGCGGAGAGCGCTTAAGGGCATTCTTTGCCTCTATCTTGTTCAGGGCACGACAATCTTGTGTACAGTGGCGTGTTTGAACAGAGTCTGAGTTGCCGCGCTTAGCCGCGCTACATAGCCCTTGCGCGAAGACCCGTATGCTACGATGCCACGTGATTCGCGTGCATGCCGTGCTGACTCTTTATGTGCTTGTGATTAAAGCGTGCCATGTTCTTGAGTGTTGCGCGCTCAAGCTCCGAAACGTCTTCATTTGCTGTAGCTGTGCGAGAGGTTGTGAGTCTGAGCGTCATCATGTAGTAGCACCCCTCGTTGCATCGATTGTCCCCCATTCGCCCCTCACTGTTTCCATTAAAAAAAACCTTTTGCATATTCTCGCCTCACGCGCAGCCTAGTCACGTACTATGTCACCACGCCTTCACTCCTCTCCTGTCCGCCTCCACAACCTGCCTTGCGGCGCCTCCCCTCGTGCACTACTAAGGGGCGTGGGGGGTGGGTGGATGTGGCGGGCTGTCTGTCCCGGTCCTTTGCGGTGAGATTCTCGTCTCCCGCCCCTGTTCCGCTCTAAGTCCCTCCGGTATTATTTTACCGATTGCCTTCATGCGCACCTTTCGCTCTCGCAGCGAAACACTTCATCCCCTCAGCGCCAATCTCGCTGTCCACGAGGGGCACCAAATGAAGGCAAACAACAAACAACCTACCCTCCCTCTCCGGTGCGGCTCTTTACCGAATCCTTGTGGTGGTACCCTATAGGTCATCCCAATGCTCGTCAGGCCGCCGCCGGGGCGGGCGTATCCGGCCGAAACGGACCTTCGGGGGATCCCGGCGGGTGAGAGGGGGAAACCGGTCCTCTCGGGCGCGGGGAGGGACCCCCCCTACCCCTACCCGCAACAAGTTGAAATGGTAGGCATCCTCAAGAGTCAAGAGTTTTTTTGGAGCCTTTGGGCTAGGGGTTTCCGAAAGGACGAGCGTAGGCGTGTAGGCGTAGGCCCCGTGCAGAGAGAGGGAAGAGGCCCGATCTCCGCCCCAGTTCCATACATGGCAGTCGCGCGCTAATGCGCTAATCTGCCCCTGCCCACAACAATGCTAGTCGTTAGTCGCTGCTACAACGCGCGTCGTTCGTCAAGCTGCAACGTATGCACGATGTAGCATGGATGATGGATGATGCACGATAGCACGATGCATTCTCTCAAAGACGTGCGCGCTCGTCGATGTGAATCAAACTCTAGTCAGGCAATTGAGAAAATCAAGATCTCAGTCAGAACTGAATAAAGAAGTGCAGCCCGGCGAACACCACCAGCTTACAAACAACTGTGGGCAATCAACACGTCGGTGGCTGCGTGTACCGCCACTAGCAGTATTGGTGCGCGCACAACGAAATGCGACAAAAGGGCTCGCTAGGCGTCTATACGAGGCTTGTTGTGCGACCAACACCACCGAGCTCATTTACCACAACCCTGGTGTCGCTCTGCCAGCCACGAGCGTCCCCACGCCCGACCTACGCTTCCGCAGAACGTGGCGGTGGCCTTGGGGCGCGCGCGCCTCCCCTGCCCTCCTTGTCCGCACTGGCAGCGCGGCTTTGCGGTCGGGCCTTGCGCCGTGCGTCAACCACCTTGCGCACGCGCGCGGCGCGCGGCCTCGCGCCACCCGTGTCGTCTGAGAGGCGCCACCGCTCGCCCCGCGCCAGTCGCACGCGGCTGGCTGGGTCGCGTTCCAAGACGCCAGCGTGGATGCGCATTGGCACGAGCGGCAGCCCAAGCCGGCTCGCAAGCTTCTCCGCAACGGTGCGGTCGGATGGCGGAACGAGTGAGAGCACCTCGCCTTCGGCACCCGCGCGCCCGCAGCGCCCTGCACGGTGGACGTAGTGGCGCTCGTCCGTTGGCATCTCCAGGTTGACTACGTGCGTGAGTGCCGGGAAGTCGAGGCCGCGGGCGCCCATCTCGGTCGCGATGACAAGTCGCAGCCGGCGTTCGACAAGGCCGCGGATGACGGCCACACGCTCCTCCCGCTCTTGCGTGCCGCGAAGGGCGGGGGCGTCGATGCCATGACGCGTCCACAGCAGCTCGGACACGACTTGCGCACGGTGCGGCGAATTGACAAAGACGAGCGCCGAGACGGGCGGCTCAACACGCGAGAGGCGCGCGAGCTCCTCGACCTGCTTGTGCCGTGGCACGACACAGATTCCATGCGCGATGGTGGCAGGGAGCAGACCGCCCGCGGCCACGCCGCTGCCGCCGCCTCCTTCGTCGGCCTTCCCCACGTCCGCACCCTCCAGCCGCATGAGCAGTGGCCGCTCCATGAGCTGAATCGCTGTGCGGCGGACTGTCGGCCCATCGGCCGTCGCTGAAGCAAAGACCAACTGCAGCCGCTTCCAGAGTGAGGGGTCGCCGCCGTCGGCGGCGCGCGCGCGGAGTGCCTGGACGATGCGCATCGTGTCCTCGAGATGCGGCGGCACTAGCGCCTCGTCCACCTCGTCGAGCACCACGTGTCGCACGCGACGGAGCGAGACCTTCTTGGAGTCGAGCGCGAGCTCCGCGATGCGCCCCGCCGTGCCAACTATAACCTGCGGCTTGCGTTTCTTGTACGCTTCGAGCTGTCGGTTCACATTGGCACCTCCAACGAGGGCGAGTGCCGACAGCCCGCTCCCCTCGCATAGCTTCGTCGCCACGCGTGCCGTCTGGTGGGCAAGCTCCCTCGAGGGGCAGAGGAGCAGCAGCTGCGGCTGTTTCACCTCCGTCTGTAGCTGGCAGAGGAGCGGCAGGAGCGTGGCAAGGGTCTTCCCCGAGCCGGTGTGCGCGTGGAGAATGGCGTCCCGCCCACCCGCGAGCGCGTCGAATGAGCCTGCCTGAAGCGCGTTCAACGACGGCGAGTCACCCCCGAGCAGAGCCTCGAGATTGAGCAGTAGCTTTGGCGGGAGGGTGTGTGATGAGGAGGCCGAAGAGGGAAGAGCAGCAAGGGGAAGGCGGGGCGCGTCAGCGCGCAGGTGGAGGCGCTCTAGCTCGTCGTCGATCGCAAGACGCACCGCCCTCGTGCGTTGTCCAACCGGTGGAGCGAGCACGTCCAACCCCCCTGCCGGAGAGAGCACGCCGAGCGCACCACACACTGCCGCCAGCGTGGCCGGCCCCATCCCCTCGCGCCCCTTCCCCTCGCGCCCCCCCGCCTCCCCTTTTCTTTTTTCCCCCTCGCCCCCCCCCCCCCCCCCCCCCCCCCGCGGCTCTCTCCCTCCCTCTCTCTCTCTCTCTCTCTCTCTCTCTCTCTCTCTCCCTCCCTCCCTCCCTCCCTCTCTCTCCCTCTCTCTCTCTCCCTCCCTCCCTCCCTCTCTCTCTCTCTCTCTCTCTCTCTCTCTCTCTCTCTCTCTCTCTCTCTCTCTCTTCCTGCCCCCCCCTCTCTCTCTCCTTGATACCGACCACCGACACTCCAATACTTTACTCCAAGCCAGATATGTCTTCCAGCACGGGGCCTCCGAGAGAGAGAGACTAGAGAGAGAGAGAGAGAGAGAGAGGGAGAGAGAGAGAGAGAGAGAGAGAGAGAGAGAGAGAGAGGGAGAGAGAGGGAGGGAGGGAGGGAGGGAGAGAGAGAGAGAGAGAGAGAGAGAGAGGGAGGGAGGGAGGGAGAGAGAGAGAGGGAGAGAGAGAGAGAGAGAGAGAGAGGGAGGGTAGAAGCAAAGGAGTACTGTATTCTCACAAACGAAATGGGGGGGGGAGGCGAGAGAGAGAGTCGTTGTGAGGAGGATAGAATATACAAAGGAACAAGAGTTGTTGGTGAGAGTGTGAGATGCGTTTCTTCTACTCGTCGTTGCTGCTGTTTCTTATCGAGCATCTCTCGAGAAGAAAATCCGGAGAAACACGTAAAGACTGCTTCAATTTTACGTATTCGAGGGGCGCCCTCAAGGGTCTTCCGCGGTCTCTTCTCGCCGCGCCAGACATTCTCTCTCCCCCTCTCTGCGGAAGTGGTGGGAGCCCCCCACTGGAGTGGATTATGCCCCCCTCGTCCTCCCCCACTCGCGTCGTCTCGATCGCGGTGATCTCGGACACGATCTGACCATGGTGCTGGGTGGGCAAGCGCCGGCTCGAGGCGGCCATCGCCCGCTCCGCCCTCCCCCTCGCCTTCTCGATCGAGTGGAAGCCCTTCCTCTTAGACCCACATCTCCCTCTCGGAGAGGGAAAGCCACGGCTGCCGCACTACCAGGCCAAGTTCGGGGCGGAGCGGGTACGGGCGATGGAGCCAGCGATGCGCAGGACCTTTGAGGAGGCTGGGCTGCCGCCCTTCTCGCTCGAGGGGCGCGTGGGGGCCACGCTCGACTCGCACCGGCTGATGGAGCTCGCCAAGAGGCAGGTGAGAGGCAGGAGAGGAGAGGGGGAGAGGGGAGAGGGGCAGCGATGGCGTTCGACAAAGAGGCAATCAAGGGCGAGGGCAGGCAAGGAGGTGGTGAGCGGGTAAGGTGGCGTAGGGGGGAAGGTAGGGATTCAAAGGGAGAACATTCGGGCCAGAGGATGAGGCAAGTGCGATGTGATGCAAGAGCGGAGAGAGCCGGAGAGACAGGCAGGCAGGGCAGTGAGAGAGAAACGGTGGAGGGCGAGAAGTGGCGAGCAAAGCGGGAGGGCAAAACAGAGTGGCGCTGCCCGGCACCTTTGGTGCTCGTTAGGCCTTATGCAATTGTAGCTTCAGAGGCCGGAGAGATGGGACACCGGGGCCCAACGCAGCGGGGGGCCCTTGCTGCCCCCCTTCGACCTCGTCTCATACGCTCGTTCCAAGCGCACCCTTGCCCCTTCCCGCCCCGGCGCACCGCCACGCAAGCACGCTGATGCCGCTGCTCCCCCGTCTCATGATCCTAAGGGAGGACCGCAGCTGCAAGATGCGCTGGTCGAGCGTCTCTTTGAGGATTACTTTGCGAAGGGAAAGTCGCTGTCTGACCGCAACGTGCTGCTCGAGGCCGCAACCGCCGCCAACGTCCAAGGCGCACAGGCGCTGCTCGATGATCCGGACGAGCTCACCGAAGAGGTCTACGCTCAGGTGACACCCGCTGAGCCAGTTGCGTGAATAGAGACCACGCACTGGCGACCTCTGGCGCACTAGGCTGAGATGGCCTCGCTGTCCGAGCCGCCCACACCTCGTCTTGCAGGTGGAGCAAGCGCACAACTCGCGTGTTACCGGCGTGCCTCACTTCATCATCGATGGCAAGGTGCACGTCTCCGGCGGTCAACCACCGGAGGTGTTCATCGATATCTTCAAGTCCATCGCTGAGACGCAGCCTTAGACAAAGTGGATTCGCTCGATCATTTCAAGTTGGCGAGAGGAATGAAGGCCCTATCGTTCGGCCTGTCAGGATGCTGCCCGCGCAGGGATAGCGCGAGCGCTGTGCAATGACGTGAGGATGACGGGCTCCGCATCCACGGCCTCCAAGGCCACGGCGGCGCCCTGAGAAGAGGCACGTCTCTGCTCGCGACCGGACCCCTGGACCCCTATGGTGGGCATCGTTCTTTCGTTTGGCACGAGGTCCGTCTCGAGGACACCACTAAGCTACACCACGCGGCAGCCACGCCGTGATAGCCAGTATAATGCATACAAGTTCTAAGACTAATAGTATTTGCGTCCGTCCGGCATAAACCCGGGGCCGGGGCACGCATCTACGCTATAAGCTACTAGCACCAGCGGAGAGAAATAAAGCGCGTTCACGATTGATTTGCCAGGCTCCCAAAAGCCAAAAGACGCAGATGTTGGATTGGAAGCCTAAACCAAAACGGCTCCTGAGTTTGTTATTTGTTGTGTGAAGTGCCCGCCCACGAGGGGTGCATTGATGGTAGGAGTGGCCACCATGGGCGCCATGCCCATGGGGGTGGCAGGCCAGTGCTACCACCCTCCATGGGGAGTCCTTGTTGTGGAGCCGGGGCGAAGGAGGTGGGGGGCCCAGAGCTGTACTCTAGGCCTGGTTGTTATTAGTTGTATGCAGAGAACGGGACCTTGCCTATTCCTGCTTTTGTAGCTTTGTAGCTCCAAAAAAACACTATTGTCATAGTTTTAGCGATGGAGCGCGCGCCGACCGCTCCCCTCTCCCAGCCCCCCGCCGCCACGACGCCCCAACGGGGCCGCCTCAAGCCGCCGGAGCCAAAGCGCTCGCAGGCCTCCGCACCGCCCGACAACGACGTCGAGATGGCGCCGCCATCCTCGCCTCCCAGGCAGCCACAGAAGCAGGGAACAGGCAAAGCCCTGTTCCCCTGGTTGGGCTGTAAGTATTGATATTAGTACTGATGCATTAGTATTAGCTCCCCAGGAGCTGATATACTGATGTTAGTTCCTAGGCTGCCAGTTCAAAAATAAAACTGAAAACAAAACTCCGGAGCGGGAACGAGCCCCCGCGAACAAGCGCAGAGGCGCGCCAGCCCGCTCCCTCCCCCCGCCTATCTGTCCTCCTAGCTGCCCACCCCCCACCACCTTGGCCTCTTGGCCTCTTCACGTGCACCTGCCAACTCGTGCTCTCTGTTTGTTTGCGCTGCCCTCCCCTTTGCGCGCGCGCCACGCGCTGCACGCTGAACACCCCCCAGTAAGTATAAGTATAATAATAGCGATACTGGAAGTTATAATAGGGGTGTAAGCTGATATTAGTACTGATGTAAGTACTGATGTAGGTGTAAGCTCAAAACCACCGTACGCTTACGGACTGACAGCCCAACAAGGCCTGTTCCCTGCAGACCAGCACAACCAGAGCCAGGCTCAGCCCATCAGCGCCGCCGTGCAGCCACCCACTCAAGGACTCCCCATGGGGTGTGGCAGCTCTGCTGCCACCCCCATGGCGGTAACTCTTACCATCTGTGCACCCCTCGGGGGCGGGCACATGACACAACAAACAGCAATTCTTGGAGCTTTTGCTTGCTCCCTCCAACCAAATCCTACACCCAAATCGCATGCGCAAGCCGCGCATGGACACAAGGGGAAAGAGACACACAGGCAAGCTCAGCAGCCACCAGCCCAACAGCCACAGCCACAGTCGCGCAAGCGGGCCGACCCACAGTCGGACCCGATGCCGACTCCCAACAACAACACCTCATTCGCCTCCCCTCCACCAGAGGAGGAAGAAGAACCCGAAGAACCCCTTTTTCATTCAGCTAGCCCAGCTAGCTGTGAGGACAAAAAGGACATTAAAAGTGAGGATGTAGCAACATTCATGAAATTCCTACTCTGCAGGCTGCCCCGCTGCCTGCTGGCCCACTCTCTCTCTCCCTGGCCCCTGGCCCCTGGCAGCTGGCAGCTGGCGCAGGCTCGCAGGCATTTGCGCCGGCACGGCCAAAACATTCGCAGCACGGGACGAATGGGCGGTGACAGTGAAGCCAGTCAGCTTCTTGATGTGCTAATAAACCTTGAGCTGATCGGCTGTCTAAGTGTGGCAAAGGAAGGGCACTGCAACTGCAACGAGCGTAGAGCGTAGGTAGAAAGGCTAGCGAAGAGCAGCGCGCGCTGGGTAACACAAGGGGGCGAAGGCGTGCTTGCGCTTTCCGCGGCAGGGAGTCCTGTCTTATTGAGCGAGCGCTAGCCCCGTCCCCGCGTCCTGTGTCGCACCACGACCCATAAAAAGTTATGAAAATATTTTGAAATACAGTAGAGGCCTAATGCATCTAATCAATGTGCACGATAGCCGCCAATTAGGATAGGGACAGCGCATAGGTTGCACGCAAGGAGGGCACACAAGAGTCTGTGTGATTAGCTCGGGTGCGGCAATCATTATGTATCACCACAACCACCCACGGCAACATCACGAACACGCCGCAAACCGTCGGTCTACGATCCGCATCAGCTCCTTCTCCCATCGGACCACAGCATCTCAGTCGGGCGAAGGGGGGCCGAAGTAGCGGAAGCCGCCCGAGAGCAGCAGGTACGCGAGCATGTACAGCAGCCCGTTGTAGTACCGCCACTCACCGGTCGGCGTGGGCGTGCGCCACAACTCCTCGACGAAGGGCCGCGTGAGAGCGTCATCATCGACGGCGAGCGCACATGCGGCATTCATCGCGACGAGCCCCTGTGGGTGGTACGGCCGGAGTCTCTCACCAAAGACTGAATACTCGTCGCCGTAGCCCCCCGCAAACGTGCGATTCTCGCGGGCGAAAAATGCGAGGATACGCGTACACGCGCGAGCGTGCCGCGCGTCTCCATCAAACCACAAGTGGTCCATGGCGTGGTTTTGCGCTACCCGCCACGCGTCGGCCCCAAAGTTGGGGCTGGCAAGGTTGGGCACGTAGATGGGTGTGCCGTCAAACTCTGATTTGTCAGGCGCTAATCCAGAGGGCGTGGATCCTGCGCGCTGCAGAAGGTTGCGGCTCGAAAAGACAGCATCGGCCCAAAAGGCGCGCGAGACGGCCGACCGGGCGCGCCGACGGAAGAGCTCAAAAAATGCGGGTACGTGGTACGAAGGATCGGTGTAGCCGGCTGCGCTCCCCTCGGGCACGAAGGTCACTTGCACTGGCGCGCTCTCCACACCAGTGGAGGTCTCGAAGAGTCTAGTTACGGGTGGCGTCCGCTCGCGGAACACCACGTCAGCAAGCAGCTCGTCAGCCGCCCGCGCGTATGCTGGTTCGCTAAAGCGCCCCGCAGCAGTGTAGAGTGCGGCGGCGAACCAGATCTCGCCGTCGGAGGCGGGACCCTCGAAGTTGTGCGTGCCGTCCTGTTTACAGCTCCACGCAAAGTAGCCGTAGTACGGCGAACGCGGGTTGGAGTGGCGCATGTGGCTCTGCGCCCAGCGCCAGAGCGCATCAAACGCGCTCTGATTGCCGCGCTGCGCCGTGATCATCATGCCGTACGACATGCCCTCGGTGCGCACGTCGTCGCGTTTGCGGCTCTCACTACCGCTGATAAAAGCGCTGCCGTCCCCCACTTCGAAGAAGACAGCCTCGTCCGCCTTGTTACCGAAGAAGAGCTGACTGAAGATGGCATCGACTCGTGCACTCACAGCTGCCGGTTCAGCCAAGCCAGCCTCAACGAATACGTTGCGATAGCGTCCCGTGTCAGCGGCGCCGCGGCCAGTTTGACTGGTCGGCGTTGGTGACGATGGACCTGCCGCGTGACTCGCGGGCCGGGTGGAGGAGGAGGGAGGGGAGGCGGGGAGAGGGAAGACTGCAGCAACGACGGCAAGGCTCAGCCCTAGTACCACGAAGAGCAACACACACAACGGTCCCCTTAGGCGAGCAATGGCGGTGGGCGGCGTCGCGAGAGGGGCGGCCAGCGGCAACGAACCCCCTCCCTCCCCTGTCTCACTCAGCTGCACGTGCGCCGGCTCGGCAGAGCGTGCAGCACCGACGCCGACCACCATCGCATCTCGTCCTGTCCGTTCACGGCAACTTCACGGCGAGTGAACTTCCACTTTCTTCCGATCACAGCAAGTTTTGTCACAACCGGCGGCTGCGTCTGCTGCGGAACGAAATTGGTCGGTGTATGGACAGATTCACTCGCAAGCTCGGTCGAGTATGAGCCATCACGTCGCAGATAAGCTTGTCGACTGCCACGAGTCGACGGACGTGCAGATGCGTGTGCAAAGTGCTAGATGGATTCCTGATGTAGCGAAGTGGAAGTGGGACGGCGACGACGATGATGACGACGAAGATGATTGGATTGTGGATTGTGGATTGGTGACGAGGGTGCTAGTCCAAGTGAGGAAACCGTGCGCAAGTTACTTGTGCTCGTTGCTCGGTGCGCATGGCAGCGCGCCACGCGTAGGGCGCGCGCACGCCGCTTGCTGCTATGAACACGGTGCCGTAATCCGAAGAAACTACGCGCGCTACGCGAAACTTTTGTGAAACTTGGCTAGCCGGTGAGCAACTTTTGCGAAACTTTCACGCGAAACTTTGGGGGGTCCGGCGCGAAACTCTGACCTGGCCCTAATAAACATCATCACCTCACGCCGAGACGCCGAGGCTTGCGGCCCCGACTGCCTCTCCTAGAAACTCAGCCAAACTCATATATATTAGTATTGAGTATTGCCCCTCCGTAGAAACTCATTGATCACTGAATCTGTGTGTTTGTTGTATTCAGGCCTCTCGGCGTGAATATTTCGGCATGAGCGCGCTCCTTCTTCGTTATATATCGTCTTCTATGTTCGTCGTGGTCACGCAAGGCGTGCCGATTCGGATTCTCCGTGGGCTCCAGTCCTGGTTCGCCGATTTTCGTCTCGAAATTCGAAGATTTGAGTTTTATTTTTACCGTTACGGTAATTGTCCACGCGTTTTTAAGGTAAGAGATGCAGGTAACAGAACTGGCCCTCCCCCTTCTGCAGTTCCCTCCCCTTCTGCAGTTCCCTCCCCCTTCTGCAGTTCCCTCCCCCTTCTGCAGTTCCCTCCCCCTTCTGCAGTTCCCTCCCCTTCTGCAGTTCCCTCCTTCTTCTGCAGTTCCCCTCTTCCCCTCTCTCCATTCCCTGATTTTCTCGGGCCAGGCCGGGAAAAATACGTGAATGTGAGGGAGGATTGGGTCAGTATTGTGATTCCCCCCTCCGCGGTTTCCCCCTCCTTCCGCAACTCTCCTCCCTCCCCTCTCTCCACTCCCTGATTTTCCCGGGCCAGGCCGGGAAAAATACGTGAATGTGAGGGAGGATTGGGTCAGTGTTGCGATCTCACCCCCTCGGCAGTTTCTTCCCCCCCCCTTCCGCTCCCCCCCTTCTCCCCCCCTCCGCTCCTCCCCTTCCCCTCCGCTGTTCCCCCCCTTCCGCCGTTCCCTTCCCCCCCCTCCGCGCGGCCCCCCCCCCCTCCGCGCGCCGAGACGGCGGCCCTTCCCCCTCCCCTTCTACCGCCTCGCCCCCTCTCCGACATATGCAGAAAACAGGTCGGGAGAAACCTCTCCCGCTCCCCTCGCCACCGCCTCTCTACCAACTCCGACCGCTGAACCGCTACCCCACGAAACCGACGCCAGCCTAGCCCCTGAGCCACTCTTCAACACCGCCGACGAATTCGCCGCCAAAGCGCCGGCGTCATGCGGCTCCGAGTATCTCCTATACACCCAGGACGCGGTCACGATTCCGGCGTTGCACCAGGCGACGTTTTATGTTCGCGTCCCCCTAGCCCTACGAGAACACGAAGGCTACGCGATGCTAGTGGACCGTCTCCCTGTCCGCGATGCCTTAGAGAACCCACCACTCGTTCGCCCTCAAGTAGAGTTTCCGCGCGAGGACCACACGGTGGCGGTCACCGTGATTAACTTCGAGCACAAGGTCCTTCACATCCCATCTTTCCATCCCGTGGCCTCACTCCAAGTTCGATTCCAAATACACTCCGGAACCGACCGGAGCGAAGAAGACAACGAGTCACCGGACGTGATCGAGTCACTCACCAACTCTCAACGAGAACTTCTCGAGTCCGCCAAGATCGATCCGGAGGGCCACCTCTCGAAATTCCAACGTGACCGTATTCGACAAATGTTAGCTCGCCGCATCGGTGCATTCGCTGTGGATCCTACCAGTCCGAATCACACTCACGTCATGGAAGTAGAGTTGCCCCTCAATCCTGGAGCACAACCGCACCGCCACGCGCCGTCTCGAGTAGGGCGCGAGGGCGAAAAGATTATTGAAGACGAGGTTTGCAAGATGGAGTCCGCGGGCATCATTCGTAAATCCAATTCGTCTTGGGCTTCTCGTGTTGTTCTGGTCACCAAGAAAGACGGCTCGGTACGTTTCTGCGTAGACTACCGCGATGTTAACTCCAAACTGCGAATCGAAGATAGTCCTCTCCCTCTGACGGTCGAAGCAATTGACCGACTAACGTCCGGCCACGGCCGCCTCGATTCCTTGTTCCTATGTACCTTGGACCTGGCTTCTGGTTTCTGGGGCATCCCAATCAAAGAATCCGATAAGTATATCACCGCGTTCACAACTCACCGCGGCAAGTACGAGTTCAACTACTTACCGTTTGGTGTCCAGTCCGGTCCCTCCTACATGTGCCGCGTGATGGACGCCGTCCTAGGTGGACTCGCGTGGGAAATCTGCATGCCCTACTTGGATGACGTCGGAGTCTGGTCTACCGGAGTTGGCGCGTCCCTCGAAGAGAGGATAGAAGCCTCCTTCGAGCAGATGCTGCGTCGTCTCGATCTCGTTTTGGAGCGCCTCATATGGGCCGGCCTCACGTGCAAAATGTCAAAGTGCGTCTTCTTCGCCACCTCCGCCGAGTACCTAGGCCACGTCGTCTCGCGCGAAGGCCTACGAATGGACCCGAAGAAGATCGAAGCGGTCTCGAAGATTGATCCGCGGGATATAAATTCACTCGAGAGCCAAGCACCGGCCTGAAAGCTTCAGGCGTGATGGTTGCGATCGATTTCTGTGGGCAATCGTGTCGTGAATCACGATTGGACACCGGCTGCTTTGCGCTCATCTCGAGCCAACTTTTGGAATTTTTTGTACACACGGATGACCTCCAAGGCCATTCACGTTCGGAGACACACAGGTCGTGCCCGCCAAGCACGGGCCAGTCAATAGTTCTCCCGTTTTTATAGCACAACATCCCAACATGGAGCACAAAAAGTAGTTTTGTTTTCGCATTGACGTGCTGAATTGACGGACAGCCTCGTGTTTTCGAGCGTCTCACGTTCGATTTCGAGAGACAGCCCCTCCTTTTCTCTCGATGATTCGACAGTCTCATATGGTAAGACTGGTTGGCTACCGAAACATTGGCATTTGGGCATGCTGATGGTCATGTATTGTGCTCATATGTGTCTTGGACTGGTGAAATGAAGACTAAAATTAGAATTACTAAGGTTATAATTTGGCAAAACTATGATCAAGTTGATCTTTTTCTCCTGCGGCGGCGCGCGATGGCGGCCGCAGCGATGGTCGCTGGCCTCGCCAGTGGCCTCGCACGCGGCCTGTGGCCGCTCTGGCGAGGGTCTGCGCGGCGAGGAGGCCAGCAGGCACCCGCTCCCACCATGCTGAGGCGGTGCCGCGCGTGATGGGGCAGCCCATCATGCGCAGCACCGTCATTTTGACGCTTCGCGGCCTGCCGCGCACTGCATACGGGCGAGGGGCTGGCAGTAGATGCCAGCAGGGGCGAGGTGGAGGGCGCAGGCGACGCGGTGCGCCCGCGCAGGGTTTTGTACTGCCTGCCCGGGGGTAACCGTGCCCGGGGAACGCAGGCGCGCGTCGCACAGCGCGACCTGTGGTGCACTTTTGTGGTCGACGTCGATTTCGCACGAGCGCGAAAACGTTTTGGGGTCTGTGTGTTGAATGGCGTCGAAAATGTGCATATTTCTCATTAGATTCTGCCTAATATTATTAGCTAATATACCCATTTCCAGTAGCATATCTTAAGATCTCGCGATAAAACCTCAATCTTGACTTAGTGAATTTTCACCCTTAGAAGTTAAAAGCCCTGTTTGACCGCCCTACCAAATACATAATACATATGTATTTGGTATTTGGCTGTATTTGCAGGCCCGAGCACCGTATTTCGTATTTCCCATCTAGGGTAGGTCGACGGTGCCCTCGCACGAACCTCACTCCGACCCAACCGCCAAGGACGCCGAGGCCGCCGAGAGGGAGGAGAGCTGCCGCGGCGCCCGCCACCGCGTGCTTCGCGGCACCCGTCTCCATCTCGTTGGGGCAGAGTCTCCCTCCCCCTCTCTCTCCCTCTTTCTCTCTCTCTCCCCCCCCTCTTCCCTCTCTCTCACCCCCTCTCTTCCGTCTCTCTCTCTCCCTCTTTCTCTCTCCCCCCCCCCCCTTCCTCTCTCTCTCTCTCCCCTCTCTCTCTCCGTTTCTCTCTCATTGCGCCTCGGGCAAAACGGCTCGGCGGTCGTTGGTCGGTGGCGGGGGGGGGCGGCCTCCCTCGCCGTTACGGCGGCCGCCTTCCCCCCCCCCCCCTCTCTCTCTCTCCCTCCCTCTCCCCCTCTCTCTCTCCCTCTCTCTCTTCCTCTGCCCCCCCCCCTCTCTCTCTTTCTATCTCTCGCTCTCTCTCTTTCTCTCTCTCTCTCCCCCCCCCCTTCCCCCCCTCTCTCTTCTCCTTTCTCTCCGCTTCGGCAGTCGGATCGAAGGCGCCGCTGCCGATCCCAATCTCGTGACCGAGCTCGGCAATCCCGTCGGCACCTCCCGAGCTGCGTCGACAAGACCGGATCTCCAAACGGTGGGCGCCCGGAGTGGAGGCGCCGACGAGGCGGAAGTGCCCGTGGTCGACCGAGAGAGAGAGGCCGCGCCCGCATCGCTTAGAGAGGAGGGAGAGAGGGGGGGAAGGGGGGGTGGGGGGTGTGGGAGGGAGAGAGGGAGTAGGGGAGAGAGTAGAGAGTAGAGAGGGGCGGAGGGGGGAGAGGGCGGGCTCGGGGGGGGTTTGGCCCGAGACAGGTGCCGGGGCGGAGGGGGGGGGGAAGAGAGAGGGAGTAGGAGAGAGAGTAGAGAGGGAGAGGGGGTGGGGCGGGGGGAGGGAGGGCTCGGGGGGGGCGTGACGACCAAACCGCGCGGGAGAGCCGAGCAAGTGCGGGCGCTCGGCTTCGCCCGGGGTGTGTTTACGGGGGCGGCGGGGGGCGGGGGGAGGTTCACGTGGCCGACCTCCCCCGCCGCGCGGGGGGGGCGCGGGGGGGGGCGCGGGGCGCGCGAAAGGCGAGCCGGGGCGGAGGGAAAGGCGAGCGGGGCCCTCCCCCCCGATTCCCTCCACCACGAGGTGGAAGTACACGGCTTCCCCCCCCTGAGCCCTCTCTCCTCGGGGCACAGTAAACCCGTCGCTTCGAGAGGGAAACAGACGTATTCGACCCTCCCCTGCGCATCGGGGACCCCTTTCGTACACCGCAGCGGGAGGGGCCGCAGCACTTTTGTTTCGAGCTCACCACGCGGGAAGAGATGCCCCACAGAGGGAGAGAGAAGAGCGGGGGGGGGGGGGGGGGGGGAGAGAGAGAGAGAGAGAGAGAGAGAGAGAGAGAGAGAGAGAGAGAGAGAGAGGTCTCGCCGGGTTGTTCTCTCTCTCTCCCTCTCTCTCCCTCTCTCTCTCTCTCCACGCCGCGCGGTCTCAGACGGCTCGCCCACACCGTCCGTCCGTCCACCTTTTTCCTCTCTCCAGGGGCACTTTCTATCGATCCACCTGGCTCTCCTCACTCTCTTCCTCCCTCCCTCCTTCTCTCTCTCTCTCTGTTTCTCTCTGTATCTCTCTCTCTCTCCCTCTAATCCCGCCACCAACAGGAGCTCTCATCTCTCGGCTTCTCAGCATGGCGGCGCGAGAGCCTCCTCGAGATCTATCTTGTTTTGCCCTCTTCTTCTTGTACCCGTTGGGTAGAGTAGACCAGAGAAGAAGAAGCGGAGAGGGAGTGCAGCGGAGAGATGAGGGACGGGGAGAGAAAAGAGGGGGGGGGGGAGTGATAGAGCGAGAGAGCGAGAGCGAGCAAGAGAGAGAGAGAGCGAGCAAGAGAGAGAGCGAGAGAGAGAGAGAGAGAGAGCGAGAGAGAGAGAGAGAGAGGGAGAGAGAGAGAGAGAGAGAGAGAGAGAGAGAGAGAGAGAGAGAGAGAGAGAGAGACCTCCTCCCGCGTCCCTCGCCCTCTCTCCTCCAACCTCCCCCGCCCCCTTCCCTCCGCCCCCTTTCCCTCGCGCCCGCCCCTCCTCTCTCTCCTCGCCCATGATGCTCGACCTGCTCGACGACATCGTGATTGAGTCCTCCGACCTCGAATGGCTCTCCCACTACCTCTTCGAAACTGCCGCCGCTTCACCCTCCTCGCCAGAGCCTCCTTCCTCTCCTCTCTCTCCTCTCCCCTCCCTCTCGACGCCCGCCTCCAAGCTCTGCGTGCCCCTCGGCCACCCGTCCGAGTTCGAACTGGGCCGTGCTGACGAGGCAAACTCGATTCGCAAGGCAGAGTGGACCCACAACGAGGACCTTATCATCCTCGCCACTTTCCGGGAGGTCGGCACGCAGTGGGGCAAGATTGCGAATCAGCTACCGGGCCGCACTCCCGACGGCGTGCGCAATCGGTGGCACCGGCTGCAGCGGCGGCATGGACTCGGCGAGAACATGGAGGGACGGCGCGCGCTTGACACCCTCCTTTCCTCGTGCGGCATCGACAAGAACGGGACCCCCGCGCCAGAGAGGTTCGCTTCCCCACAAGTGGATGAGGTCGTCGCGTCGAAGGCCGCGGATGGGCGCTCAAAATGGTCGGCGGAAGAGGACGCAATCATCTATGAGGGTGTGCGACAGCATGGCTTCCGCTGGCGGCAGATCTCCTCCGAGCTCCCCGGCCGCTCCGACTCGTCCGTCCGTAACCGCTGGCGCCGGCTTGAGAAGGACAACGGCCGTAGCTCCGACTGGGCCGACGAGTCGGACGAGACCTCCTCTCTCGATGACACCTCGATCGTCCCGCATCCGCGCTCACCCAAGTTGTTCCCGCTACCACCCACGCACACGCACCCGTCGCCCCCCTCGCTCAAGCGCAGCCGCTCGAGCACCATCGACGTGCGCGACCTCCTCTCGAAGCCGAACACTGCTTCCGACCGGCAAACGTCCGACCTGCTCGCCTACGTCCAAAAGACGTGTGAGGAAGGCGGCGAGATTCGCCCAAAACAGCCGGTTCTCGGGGAGGCGGACGCATTCTCTGAGCCGCGCACATGTCGCACCACCTCGCTTGACTCGACCTTCAGCTCCGTCTCAACCGAGCCCTACGCCCCGATGGCCGCCGACTCGGGTGTCGAGGACGAGGATGGCGCGGAAGTGACCACGCCGGATAAGAAGCGCTGCCGGCCGATGTGGTCGACCGAGGAGGATATGTTCATCGTCCGCTACGTGGAGAAGTATGGACGTGTCTGGTCCAAAATGGCTGAGCACATGGAGGGCCGCTCGCATCGCGCTGTCCGCAACCGCTGGCTCCGCATGGAGAAGGGGCAGGCCACGCGTGCTAGTCGCGGCGCTAACGGCTCGGACCGATGCTATCGTTGCCGCCGGTGCGGCGAGCCCAAGCTCGGCCACATTTGCGCTGCTGGACTCACCTCGGGCACAGTGGCCACGTTTAACGCCGTCACTCTTGACGCGCCACGCCGCGAACTCTAAGCCGTGGGCCAATGGCTGCCCGAACCTTGATTTTTTGCCGGATTCCGATGCGGGACAGCGCCGCGCAACCCGACGGCCACTACCCGCCGCCGCGCCGCGCCCGGCGCGTTTTTGGACCGGCCCGCCCTGCGTCCTCTTGCATGCAACTCTGCGCGACAAGCCACAACCTCGCCCTCGAGGCCGGCCTGGCCCGTTTCCCCTAGAGAAATCCAGCCAGAATGTTTTTGCACTCATCTCCACAGGAGAGCCGAAGAGCCACGCGCCGCGAGCCTTCTCCAACCTATTGTTCACTCTCGAGTGCCACTTGTCCAATAGGCCGTGAACTTGCTTCCATTGTTGTCTATCTAGTACCACGGAGCCTAGCGACCTAGCTCAGACCACGCCATCTTGTTGCGCATGGTGTGACGTTTGCAAGTACTGACGCGACAAAAGTAGTTGATCTCTCTGTGGTCGCGCATCTATCTCCATGCATGTGCAGCCTATGCAGTTGACTCCTAGGCTATGCATACGCTACCCTACTACCCTCTCCTTGTCGCTTCTGTTGCATCACCATCGAGCGTTAATAATTCCAAGCGTGTCAATCTATTGCTGTGTGTGTGTGCCTATTGCTGTGTGTGTGTGTGTGCAGACGAGCCTCGGCCAGCGACCATAAACGGCATTCTATGATCTCGGAAGTGCGCGAAGTGCGAAATGGTATCAACAATGTCAAGAAATGGGCGGGCTTGAACAAGGGCCCTTTTGACCAGCTGATAAGGGGCTGCGGGCTGCATTTTGCATTTTGCTTAATTGAGCCCATGCGCGCGATGCCCAATGACAAACCTACATTAAGGGGAGCTACCTGCCGCAATAAAAAAATCTTCGCCGCCGAGAAGGAGTGCGATTCGACCCCCCTCTCCGAGGTCACGTGCGCCCACGCTCTACCCGTAACCGAATCTGCGATCGCAGCGCCAGCGCAAGGCGTTCCTCGAATAGGCTCCATTCATGGTGAATAGAGGGTGAATGGAGTATTGTGTTTGCCAAGCTCCAGACGTCGCAAAGTGGAAAGTGGAAAGTGGGACAGCGATATGATGATAGCGACGCCGAGGACGATTGGCTTGGCGATGAGGCTTTGAGTCCAAGTGCCAAGTGAGGAGCAGTCAATTGCAATTGCGCATGCACTCGCACTCGCGCACGCGCTCCTTATCCTTATCCTTATCGGAGAAAGAGTAACGACGAGCGAGTATCCACTATCGCCATTGGCGCGGCGCCGCCGCGGCGCCGCGGCGCCCCATCCGTTGCCCATAAGTCCCCTCACAAACACGGAAGCAAAAACGGAGGGGGTTTGAATACACGGCAAAACTCGGCTGTATCCGTTGCCCATAAGCCCAGCTGCTAGGTTCCTGCCGCCCCCTAAGAGATAATAATCGAACCTGTACCAACGTACAACGTACCGACAACTGGGCGTTACCACAGCTATCGTATATTGTTGTAAGCGGACATATGGACATTTGATGGCTCAAATTGAATCTGTCCCATATTCGACGGAACGCGACCTTTCTCTTCCTTCTTCCTTCTACAGTAAACTTTATCCCTCGTTCTCTTGAAGAATGCTTTTTATCTTTTTCTTCTAGAAGGAAGTTCGAACTAACTAGCCAACTATCTCTTAAGAGGCGGCTGGAAGCACCTGCAAAGGTGCTTCGAGACCCTTTTTTATTCCTAGCATATTGGCGGCCCCTTGGAGCCTAGAGAACACTAAAATTGAGCTGGAGCCTTGCCATCAATATGGAGGACTAGTCTTATGCATAAGATGGAGTCGCATCGCCCGAAATTTGCTCCCATGACCTGATCGGTGGCGATGCTGCCGACGAGCCGGCGTCGCACGTCGTTCACAACGCATGCTGCAGGAGATCGAGTCAGAGTTCACAACTCTCATCAAGATTATACGTGTCGGGGGCATTTATTGATGCTGAGTAATCTAAGCCTTACAAATCATACACAAGATGAACTGCTCACAAACCCTTTGGACCAGAATATTTCATGGGCAAAGCGTTCCCCTTTGAGACAGACCACATACAAGCGAGCGGAGACGAGCACACAACACACAAAAGCATTCAGACTGCACGTGCGCGCATTGCAGTGGACTGCCTGCGCGTCGCCGTGGCCAGCGCGCAGGCAGCCCATATGTGTCTAGCCATAACACTCCCTGATCGGGCGCGCAGACACAGACAGCCTGCCGTAAAATTGCTGGCTCGTGCTCGTGCGCTGCGCCATTGCCGCTGCAGCAGCTAGCCGCCAACACCAGCAGCCACTCGCCCGCCACTGTGGCGATCGGAACGTGCCGACCCACAAACAAAGGCAACCAGGCTTGTCAGTCCCCCTTCCCACCGCCTAGATGTTCGCCCATCTGCTCGTGAAAGGTGAAGCACCTTTCGCGGAGCGCGCATGCAGCGCCGCCCAGGTGACACAAATGGTGACCTAGCTCGCGCTGCGCGTCGAGCTGGGGGCTAGGGCCAAGATATGATGGGTGAGGGGTATGGAGACGCCCTCCCATGCCGCTACAGCCGCCAACGAGGTGGTCTGAGAGGCATGGGAGGGCACGGCGCGGCGCGGCAACGGCGTGCAGCACCTCCGAGGGTGCTTCGCCTCTTAAGAGATAACGCCCGTCCACCTCTCCTTTGCGCGGGAGAGAGAGAGCCAGCACGCGCTCTCTCTCTCTACTTCCTTCCACGGTGAGAGAGGGAGAGGGAGAGAAGAGAGGGAGAGAGAGGGAGAGAGAGGGAGAGAGAGGGAGAGAGAGGGAGAGAGAGGGAGAGAGAGGGAGAGAGGGAGAGAGGGAGAGAGGGAGAGAGGGAGAGAGGGAGAGAGAGATATGTAGATAGATAGATAGAGAGAGAGGGGGGGGGGGGGGGGAGAGAGAGAGAGAGAGAGAGAGAGAGAGAGAGAGAAGAGGGCGCGCGGGCTCTCTGGAGTACCGACGACAAGGAGCAGTTTCTTCCTCCTCGCCTCCTCCTTCTCTCCTCCTTCCTTCACATTCACAACCGAATTTTTTCGAGGAGTGGCATGCTCGCTGGGCGTCTCTCTCTCCCCCTCGTGGCCCTTCTCTCTCTCTCTCTCTTCTCTCTCTCTCTTCTCTCTCTCTCTCTCTCTCTCTTTCTCTCCCCCCTCCTTGTCTCTCTCTCCGTCTCTCTCTCCTCACGATGGCGCCTCTTCTCTCGTCCACTGAGGAGTCGGAGCTCTCCCGGCTGGTAGAGTCGCTCCCGCTGGGCGTCAAGCTAGGCCAGCTGATGCAGCCGGACTGGCGCAACTTCCGCTCCTTCCCCAAGCTCGAGAGCGCCGCCTGCTCCCTGCTGCCACCCCTTGCCTCCTCTGCCATCAAACGCTCTCTCAACGGCCCTCTCTCTCGAGAAGCCTGCTCTCGCGGGCTGGGGCGGCACGGGCTGGGCTCGGTGCTGGGCGGCGGGGGCGCAGCACCAATGCCAAACGTCCCCGCCAGCTGGCAGCGCCAGAGCGCCGCGCTACAGCGCGCAGCCCGCGGCGTGGGCGCAGGGCTTCCGATGCTGCTCTGCAATGATACCGTCCACGGCCAGGCCAACCTGCGCGACGCGACGCTCTTTCCGCACCACGTGGGCCAGGGGTGCATGGACGACCCACAGCTGGTCGAGCAGCTTGCGCGCATCGCCGCACTGGAGTCGCACGCCTGCGGGATCAACTGGATGTTCTCGCCGTGCGCAGCCGTCGCGCAAGACCTGCGGTGGGGCCGTGCGTACGAGTGCTTTTCAGAGGACCCGGCGCTCGCGGGCGAGCTGGCGGCGGCGGAGGTGCGCGGGATCCAGCGGAGCGGCGTCCCTATGGCCGCGTGCGTCAAGCACTGGGTCGCCGACGGCGGAACCGCCTTGGGAAGCGGCAAGTTCGACATGGGCGGAATTGGTAAAGCGGTCAAACCGCACGGAATCGACCAGGGCGACGCCACGCTGGACGAGGACGAGCTGCGGCGCACGCACATCGCGCCATACCTGGCTCCACTCGCCGAGGGCGCGCTCACCGTCATGGCCTCCTACTCGTCTGTCAACGGCGAGAAGTGCCACTCGTCCGAGCGGCTGATCAAGGGCGTTCTCAAGGGCGAGCTAGGCTTCGAGGGTATCGTCGTCTCGGATTATAATGCGGTGCAGCAGTGCGACAAGAGCTTTGAGGCGGCGCTCGTGCGCGTGCTCAACGCAGGCGTCGACGTGGTCATGACGGCCGGCGGCATATTTGGCGACCTCTCCTACCGCAAGCAGCTCAGCATCATGGAGGCGGTTGTCAAGGACGGCCGCGTGCCGATCGAGCGGATTGATGATGCGGTGCGACGCGTGCTTCGTGTCAAGATGAAGCTGGGCCTCATTCGGCCGCGCACGCCAGAGGACGGCGAGGTGAAGGGCGACGTCATCGCGGCCACCGACGCCGAGGCGGACGATGAGGGACGCGCCGCGCGCCGCCTCTTCGCCGCGCCGGACGTTCCCGAGATGGGCGACCCCGAGTGCGTCGGCAGCGCAGAGCACCGGCTCATTGCCCGGCGCGCCGTTGCGAAGTCGTGCGTGCTACTCAAGAACGAGCTCGACCTATTGCCACTAACGCCGAGTACGTCGGCCGGCACGTCGGACGCGGGTTCCGAACTCCTCGTGACAGGCACTAGCGCACACGACCTCGGCTACCAATGCGGCGGCTGGTCGCTCGAATGGCAAGGGTGCCGCGGCAACGCCTTCACTGCAGGTACGACGCTTTGGCAGGCGATACACGCGGAGCGCCCCGACGCGACACTCGTGAACGCCAAGGTCGCAACCGGATGCAAGCCCAAATCGACGAACGCGCGGACCGCCTCGT
>CM030944.1:1718011-1766844 GCA_018136815.1 Isochrysis galbana | reverse complement strand
CCTTTATCCGTTCGCCGCATCCACATAATAGGTTTCGCAATCCGCAAGGGGTACTTTGTAGCACCACCCATCGTTCTCCGCACCGCGTAACATTGTCTTGTAGTTAGTGCGTGAACGTGAGGTTACCGCACAGGGGCACAGGGGCGGAGGTGGTGCAGGTGGTGCTCTTATAGAAGGCCATAACGGAGGTGGCAACATTGGTGAGCCGTGCTCGCACAATCCAAGTAGTAGATGTGTTCGCTCGACTTCGACTTGCACAATGTTCCGTCAGAGATACACTCGACACACCCTGCAGAAAAGTCCCAAGTGTAGTTGCCTTGAAGTAAGTCGTACATTTCAATGTTCGCCGCGTCCACGTACGTGCTTTCGCACTGCGCTGAAGAAATCTTATGGCACCACATGTCGTTTGCAGCGCCATCCACCCTGTTCTTGCTGTGTGTGAAAGAGAGATTACCGCACAAGAGGGGAGGTGGTGCTGGCGGATGTATCGGTGTACGAGGAGAGGGCGCCGCTAGTGGCGGATGCGTGGGAGGGGGCAAGCTTGGTGCGCGGGCGATGACGCGTTGAGTTGACATGTGATGCTAGTGAGTGGTTCAAATGAGAGACCCGATTTCGAGTACGAGTACGGCACAATCGAAGCACCGTGGAATGCTTTGTAACGCCGAGGCACCTCCTTCTGACCGGATGCGTCCATCGTTTCGATCAAGACGGCTGCGAGCAGCTGCCGCTGCGTGCAGGCAATGCCTAGCGGTTAGAAAGTTCTGTCCTTAAACTGAGGACAGTGTCCTTAAAAATCCATGAAATCTAAGGACTCTGGCCTTCAATGCCTTTGATGTGGCTTAGAGTGAGCTTTTGAGACATCCCACCCCCTGAAGCAAATCATCATTACCTCCCATTCAACCTAAGCTCTCCCCATGACCAACTCTGCAGAGCTTGTCTTCGTTCACTTTTGCTGCCACATTCAGCATCCGGTGCTGGACTCGGACGATTCGTTTACGCGGGAGGAGTTTTTTTTAGCCCTTTTGAGCCGTATGTTGACAAATTGGGCCGTTGGATAGCAAAATCACGCTTCGTCGTCACTTAAGGTCTCAAAGAGGGCAATCAAAGCAACATTTCATCTCCTGGGAACCATGGGTGGAAGAGCTTTCCAATTTCCAATGGGGGTATCCGCCACCTCTTTCATTTCAAGGACAAACTGTGATTTGACCCGACGCCCCGTGAAGTATGTCACAAAACTTGGTATTGCTGAGGGAATGGTGCCTTAGTGCCCTGGGAACATTAAAAGAGCAGGATATACATGCGGTAACCAACAAGCCAAGGTTTAGGCAAAACAAGCACTTTGTGCTCGCGCTCTCACCTAGCGAAGTTTGTCCTTACTTCAAGGACTCGTCCTTAAAAGCGAGGTACCTTTATCCGCTAGGCTGCCAGTTCAAAAATATGAATATAACTGAAAACAAAACTCCGGAGCGGGAACGAGCCCCCGCGAACAAGCGCAGAGGCGCGCCCGCCCGCTCCCTCCCCCCCATCAGGCGGCTTGCCTTCATTTGGTCTCCTTTCCCTTCGGAAACGAGGGGTACCAAATGAAGGCAAACGACCTTCTCCCCTGCTAACTGCCCATCACCCACCACCTTGGCCTCTTGGCCTCTTCACATGCACCCGCACCTGCCTCCTGCCTACTACTGCTCTCCTGCTCTCTGTTTGTTTGCTGTTTGCGCTGCCCTCCCCTTTGCGCGCGCCCCGCGCGCTCGCGCGCGGTCGACATCATGCTCCACTTCTTCTCCCGTGCGCATGTACGTATAGCGTGTGGCGCGCGCGCTGCGCGCTGAACACCCCCCCCCAAGTAAGTATAAGTATAATAACAGCGATACTAGAAGTTGTAATAGGGGTGTAAGCTGATATTAGTACTAATGCAAGTTCTGATGGAAGTGTAAGCTCAAAAGTCAAAAGCACCGTAAGCGTAGGCTTACGGACTGACAGCCCAACTAGGGCGTTCACCCATCGCAAGCGTATGCGAGAGGGGAGAGCTCTCTCTCAAAAAAGGGGGATGGGGAGGGAGGCTTTGGCGTTCTCTCCCGAGTGTATTCATATAAAATATAAAATGATTGTTATCGGATTTTTCGAAGCCCCACCCCTCTTGCCTCTTGCAGCCCTCCCAGTAGGTGGTAGTGCAGTGGCCCCAGTGTGCGCAACCTTGTGGGGAGCGTCTTGCGTCTTGGTTGAGTGGCGACGGAACGTGACCTCACGTCAGCAGACGGCGCTGCGGCGCTGCGGCGGGCATCCTATGGAGCCCTGCGAGGAGAAGAACCCCCACCCCCGTTTGCTCTGGGGGGATCTCCTCTCCCCCCCGATATCTCTCGGGGGGGGGAGGAGTCCGGCACCCCCCAGGAGCTATCTCCCCCGATAGCTCTCGGGGGATTTTCGCGGTCGTCTTAATAACGGGGGGGCTGTTGTTGGCGATCGGGAGAAAATTTCCCCCCAATATCTAGAGACGGCTGGCTCCTGGAAGGTAATATATCTAAAGGCGGTTGTTCACTCCCGGACTTGACAGGGAGCACGTTGATCGTGAGGAGGCAGGAAGAGAGATGAAAGTAGAGAGAAGAGAGGAGGGGAAGTGTTAGGAGGAGAGAGAGCGAGAGAGGGAGGGAGGGAGGGAGGGAGGGGGTGGGGTAGGGAGCAGGGAGAGGGGGAGAAGGGAGAGAAAGCGGAGAAAGGGAGAGGGAGAGGGAGAGGGAGAGAGTGGGGGGGGCGGGGGGGACGGGAGAGGGACTAGAGCTCCACGAGAATAGGTGAAAGGATACACAAGATATCCCTTTGGGGTTGGGGGGGCGCGAGGAAGAGGGAAGGGGAGGGGAAGGGAAGGAAAGGGGAGGGGAAGGGAAGGAAAGGGGAGGGGAAGGGAAGGAAAGGGGAGGGGAAGGGGGTGTGCTGGAAGTGTGCAATCCAGTCGACTCCGACCTGCGCGCGTGTTGCCCTCCTCGCACTGCGCCGTCCTCCCCTCCCTCCCTCTCCCCCTCTCCCTCTCCCGATCGATCGATCGATCGATCTATCGATCGTGAGCCTCTTCACGACGCCACCCACTGCACCACCGCACCGCCAGCAGGCCAAGACACCTCGCTCCCCTCTCTCTCTCCTCTCTTCTCGCATGCCTCGGCTCGCTCTGCTCTCCCTCTTCCTCGTCAGCGGATGCCTGGCGAGTGAGTCACACTCAGAGCACGCTCTCGACTGGGCGGCACACTTCTACACGCCACACCGCTTCTACTCGCTCGTGCTCCGCAAATCAAACGCGTCGTACGCCGATGAACATGTCCTCGCCGTCATGCTGCCCATGGTTGGTGCGCCAAACAACGAGACGGGAGAGGACCTTGAGCCGCTTGCGCATAGCTACGTTCACAACACCAGCGCGTGCACTTCTCTCGAAGTAGGCGGCACGATCGAAGCATCGGTTGGGCCAGACTTTCCCTGCTTCATCCTCGAGCTCACTGAATCGTGGCCCATCTCCTTCTTCCGCCTCGACACGAGTGTGCATGCCGGCATTGTGCTCTTCCTGCAGCACCCGCCGAGTGAGTTTGTCAGTGGCCCGGGGGATGCCTTCCTGCTTGATGCAGACGGAATGGGAGTTGAATTGTTCGAACTGCTGGATCATGGTCACGACGAGGAGCACCACGATGATCACGATGGCCACGACGACCACGATGATGCCCATGACGACGATGATGCCCACGACGACCACGATGATGCCCACGACGACCACGATGATGCCCACGACGACCACGATGATGCCCATGACGACCACGATGGCCATGAGGATAAGGCGGATGGGTCACGCCCGTGGGGCGGAGCAATCGGAGCCAGCTTCGTCGTCGCGTCGGCCACGCTCGTTGGGCTTGCATTTCTCTCTCCATGTATCACTACGCTCACGAAGAATAGTGCCAGGTTGCTCGAGGCAGTCATCTCCGGCTTCGCCGCTGGCGCGCTGATCTCTTGTGCATTCCTGATTCTTCTCTTCGAGTCGACGCACCTCATCGGCACTGGTTGGATCGCCGAGGTGGACATCGTGTGGCGCTGGGGAGCCTGCATTATGGCTGGTTTCATCTCTTCGGCAATCATGGCGTTTTGCGTGCATTTGGCCCTCGAGACCTCCGAGCCATGCCAGAACAGTGGCCGGGAGGGCTCTGATGTGGACGAGCCAAATGTGCACAAATCGTCCGACGTCGAAAGTGCCGAGATCGACCAGCCGAATGACGTGAAGGGGACAGAGGTCTCTTTTGCGACACGCTTGCGTATTATTTCCGGTATTCTGCTTGGCGACTTCATGCACAACTTCTGCGACGGCGTCTTTGTGGGCGCCGCCTTCATCTCATGTGGTGCCTCCTTTGGTTGGTCAGTTGCTGCGGCGTCCGTCGCGCATGAGATAGCGCAGGAGATCTCCGACTATCTAGTACTTACGTCACCATCACAGGGTGCCCTCCGACCTCTTCACGCCTTGGTCTTCAACTTCCTATGTGGTCTCGGCGCCGTCATTGGCGCTGTGGTGGTGGTGTCTTCTCCTTCAGTCGACGAATCCTCGATAGGCATGCTGCTGGCCTTCGGGGGTGGCGTCTACCTCCACGTTGGTGCGGCCGAGTGTATGCCCAAGGTGTATGCCTTCGCCACGGACGCCAAGAGGATGCTCGCTTCGGTGCTCGCCTTCATTGTGGGCGCCGTCGCTATCGGACTTGTGCTTCTCTCACACGATCACTGCCAAGTAGGCGCCCACGCCCACACAGAGGCAGAGCACGTTCATTAGGAGCCGGCGGTGATGATGCTCCTCTTGTCCGATCCTGGTCTTGATGGTAGACCTCGTCACCACGTCAATTTCGGGTCGGAAGACGCTGTGGCAGGCGTCGTCTAGATCGACCCTGCGAGGCGGGATCGACGAAGCGACTTTAACTGTTGGGCGTGTGGTTTGTTGTTGCTTGTTGGGGCGCCACCGCGCCACCCCTCATTGATTGACGAGATGCTTTGTTCCTCATGCGAATGTGTGCTAGCGCCAGCCAACTTCTCCCTGCGCCGGAGCTCGGAGCTCCTTCTGTGCGTGCTATGTCACATGCTGCTAGTGCACGCAACACGCAACCCCACAACACACCAGCATTGGTATGTTCAATCTTGAGACATGAGATGAGTCTTGAATGATGTCTTATGGTGTGTGGTTGTCGTCATTGTCTTGCTCGGCTGCCTGGCGTGCCTCTCTCTAGTCTCTCGGCACGCTCCATTCGCAACGCCGCTAAATAAAAAGAATGAAGATTCCGGGCTAACTGCTAACACCTTCGCAAAAACTTCATAATATTCTTGCCGCACTCGCGGCGAATGGAACCACTACCTACACGTAGCATACTTTCTACACCCCCTCTCCCCCGGCCCTCCCCCCCCCGCCATCAGGCTTCTCCCCCCGGATAGGGGTGAAGGGCTTAGATATGGTCCGGTGGCCCGCGCCCCCCCCCCCGGGATCCGTTCCCCCCTTCCTCCTACGCCACCTGGGCTGGCGGCCGACTCTGTCTCGACTTATCCTGTAAACAAGCGCGAGACTTATCGATTTTTCGGTGAGCGGAGCTCACGCTCCGCCCACCCCCTTCTCCGCGCTCTCTCTCCCCTCTCCTGCAGGCACGCGCGATGGCGCGCCTGCGGCCCTGCGGCAGGCCTGCAGCTGCCCCTGGCGACCCCTGGAAGCTCCTGGAGGCCAGCTCAGGGGGCAGAGGAGGCTGGGACTAGGCCCTGGCCTCCCCTGCCTCTCCCTCGCTGGCGCTCCTGGGCCTCAGGGGCCCCCACTCTGCACCTGTCTCCTGTCGAACAGCGGGGGGAGGGGGGTGGGGGGTTGGAGCGATGGGCTGGCCACGACAGGCCAGGGCGCGCGAGGCAGGCAAGCCTGCCGGTGAGAGAGTGGGTCAGCAGGGCAGTGGGCTCCCGGCAAGCTATCAGGCGTGCCAGGAGCATGGGTGGTTTCTCCCCCATGGCAGGGGAGGAGTGGAGAGAGGGGGGGGCTCGTGCCCCCCCATGGGCGAACTAAGTATAAACTTAGTTGGGCTAACACCTTCTAGGGACCCGGTACCCACTACCTGGGCCGTGCGGGTGGGGCGGCAGTGTCGAAATGCGCGGGGTGTCAGAATGCGCGGGAGAAGTGGCGAGCGCGGAGGGAGAGGGGCAGTTCTGAAAGCGCGCACCAGGCTCTTGACAATAAAACGATCGCTTTCAAAGGAAGTCGATCAATTTTCTTTGGAGGGAAACCAACATGGGATATCATGAGATATCGTGATTTCAACGATATATCCACCCTGCCCCAAATCGAGTGAATGGAGTCAGACCACGTGTGTGTTTCAACATGTGAAGTGTCAAGTTGACTCAAGTAACCTCCATGTGACAATGAAAGGTGTTAGCAGGGATGGGGATAATTGAACGCTTTTGGTCTAGGAGGAAGGGGGGGAATGATCACCGGGGGGAGGCGCGGGCCACCGGACCATATCTAAGCCCTTCACCCCTATCCCCCTAGTAATGCACGGGGGGAGTCGGCCCTTATGGCGGGGGAGAAGGGCCGGGGGAGTGGGGGTGTAGAAAGTTTTCCAACGTGAGTAGAAGGTAGAGGGTCTACGGCCGCGTGTGCGGTGAGACTATTAAAAGGTTTATTTATTGTTGATGCCATTGTGCACTTTGCGCCCGTTCCGAGATCATATAAAATGTGGTTTATGATGCCTCCGGCTGAGGCTCGTTCCGTGGGGGAGCGGGCTGGGAAATGTCTATCGGCGGTACTTGTGCTGAGCAACGGCTTATAATAATGATAAACATCATCGCTCACATGACGCATGCGATCAAGGCAAAGACAACCAGAAGCAAGATAGGACAAACATCAATAAGTTAACATGGGAACGCTTGGTATTTGGCGTGCACTAGCTACAAGGTAGCCCAAGGCACCGCGTGAATGCCTAAGAGTGTGGCGCACGATCGTACGAGGCCGATGAAGGCAACGTGTAGATGGATGCAAGCAAGCACGCCATCAATCAACAGCTCGTAGTCGCTCACTGCCCGGGGATAGCAAGCCTGTCGTGGACAAGCGCCATCGTCGCCCCGATATAGGCATGCGCATGATGCTCAAGCAGCCCTCAGCCCCAGCTACAACCCCCTTCCCCCCGCCCCTCCTGCCAATTCCTGCATGGTGATATTTGGCTGTAGTCCTGATGAGCCTGATCACCCAATGCCATGAGAGGACAAGGAAGCTCAAAGCCTACCTAATGTGAAAATAACTTGCCCTGTCCAGTTGCCCCCTAGTGATTAGCACAATCGAGCGGCAGAGCTATCAGCGCGTGGAGCGTGCTCCCGGCTATTCCTGTACAACCGTAATCACCTCAATGAGCGAGACCTAGGGAGTGAACGTGGTGAGATGACAACGGAGCCATGTCATTCGGCGGGCCGAGTCAACTTGGCGCCACACCGCCGCCCCTGGATGCCGGAAAGGAATCTGTTTGCTCAGGAGGCGGACTACTGCCCACGAAGGTCGTGGGGACGGAGGCGGCGACCGCCTCAGGCACTGCGGCTGCCACGGGTGCCCGATACGACCCCGATTCCCCAGCGTCCGGTACGACGTCATCGAGCCCGCTTCTGGCCGCCGGTGCGACCAGCTCGGCCTGCGGCGCCCCCGAAGGAAGCGTCGCTTCGACCACAGGCACCATGATAGGTACTCCGCACGGCACGCCGTCCATCTCGATGGCTGGCGCGGCTGAGTCGGCCGAAGCGAGCGAGGCAGTGACGCGCCGCTGCTGCAGCCAATTGCGGCACATACTGCCAAAGAGCATGGCGGTGAACATGAGGAAGAGCAGCCATGTAAGCTCTGGCAGGTCGTCTGGCTCGCAGCCGACGCGCACGTAGACGTCTCCGAAGATCTCACCTCGCTGAGGCGCGATGAGGCAGTTGTTAAGCAAGTCTGAGGTGGCACATGCGCCATCCGCCTCACACATGTCACCCAGCTGGACATGCCGGCAGCCACGCAGCACAGCCTCGGCCACCGGGCACTCGCTGGCCTCGACGGCCATCAGGCACATCCGGCAAGCGAAGCCGTTGTCACACTCAGAGCAGAGCATCCCCCCACACGCACGATGCCCACACTCGCAGCTCTCGTTCTCTCTCTCGGTGTGGCTCTCTCTCTCTCTCTGTGATTCGAACGAGGACAATCACCTCAGCCCACACACAGACTGTCTCCACACCGGTCTCTCCCTCACTCTCTCCCCTCCTCGCGCGTGCTCTCTTCTTGTGCGTGTGCGTGAAGGGGAGTGGGGGGGGGTTTGAGGGCTTTGGGAGCGATGAGAAAGGTACGGCGCCAAGGCAAGGAGAGAGGGGGGGGGGGGGGGGGGGAGAGAGAGAGAAGAGAGAGAGAGAGAAGAGAGAGAGAGATGAGAGAGAGAGAGATGAAGAGATGAGAGGGGGAGAGAGAGAGAGGAGACAGAGACAGAGACAAAGAGAGAGAGGAGAGAGAGAGAGAGGAGACAGAGAGGAGAGAGAGAGAGAGAGTGAGAAAGAGAGAGAGTGAGAGAGAGGAGAGGGAGGGAGAGAGAGAGAGAGGAGACAGAGAGGAGAGAGAGAGAGAGAGTGAGAAAGAGAGAGAGTGAGAGAGAGGAGAGGGAGGGAGAGAGAGAGAGAGAGAGAGAGAGAGAGAGAGAAGGAGAGAGAGAGAGAGAGAGAGAGAGAGGGAGAGAGAGAGAGAGAGAGAGAGAGAGAGAGAGAGAGGGAGGGAGGGAGAGAGGGAGGGAGGGGGTGGGATTAGCTCAAAGAGAAGTCTAGCGCAAGAGACGTATGAAAAGGTCTCGTGATGAGGGGGGGATGTGGGGCGCGGGGAGAGGAGGAGCCAGCATGCGGACTTGCCCAAAATAAACCTTCTCTGTACTTTACTCCTAGCCAGCTAGTTCTCCCTTTTTGGCCTCAAGTATTTTGGTGCGGGTGAATCCTTCTCCCCTCCGGTATCTCTCGCGTTGGATAGAGGCCGAACCTTGTAATTAATGGAAACCCCCGTTCTCCCGATGAGCCCGTTCCGGGCTCCCCGGATGAACCGTGCGCCGCGCTAGCCGCCGGTGCGCCTCCGCGACTCGTTTCAAAAAAGGAAACGAGCTTCGCTCCGATAGCTACCGGATGAGTAAGCACAGCTTTGTGCCCACCTCCTACACCTACACCTCAGCATCTCACCTCACCTCCGGCTTGGAGCCCTAGATGGGAAATACGTATTTACCGTATTTGGCCAGAGGCCAAATACATATGTATTTGGCTGTATTTGAAGCGTGTCCTGGGTTGTAGGCCTCGAACGTATTTGAAATGTATTTGGCCGGAGGCCAAATACATATGTATTTGGCTGTATTTGCAGGCCCCTGCACCGTATTTACCATCTAGGCTTGGAGCTTGGAGGAAGCGCATTGGCGGAGCGGAACCAGCGCAACGCAAACTGCGGGCATGCCATTTCGAAGGCACCCGTCCTCGGTCCTCGGCTGTGCATTGCGCCTTCTTGCCGGGGCACAGGTGCATGATCTCATGCTCATCTATGAGCTGAGTAAGGCTGCCATATAAAAAAAATCTTCTTAAAAATTGCCGCTACATATGCGGCGTGAGGCAGCTTGCTAGTGTACCTCCCTACTACCCAACCTTAACCCCTAACAACCCCCTTCCCCTTCCCCAGTTCCCTCTTTGGCGGAGAAGCTGGTTCCAGGGAGGCCGCGCGCGCTGCTTCGGCCGGGAGTTGGAGAGAAGGGGGCGGGAGACTGTGGCTTTTCCGTTGTTCTTCCTCGGCTTGCATCTTGTATCACCTTCTTTTATAGTTCCCATGGTCTCTCTTGTTGTCTTTTGGGGCTTCCATCACCACGGGTTACCTACCTTGGGTGATGTTTCGCATGTACCTCAAGAGTACACGTTAAAAGGCACGCAAACCACGCTAGAGGATGTGAATGTCAGGGTCTTGACCAAAGCTTTCCTCGCACTGAGGAAAACAAGAGCGCAAAAATCCACACTAAGATGGGAGAAAAGGTTACCGATCCTCTCGGGAAAGTGGAAACAAATATCGCAACTGTACAAATATAACTTTTTGACACCTAGGGACTCCTATCTGCATTTTAAACATATTCTACATAGGAGGATAGCTACGGCGAACCGTTTTGCCGACGATCCGACATGCCGCTTTTGTGGCATAGCCCCCGAGAGTTCCTCCCACCTGGCCTCATGTATCGCGACGGAGCCCGTCTTCGAATTCATAGAAGGACTTTTAGGGATTTGCCTCAAGCCGGGGTCCGAAATACCCCAACGTCTTTTCTGCTATCAGGTGGACAGACCACACCCCTCCACGGGATACTTAGGTATCTTGGCGTGGAGGTATATCCTAACTGACTTCTATAACATCCAGTATGGCAACGCGGACGGCAGGTCCGTCAGGTCGATCTTAAGAACGATCCTCACGAGATATCACCTGTTAGTAACGGCGAAAGTCGGTTTCTTTCAGAGGCTCAAAAAACAACGGGAGAATATGGGGTTACACGCCCCGAGCAACAAACACATTAAGAAAATGATAAGCCCGCTGTACACGGTGGACAAGGATTTTAACATAGGAACGTCGGAGGACCTCTTGCAAGCGGCAAGGGGGCTGGACCTACGACACATCATCTAAAGTAGCTGAATCTCTGGGTAGGAATCACAGTAGTTATTAAAGAAGGAGCCTGAAGTAACCAGAGCTAACACCGAAATCAAAAGATGAGCCACAGCCTCCCGCCCCCTTCTCTCCAACTCCTGGCCGAAGCAGCGCGCGCGGCCTCCCCGGAACCGGCTTCTCCGCTAATGAGGGAACTGGGAAAGAAAGGGGGAGGGGGTTGTTAGGGGTTAAGGTTGGGTAGTAGGGAAGTACACTAGCACACTGCCTCACGCCGCACACGTAGCGGGTTTTCTTAAGAAGATTTTTTTACTCAGGGTTATTCGTTAGAAGCGTCTAGAAGGTTCACGCTCAACGGCAAGATTTCTTCGGTCGCAAGGATATCTCGTTGCGATCTGTATCCGATGTGATCGCCGAGGTCACGCGACATGACGCTCCCCTTCGGACCTTCGGACTCTCCGCTACGTGGGAAGTTACAAGGGAGACACGCTCCGGCCGTCGCTGCGGAGTCTCTCTCTCTCGCGCGCGCGCTCTCTCTCCGTCTTTCTCGCGGCGTGTTTGGGTTATCGGGGATTTGGGGTCTCGGTTGCTTGATAATTTGCTTGGTTTAGGTGAATGATTCTGGTTTGTCCGTGAGTCGGTGTATCCTGTTGTTCTCAGGTTCGTTGTCCGTCGTTGTTCGCTGCGTCGCTGCACTCTAGCAGCCTAGGCTCCCTCCCTGAGGGAAGCGTTCTTTGTAGGTCAAACAATCTCTTACAACCCATCACTCTACTCTA
Organism: Isochrysis galbana; assembly: GCA_018136815.1. Lineage (NCBI taxonomy): Eukaryota > Haptophyta > Isochrysidales > Isochrysidaceae > Isochrysis > Isochrysis galbana. The sequence goes on along the minus strand of CM030944.1, from coordinate 1,755,426 downwards.
GGGCCGCTAGGAGCGCCTCACCGCCCCACAGCCCTTCGTTCGCCGTTCGTTCCCAGTCCAGACACCCAAATGGGGATGCCCGACCCCATCCAGAATTTCATTCACCCGACTCCCGGTGGGGAGGAGGGCCAAACCGCCGCGCTAACCGCCGGTGCCACTCGCGACGGAGTGGCTCAGAGCCCTCCGGTAGCGCTCGACTCCACAAGATGGGCGTGTGCTTCGGCTCGCCGTATCGCCTATCTCAAGAGTGTTATCAGTGTTATCCGTATTATCAGTTATCAGTATTACTGTTGTTATATGTCTTCCAGTAATGCCTGGCCATCGTGCATGGTGCACACACGTGCACACCTCCTCACTGCTCACTGCCTATCCACCTGCCCTCACTGCTCACTACCTATCCACCTCCTCCGGTAAAGAAAACTTGCTCGTAATCACATGCCCTACCAAACGGTGAGTGGTCCGCAAAGGTGAGATCATAGTCCTCTGGCCCGCCCGAGACGGGCGCCTCCCACACAAAGAAGTGCAGGCGAATGTGCTCCCCCTCGTAGGAGCTGCCGCAGTGAATGACGTCGCCGTCGAAGTACACCGCGTCACCTTGCCAAAGCACAACCTGAACGAGCTTACTCCTGTCCGCCGACAAAAAGTGCAGCCGAGCAAGTGAGCTGCTCACATTCAACACCACCGAGCCCGGCCCACGGTCGTTCCACTCCCACCGCCCCTCAGGAAAGTCCCGGTGCAACGCCTGTGCCTCCCCACCCATGCTCCGCAACCGCGCTGCCCGCAGCAGCGGTGGGGGTTCTGCGTCCATTGCCTTGCCAAGGCGCCCCGCAACCTGACGGAGCGGGCGCGCGGACGCCTCAGCAGAACACGGCATGCCTGGTGGCGCGACAGGTGCGCGGGCTACACGCAGGCACCACGGGCTGCACACCTTGCCGGCCAGGGCCAAAAGCGTTCCACATTCCTTGAGGTATGTCACACGTCGCGAGCGGTCACCGTCGTCCGGCTGGTCGTCCTCCGCCCGGAGGCGGTTGATGATGGGCATCTCCCGCGAGATCGCACGCATCTTGCGGACTCGCCGGCAGTCCTGCAGGCACAGCACACCGTGCATAACATGCACTTTCGCCTGCAAGCCCACCTCCGCCCATGAGCGCACCTCGCGCGCGATGCCCCTGCTCGTCGAGTCAAGTGCCGGTGCGGTGGCGTCGGTGGCAGGCGACACTGCCGCTGTGTCCCCGCCATCCGCGCCTGAGGAGGCGCCAGCCGCCGCCGCCTCAGCCACAGCCAGCAGGGGTGCCGCTGCCCCCGCCGTGGCCGCGTCGACGGCAGCGACGATGGTCTCTGCCGACAGCATGTGTTGCATGGCCTGCTGCAGCGCCGGCCGCAGCAGCGCCGCCCACTTGCACCTGGGATGGTCCCTCAGTGGTGGGGCCGGGACGAGGCAGAAGAGATGTGCCAGCGCGCCTAGCCCGAGCGGGCTCCTGTGCACGGCGTCCATTGCGCGCTCGTTGGTGGCGCACACCTCGAAAGGCCGCGCCTCGTCTGCGCACCAAATGGCGAGGACGAAGTGGTCCTTCTGCCGGCGTGGCCTGCCATCCGCTGCATCCGGCCCGGCGCGGTAGCACACCCGGAGGGTGGCGCTCCTTCCCTCCCCGAGCTCCCACCAGGTGATGGGCGTCGGATGCTTGCGCTTTCGCCGCCTGCGCTGCGGCTCCATGGGGGGGGGGGGGGGGGGGGGGGGCGACTCGCGGATGGCAACCTGTGCGCTGGGGTCTACAGCGGCAGTTCCCGTAGCTCTGCGGGGCGTACCCGTATCTCCGCGGGGGGCCACGAAGACTAATTTTTTTTAAAAAAATCTTCTTAAAAATTCCCGCTACATATGCGGCGTGAGGCAGCTTGCTAGTGTACCTCCCTACTACCCAACCTTAACCCCTAACAACCCCCTTCCCCTTCCCCAGTTCCCTCTTTGGCGGAGAAGCTGGTTCCAGGGAGGCCGCGCGCTCTGCTTCGGCCGGGAGTTGGAGAGAAGGGGGTGGGAGATTGTGGCTCGTCTCTTGATCTAGTTATGACTCGAATTTTCCTCGTTTATGTAACGTGAGATCTTTATTGGTTTCCGGTGCGGTTCCTATTAAGAGTTTAAGAGATTTGGCTACCCTAGGTGATGTTTCTTATCCTACATGGCATATACACAAGACGGCCCCGAGTATACACATTATACGCTGTGTATACAGCCTAAGGCTGTATACACAGTGTATACACAGCTGTATACACACACTATAGTAGTATAATATATTAGTAGTATATATATATAGTGTGTATACACATATATACTACTATATTATATATTATATATATATGCTCAGCCTGCTGCAACATCGGCAGCAGAAGGAAATTGGTCCGTGTATGGACAAATTAAGACAGCTGCCCGGTCGAGATTATCGCACATGACCGCAGACAAATTGGTTTTTGTCACGAATCACTCGGCCTGCAGCCGCGCATGCAAGACGCTGCTTGGCGCCCAGACATACATGCGAGTGGGATACTGATGAAGAGAGTGGAGAAGGCTCGGACGACGAGCATGCAGGAGATGACGAGGCTTGTGACCATGTCATCTTGAGACTTACAGCATAGTCAGTCATGTTTGCTTGTGGATTTGTTGTCTTACTTATGGCATAACTTATGGTGTTATGTGTTATGTATATGGTATATGTATATATGGGAATACATATGGGTGTTTGGTGTTTGTTGCTGAAGAAGCATGTGATGTATGTGCTGATGTGTATGGACAAAGCACAAGAAGTGGAAGTGAGAAGAGGAGGACGGGGAGGCAATGTGGATGGAGGGGGCGCTCCCACGGGCGGGGGGGCAGGCGGGCCGCCGCGGCCTTGCCGCGCCATCGCTGCGCGTGAGCGGCTCGCGCGCGAGCGCGCTCGCGCGCGCTTGTGTATACACTGTGTATACGGCCTCGGCGACCTGTGTATAATACACAGTTTTGGGGCCTGGCGTGTATACGCTGTATACGTATATGCCTTGTAGGGTTCTTATGTCTAGGCCTCTCGCCGCCTGCAAGAGGTCCTCTGATGCTCCTAAGTTGAAATCCTTGTCTATAGTGTACAGGGGGCTTATCATTTTTCGAATATGTTTGTTGCTCGGGGTGTGTAGCCCCATGTTCTCGCGTTGTTTTTTTAACCTTTGAACGAAACCGACCTTCGCCGTTACTAATTAATAAGAAAAAAATCTTCTTAAAAATTCCCGCTACGTACACGGCGTGAGGCAGCTTGCTAGTGTACCTCCCTACTACCCAACCTTAACCCCTAAACAACCCCCTTCCCCTTCCCCAGTTCCCTCTCTGGCGGAGAAGCTGGTTCCAGGGAGGCCGCGCGCGCTGCTTCGGCCGGGAGTTGGAGAGAAGCTAACCCGTACTGGCGTAGACGTGGCTGTGGTCTCCCAGACCCCGGAGTGCCAGCGCGCTGTCCAGCGCCTCATTGAGCTTATCACGTCGGCGCCGGTGCTGGCCGCGGCGCCGCGCCAGGACAAAGAGTTCATTCATCGTCAAGACCGACGCTGCGAGCACCCTCGGCATTGGCGGCGTGCTTTCCCAGATTGATGATCATGGTCACGAACATGTTGTGGCGTATTATGGCCGTCGGCTGACTGCTGCCGAGCGACACTGGAGCACCACCGAGGTTGAGCTGCTCGCCGCTCTCGAGAGCATCCGTAATTGGCGCCCTTACCTCTGGGGCCGCCATTTTCGGCTCGTTATAGACCACCAAGCCCTACGTTGGCTACATACGATGAAGGACACCGTCCAAGGAGGACCAGCATCGCGCTTAATGCGCTGGGCTCTCAAACTGGCCGAGTATCGCTTTATAGTCGAACACAAACCTGGTGCTAACCATAGCGATGCCGACGCGGTTTCCCGTCTCGTCGCGGCTAACGAAGAGACGCCGGTGACGTCTCCCTCTAAGCAGGGGGGTGGTCAGCTAGTCGCTGCCATCGATCCGCGCTCTCGCACAACAACCGCTTCCAGCCTTCAGAGTCAGGAGCGTCGAGCCAGACAGGCCTCTACGACCAAGGACTCTAGAATTAACCTCTCCTACCTCAACACCGGCACGCCCACGGCCACGGTGTTACGGCAAGCTCAACACGAAGACGAGGACTGCCACGCACTCATCCTCACTCTTTCCGATGCTCCGCCTCCTCTCGACCTCGACTACCGCCGCTTAAGCTGGCTGGCTAAGGAGTCGAAGCGATGCCTGCTCCAGTCCGGCCTCCTTTATCGTCGGGTCCCGACGAGAGACGGCGAGGAACGCTTATGCTTATACGTGCCGAAGTCCATGCGCAACGCCTACCTCGAGGCCTTTCATGATCACCTTTGTCACCTCGGTGATAGTCGCATGGCACGCCTCCTTCGCGATCGATACTACTGGCCTGGTCTCAACGCTGACGTGTCAGCGCACGTGCGCCAGTGCCACGAGTGTCTCTATCCAAGCCACCCTTCCGCAAGCCGACGGACCCGAAAGGACCTCAAGTCGGCCATTACCCATTCGACATCGTCTACTGCGACGTGGTGTCGATGGCGCCGACGCATGATTTTGTTAAGGGCGTCCAGGGCTATGACAAGCTGCTGGTCTTTATTGACTCCCTCACTCGCTGGATTGAAGCGGTCCCCTTCAACGGTGACCCCTCTAGCGCTGATGCACTCGATGCTTTTATGGCTAACGTTGTCGCACGACACGGAGTCCCACGGCAACTACGCTCCGATGCCGGCAGCAATCTCGCTAGTGCTCTTACACGTATCAGTCTCGAACGTACTGGCACCGACCTCAGGCCTAGCACTCCTCATCACCACGAGAGTGTGGGTCTGGTTGAGCGGGCACAACAAACGTTAATCAACATGGCGCGCGCTACGGACGAAGGTGGAGCACATTGGGTCGACCATCTCCCATTCTTCTTGATGAGCACACGCGCGTCCGCGAATCGCGTCACGCAACTCTCGCCAGCCGCTCTCCTTTACGGGCGTGAGTTACGCCTACCTGCTCAACTAGCAGACCCGCCGGCCCCGCTTCCTACTACCCCGCCTCTGCCACGAGAAATTCGTGAATATGCCGAGACGATGTACGCACGTCTCCGCGCGGCGTGGAACGCTGCTCTCGAGGCCACCCTCGCTGCTCAAGCTGACACCATCGCCGACACCTTACGTACTCATGCTCCACCGATGCGTTTTCTACCCGGGGATCGAGTGGTACACAAAACTCCGGGTTTGCGCAATAAGCTCCTCTACCATTACGCCGGGCCGTACCGAGTCGCCGAAGCACTCGGTGGTGGCCGCTATCGACTACGCGACCAAGAAAATAGGATGCTTTCTGAAGAAGTACATGTTACTAATCTACGCCCCTACTACACGCTCACGGATGATGACGCCCTTCAATCTGACGAACACTTGGTAGAAGCTCTACTCGATCGCAAAGGCCGGGGACAAGCCCGCCATTACCTCGTTAAGTGGCGCGGTTATCCGCGATCTGCGGCCACGTGGGAGCCCCTAACAGAACTGCTACGCCGCTGTGCCGACCTCGTCACTGACTACGACAACGCACACCCACTGACAACCGCTACAAGTTCACAGACATCAAAGCGGGCCCGATTACAGCCTTCTCCCGCCTTCACCGGGACCTCGCGCGCGCACGGTCTCACGGACATGCATCGCACCGGTCCCGAAGTCGCCCCTGATACCCATCCACGACGCTCGCCTCGCCTCCGTTCACTCCCACGCGACGTGCATGTTGCCCATGTGGGAGCTTCGGAGCCTCTGCCCGCTCTGCATCCCCATGCAGTGGATCCTCCACCCCATCTCGCGCCCCGTCCTCGCCGAGCGCGGTTTGTGCTCGGGGAGTGGTGGTATGCTTTCACAGCTTCGCCCTCGACCCCGTGGTACCGCAACGACGCGCTACCACTCGAAGCCCCTTGGACATCGCCCTTTGTTCGCTGCCGCTCTGAGGCCTCGTTCGGATGCCGACATCGCTCCGCTCTCTAGTAGACTTGGTTGTCACCTCCGGTGAGTTCTGACCGTCTCGCCCTCGTTTCGTTGGTTCTACGCTCGTTTTCTATATCTCTGCCGCTCCTCCGCGGTCGCCGAATTTCCCCCCGCGGTCGCCGAATTCCCCCCCCGCGGTCGCCGAACGGTTTCCCCCGCGCAGAGCTCTCTTGCTGTCTTTCCCCACGGAAATCGTCTTGCAAAGCACTGACTTGGTAATAGGGCTAGCTTGCTCTACTCGTACAGCGGCAGTTCCCGTAGCTCTGCGGGGTGTACGCGTATCTCCGCGGGGGGGCACGAAGACTATTTTTTAGTTTAATGTCTTGCTCGACTCGTACAGCGGCAGTTCCCGTAGCTCTGCGGGGCGTACCCGTATCTCCGCGGGGGGCCCCCAGGGACTATTTTTTAGTTTAATGTCTTGCTCTACTCGTAGGGCGCGCCCTTCTCTCGCGCGAGATGCGCGTCTCGCGCCGCCGATGGAGCCCCCAGAGCCCCCCATGCCCTCTCGGCGCTCACCGCCCGCGCTCACGCCGCTCGAAGCAGCGAGTGCCGAGATGGTATTGCCTATGCGCTTCTAGCGCGATGGCTCCGATCGCATGGGGCCGTCACAATGCAGCCCTAGGCAGTCGGAGAGCGCGCCGAGCTGAGGGCGAGCGGCGAGGATGAGGATGGGAGGAGGGAAAGTGAGGGGGAGCTGGAGGGGGAGAGGGGGAGGGTTGTCACGATGAGAGGGGAGGGGAGGGAGAGAGAGTGAGCAGCTGAGAGATAGTGATGGTGACATTGAGAGATCAAGGGAGAGGGAGAGGCAGAGCGATGGGGAGCGCGCGCCGAGCTGAGGGCGAGCGGCGAGGATGAGGATGGGAGGAGGGAAAGTGAGGGGGAGCTGGAGGGGGAGAGAGGGAGGGTTGTCACGATGAGAGGGGAGGGGATGGAGAGAGAGTGAGCAGCTGAGAGATAGTGATGGTGACATTGAGAGATCAAGGGAGAGGGAGAGGCAGAGCGATGGGGAGCGCGCGCCGAGCTGAGGGCGACCGGCGAGGATGAGGATGGGAGGAGGAAAAGTGAGGGGGAGCTGGAGGGGGATGGTTGTTACGATGAGAGGGGAGGGGAGGGAGACAGAGTGAGCAGCTGAGTGATAGTGATAGTGACATTGAGAGATCAAGGGAGAGGGAGAGGCAGAGCAATGGTGAGAGGGAGAGGAACAACCCAAGACCCACTATCATCACTCAAAGCTCCATCAAGATTTTCTTGCAGATGGCTCAGTCTTTGTTGCACTGGATGTGGGTGGTAGTGTTCCTTAGCATCTGGACAATGTGCAGTATGTGTTCCGTTGTCCCACTGTGCGTGGAAAATTGGGAAATGAATTAATGCATCCTCTCAAGCATTGGGACCGAAATGTCCTTAAACTACCACAGGATGCATGATGCGTTACGTGTAACTCTCTTTATGAGAGACCGTGCCTTGCATTCCTACAAGTTACCATCACGCACTGTTTTGAGGGGTGGGGCAGCCTTGCACAAGATCTAACCTCATGATGCGTAACGTGTAACTCCCTCTGGGAGACCGTGCCTTGAGTGTTGAGACCAAGGCTGCCCACTCACCCTTCTTTTTCTCAATTGTTCCTCAAGCACCCTCCTCAGCCCAGCCTCACAAGCAGCATGTGTGCCCCCCCAAGCTTAGGTGGGGGGGGGGGGGCACCTACCACTGCAAAAGACAAGTTTGGGACCGAAATGTCCTTAAACTACCACAGGATGCATGATGCGTTACGTGTAACTCTCTTTATGAGAGACCGTGCCTTGCATTCCTACAAGTTACCATCACGCACTGTTTTGAGGGGTGGGGCAGCCTTGCACAAGATCTAACCTCATGATGCGTAACGTGTAACTCCCTCTGGGAGACCGTGCCTTGAGTGTTGAGACCAAGGCTGCCCACTCACCCTTCTTTTTCTCAATTGTTCCTCAAGCACCCTCCTCAGCCCAGCCTCACAAGCAGCATGTGTGCCCCCCCAAGCTTAGGTGGGGGGGGGGGGCACCTACCACTGCAAAAGACAAGTTTCATTGGCTACTCAGATGGAGAGCTAGATGATGCTTTAGACCCTCGTGGGCTCCTAGCCCCAGGACCCCCCCTCTTGGGGGGGGGGGGATAATGGATAAAGGATGGAATCTGGAATTCCCCCCCTGGAGCTCCAAGAAGGGGGGGATAATCGATAATCGATAAAGGATAGAATCTAGAATTCCCCCCCGGAGCTCCCTTGGGGGGGGGGGGGATAATCGATAATCGGCAAAGGATGGAATCTAGAATTCCCTCCCTCGAGCTCCTTAGGGGGGGGGGATAATCAATAAAGCAAAGGATGGAGTTCGGAATTTCCCCCCTGGAGCTCATTCACAGCAAGACACTTTGAAAGCCTCCTCACATCCTGCAAGAGCAAGAAGCGTGAGTCCAGGAGGGGGGGGGGGGTTCAGTGGTTTGGGGGGGGGGGGTAGTACAGCGGCCATAATTTATCTTCTAGTGGCAGTGGGCGTTGCTTGGGCGATCTCGTTCTCAATGCAAGCCTTCGAAGAGATGTTCACCTCGAAGTTGCGTGAGGGAGTGGCAGAGGCAGAGGCAACGCAGCCATTGAAGGAAGAAATTGCCGAGCGCTCAAGGCTCAAGCTGCTAGCCAATCAACTCTGCCCCCAGGTGCACTCTACTCACCTGCTAACAATGAGGTTGGTGCACGCCCTCCCCCAACCGCACCCTCCAGCGACGAGTCATCGCCAAATAACAAATAAGAATCCGATCGGGGGATCTCAGAAGAAGAAGAAGGCCAAGAAGTCCAAAGGCAAGGGGATGCAAAGCGACAAAGGCGCGAGGAGGAGCGAACTCGATTTTGTGGCAAGTTCGACGAGCTGAATTGGAATTGGCCGGTGAGGCTGTGGCACTCAGGGAGAAAGAGGTATTTCCCATCTAGGCCACAAACTAGTATGCATGTATGCGTCGTCGCGTCGTCTACTACTACTTCACTACTTCTACTTCCAAATACGGGGGCAAATACGGAGGGGGTTTCAAATACGGCAAATACGGTCTCTATTGGGCCGGGCCAGAGTTTCGTTTGAGACCCACCCAAATTTTGTTTCGATATTTCATATTTCGCTTCCCTTGACCCAAATTTTGCAGCTTATTTCGACTGAAATTCGACCTTACACCTTTAATTCGATCGAACTATCGACATTTTACATTTTGCTCTTCGGCGTGCCAGGCGAGGCGTATTATTAAGTGCTAAGTGCACGAGGCATAGAAATGAAAATGATAGAAATTTTCTAGGATGGAGAATGGCAGCATCACATTGTACATCACACTACTCGACAAGTCAAACCTGAGAATAAAGTGACCACAGCCCTACACATCTCACATCTCGTCGCAACCCGCACGATCGAGCTCAAATCAGCATCAACCCACGATCACGATCCTCTTGTTGTACCGACTCATCAAAGACACCAGCAGATGATCGGACAATGCAATAGCTTGCATCTCACCATACATGACACGAAGCAAAGAGAAAACACGTTCACACGAGGCAGAATACGCCCACATTTCGCTGCCGCGGCCGCGGGGTCCCGTTGCCCCAACCAAATCCCACCCAAATTTCGGCCAAAATTTTTATTTCGTTGACGGACCCAAATTTTACCCAAAAAATTGCGAAACTCTGGCCCGGCCCAAGGTCTGTATTTGGTCTTTGGTCTGCGTACAAGTACGGTGAATACGTATCTGGGGTGGGGCTGGGCGGCTGTGGGCTGCTCCGGCAGTGAAGAGTTTAAAAAACCCCCTTCGAAAAGAAAACCTTGCGCGTCGTCCTTCTTTCCCGATCATAGGGGTTGTCCTCTGCACCCTCTCTGCCTCGCCTCCCCACTGCCCCTCTCTCTTCTCTTCCTTCCTCTCTCAGTGGCTCTCTTTCCTCTATTCTCTCCCCCCCCCTCCCCCTCCCTCTCCCCCTTCCCCCCCCTCTCCCCCTCTCCCCTCCCCCCCCCCCTCCCTCTCCCCCTTCCCCCCCTCTCCCCTCTCCCCTCCCCCCCCCCTCCCTCTCCCCTCCCTCGCCCCCTCCACCTCCCTCTCCCTCCCTCTCGTCCCCTGCCCCCCACTCCTCCCCCCACCCCTCTCTCAGAGCGGCGATTCACCTCACTACTGCACCTAAACGTTGTTGCGGACCTTCCGCCACTGTTCTGTTGGTGCTTTGACTGTCGGCAGGCAACAAGGGGGGCAGGGAAGGGAGAAAGGTTGGATTGTCAAGATGGCTCAGGACCGCTTCGAGTCCGCAGGGCAGCTGCCGCGCTTCACCCACTTTGGTGCGGACCTGGAGGCAGATGGAGTGCTGCACGAGGTGGCGGCGCAGATCTCGTACCGCAATGAGCTCATCCTAGTCTGTGGCGATGGAGCGCCCACCGCCTCGTCCTCCAACGCGCTCAATGCGGTGCTTCAGCTGCGTGCACTTCAGCTCCACCACATACTCTTCCTTAGCGACTCGAGCGCGTCGTGTTACGCGCTGCGTCAGGCAATCCCGTCGATTGCATGCGTGTGGTCCTCGCGTATCCCTTCGTCAAGGCCGCCCAACGGCGGGCTCGCAGTCCAGCGCTATTGGAGCTTCGCGTTCTACTTTTACGACCTTCGCAAGCACTACACAGCCAAGTTGGCCATCGAGCTGGGCATCAACGTCCTCCATACGGATACTGATGTCGCATGGCTCGGCAATCCATATCCCGTGCTGAAGGGTGTGTTTGGGAGCCAAAATATCGTCGCAATGCGCGACCGGCCGCTCGTGAATGCTGGTGTCTTCTACGTACAAAATGTGCGTGAAGGCGATGGGGCCGCATGGGTACTCAGGGAGCTCTCGCGAAGGATCCATCTCTTCATGTTCCACCCTGAAGCAGTGCAGTGGTATGTCCCGTGGGCGCAACCGCCGTTCTTTGCAAATGTCGATGAGCAGACCCTCATGAACGACTGCCTGCGTTCATCCATTGCCAACGTCACTAGCTATGCTCAAGCAACTGCAGGATGGGAGGTAAAACATCGCTACACGGGCACACGAATGAACCGCAGCTTTGACTTCCGACGCACATCTGAGTATAGACTGCTGTACTCTCTGGCCGCAGCCGTGACCGCGCGCCAGCAACACATCCATCTTCCGCAGCCCTTCACGGACACCCAAATTTGCCAGCCCGTCACCATGAGAAGTTTTGTCAGTTTGCCGCTCCATGCCGTCGGTTCAACCAACCCTCCAACTTCTCGCATGGCTATTGCCCCTGCCTGGCTCTTCATGCACTTTCCGACGTCCATCTCAGCTGGCTACACCGCACGCTGCGTTTCGAATCTTACGAAAGGTGCTCCAGATGCATGGAGCTTAATGGGCGGTCGAAATGTGGAACAAAGAGTGACGCATAGAAGAGTAGTGCCATTCATCATGGGTGCGCTTGTGGCATTCCCCATGCGTGAATAGTTGGTTTTATCGGTCTACGTTAGGAAAGATCGTGGGTGGGAATGCTGATGCCAACCCTCAGCACTCCCCTTGCACCCGGGTTGCGAATGCATGCCGTAACAACCACACCCTGCACGGCTTACATCACGACTCATTTGGCCTATTCTTTCTTGTAGGGCACATGACGGTTGTTAGGACGGGGCCATGGTCACGACGTTCTATTCTACGCGCTGTTGGCTGGTGGCAGCCGCAGGCCGATCATCTCTTAGCGCAAGAATTCCGTTGGGGTCGACCGGCTCGTACGCTGTCCTTGAGTCCAATGTTTTGGGAAGGTGACGACTCGGCCAGCATGCGGCATCCTTTGGAATTCCCTGATGTGCAAAGCCTCGATCTTCTTGTAGCCAACATGATCGTCCTCGGGAGCATTGCCAACCGCACGCCAGTACTCCCCCACTTCTCTTGTGGCTCCCTGCCCAAGACGCGCGCATGGAGATTGTTGAATAGCTCTTCTTTGCCAGGAAACCATCGTTTGTGCGCTTGGGTGCCACCTTCCGGGAGATACTGTGACGGTCTGAATTATCTTCAGCCCACGGAAGTTACTATGCGAAACTTCATGGAAGAATTGCCGGCGCAAATGCCCTCGCAGAAATCCCCCATTGGATGTAGTCGCTCGCGAACACAGAGATTCAATAGACTCAACGTCACCACACTTCACGTGCTCGACTTGTTGCTACAAAGCGCGCTCTGCGACAAAGCGCTGCACCGTTCTCTCTTGTTAAATCCTTCTCACAGCACGATCACTTTCAATAAGACCCGGAGACTTGTCCGCTTCTTGAAGCGAACTCCGCTTCTGACCTCACTTGCTGCTCGCAAACACCTAGGGCTTGATGCGGTTGCTGTGCAAATCAATCAATCATCATCCTGGCCTTGCTTATCCCAGTTGACAAGTGTAGGCAGGTCGCACGTATTGAGTTAACCTCATTAACGATTAAACAGAGTACAATTTTCGGATATTGGTAGAGCCCCTTGTAACTTCCCACGTGGGCACGTAATCAATCTCGGAAGGATACAAATCGCACGTAGCTACATCAGCCCCGGCGAGTAGGAACATCGAGGAGACGACGCCGCTCGTCTCGCCAACGACGAGAACGCGTGGTGCGTGACAAGCAGACGTCAGCCCATCTTGGACTCGTTGATTCATCTTCGTGAGCTCGGAGCAAAGCTCATCGAAGTGCTTGGGTAGCGCGGCGGCAGGCGAGGCTAGAGTGCCACTGCGAGGTCGGCGGAGCTCTTGGGCTGCCTCCGTGAGGTGCCGAGGTAATACCACCGCAGAGCCGCTCGCTCGTGCACGAAGAGAGGCGAGGGCGTGGAGAGCGGGTGACGGGGTATCATCACGGGTGCCGACATCGGAGTTGTTTTGAGAGGAATCGAAGGACTGGATCGCGGACGCATTGATCGCTGCCACGCGCATGATGGTGGTGGCAGTGGTATCGAGAGGCAGGCAGTGCTTGGAGGCTGCAACCGGTGGCCGCGGCGACGTAGGACGAATGGAAGAAGACTCGGATATCGACGACGTGGAGACGGGCTCGGAGGATGGGATTGACGAAGAAACTCGGAGAAGTGGGGTGTCGGACGGCGGCGACGGACGCCGCGGCCGCGAGACTACTGGTGAGAGACATGAAGGGCATGGCTTAGAGACTCGGTTGGGCTGGCTCAATGGACGTAGAAGCTCGGTTTGGGAGGCGGCCGTTCCTCGACGTGCAGAGGAGTTGTGGTCACTCTTCATGGTCACGTCGGAAGAGGAATCGGGCCAGGGATCGACGTCGTTGCATTCTGTCGTCGGCGGGGTCGGCGCCGGCGAAAGAAGGGACGTGGCTGTCGTAGAAGCCGGCTGCGGGGAAGGCTGAGGCCAGGGTGGTGGCTCTGCGGCAGCGGCTGGCGTGGGTGGTGGCCGAAGAGGTTCTGCAATGCGAAGCATTCTTCGGAGGACTTGGCTCGGGCTAGCGGGTGGATGGTGGATGGACCGCTGAAATTACGGTGGATTCAGACTCGAATTCGGAAGACTCGGCAACTTGAGAGGGGCTAGGAGACGGCTGTGCCAGCTCCTCCATGGCTCTCGGTTGATGGGGTGGCGTGGGAACGCCGGTGGTCGACCGCGGACTCCGCGGTGACGTTAATTTGTACTCGGACTCGGACTCGTCGTTTCTGGCGTGCTGGACGCCAAAAACAGGGCTAACTTTCGAAATGGGAACGGACGGGGCCGGCCCAAAGGTGAAGCCCCCTGGCGTCGCAACCGTCGGTGAGGACGAAGCTGACGCTTGTGATGACGATAGGGGCACGGTGGCCAGCACCGGTTGGCTCGGTGCGGCCGTAATCTCGGACTCGGTGACGGGCTTGATTACGCGGGCTCGGGATGCACCGTCTTGTGCGATTGGACTTGGACTCGGAACGCAAACGGAAGGGATCGGCTCGGTGGCGTGCAGCTTGCTGGAGTGGCAGGCCGGCTGCGGCCAGACTCGAAACGGTGACTTGGGCAAGGACACAGTGGCTGTCGTCGAGGGCTTCGGCGTCAGCTTGTGTTTGGACTCGGTACGCGGTGGCTCGTGAAACGGGGCTCGGGTGTGGTTGGAATTCTGGACGTGACCGGAGATTCCAAATGACTCAGACTCGGGGCGAGGAGGACCGAAGGTGAACACTCCCGCGGAAGGAGTGGTCGTCGGAGGCTCAGTGGGTGGCTGGAGCTCCGTTAATCCTGCGGTCGACCGCGTGGTAGGACTCGGTGACGTTGTAAACTCGGACTCGGACTCGGACTCGGATGGCTCAGAACGGGGTTTGCTCAAAACAGGCTTGGACTCGGACTCGGAAGAAAGTGGGGAAGAACCGGAGAACTGCGCCTCCATCGTCGTAGCGATGGAGACTGGTGATACCGGTGATGACTGGACTGGGCAAAGACTCGTAGATGGGCTCGCGGTGGCGTTAGACGAAGAGGGTAATTCTGAACGTGACTTGGACTCGGACTCGTACTCGGGAGACGTTTTGTGGCTCGGACATGCGAAATTTGATTTGAGAGATTGAAGGTTGGATTGGGCCTGCGGCGGCTGGATTTTCGCAGACCGTGAGGTCTTGGACTGGGGATGCTTGGGGAGTGGCGTGGGGTAGCGGTTCAGCGGCTTGAGGTGATAGAGAGGCGGTGACGGTTGACTTGGTTTGGAGGACTCGTGCGTGATATCGAGAATCAGGACGGAATCATCGGCATTGGGAGGAATAGGGGCAATCGGCGAGGGGGCAGGAGAAAGAGGGGGATGGAGGTGGCAGGGCCTGTCTGGAACTTGGGGAATCTTGGGGTACCGGTTGGAGGCCGTAGAAGTACTCGGCCGTAGCGTAATACGATCTTTTGGTGGGTGGCGTTCAGGCCCACTAACTACCTTGGACTGGTAGCGGGGTAACAGCGTGGACGTGGGCCCCGCCGGCGACCTACTGGGCCGGACGGAGAACGACCATCGTGCGGAGGCGGCGGTGGACTTCTGGGTCGTAACCACACTCGCCACTACCGCCTTCGCAGAGAAAACGAATGTATGGTTGGCAAACGACGGGGTTATGAGCTCCGTCGCCCGTGCCATATTTCCAAAGGTCTGCCTCGGGTGTACCAGATGGAGCCCAGGGACGAAAGGCGCAGTACGCACAGCCGTTGGCGTCGGTCCACTCCTTGACGTCGCGGTCTAAGTCGTCGAGACGCGGCGCCGTCATGGTAGCATCCGAGGGACGGCACCGCGTGAGCGCAGCGCGAAGGGCCGGGTGACCCGCGTAACGAGAAATTTGCCAGAAGCCAGAAGCGGGCTCGCGCTCGAGACCAGCTACCTGGATCCCATTCCGAGAGGCCCGAATCGGCCGGAAGCCCAAGGCCGTTCGGAGGGGGATCACATTGGCGACGAGAAGACGTGCTTTTGCCGAGGGGACGGTCAAGAACTGCGTCCGGTAGCGGAGACGATGCAGAGTAATTCGTAGGCGGAGGAGGAGCCCGACGATTGTCAGCGCCAGTCGTCTTGCGGTTCGAGTTGTTGTTTTGCGATTTTAATGCCTCGGCCACCGCCGCTTGGACGGCGGCGACCATCAAAGCAGTAGTGTCCGCGGGGTTAGAGGCAGTCTTAGCAACCTTGGCGGTCTTGGTGGACTTGGAAGTAGTCACCGCGGCGAAACTAACGTTAAACGTCGGTGCTAGGCCCTGGCCAAAATGTCCAGTTTTTCTTGCCCAAATGTCCACCGGAAATGTCTCAAAAATGTCCAATTTTGCACCCAAATGTCTCAAAAATGTCCGGTTGCGCAGTCCCGCACATGCGCTATAACACATACGTATGTAAGTATTACGTATTATTCATACTAGTAGTAAGTAGTAAGTACTATATACGTATGAGTATGATCTATGATATGTGTATGTATCAATTGGTATGTATGTAAATGTAAATGCTATAAAAGATTCATATATCCATATGCATATGCCATCTAGGATCTGACACACCGCTCACATAGTGCCACATCCTTCTCATTCTTGCGCGCATTGTTGTTGAAGCGCAGCATGATTGACGCCTGCGGTTGATCCGCTAGGGAGCTGACCCTATTTGGACCAAAAATAGAGTTCATAAGGGAGAACACACGCTCACATGCCGCCGAATTGGGACTGAGGCAAAAGGCCAGTCTCGCAGCGAGAGCCCAATGAGGAAACTTCTCATGATGAGTTGCCCACCACGCGAGCAAATTCTTTGTGAATTCCTCAATCCTCAACGTCCGCTTGGTTTCCTATGCGTATGCGTGATTCTTGGCATGCCACAAGATATACAGGTAGCTCTTCGATCAGACGATCGACGATACAGGAAATGTGAGAGAAGAGAGGCAAGGCTGCGAGCTTCATCACAAAACCTAGGTCCACGTTAGCATGTGCAAAGGAAAAGGATGGATTGAAAGCGCGGACCGCCCTGTGTACTGATATTGACGTTCTACTGGTAAAACAGTTCCCGCGCGCATTTTCGCGCGCGCCCCCCCCCAGGGGACACCCAAATGTCCCGGGACATTTCGGGACATGTCCTTTTCACAAAACAGCCCCAAATGTCTTGTTGACTGTCCGGACATTTTGGCCAGGGCCTAGTCGGTGCCCCCTCCGCGAGAATCGCGAAGAACGGACGAGATGAAGGCAATCATCGAAGGAATCGCGAGAGGAATCGAAGCGAGGGGGGGGGAACAACGCGCGCGCGGGGGGAACGAACGACGGCCGGAGGAAACGAACCGCGCGCGGAGGAGAAGAGAACCTCGCGCGGGGGGGGGAATAAAATATAACGGCCGGAGGCGACGGACGGCACGCCGAGGGAAATAACCTGCCGCGGGGGGGCGAGGGACCGAGGGCACGGCGGGGCAGCGTGGGAGGGCGCGAGGCCGATCTCGGAGCGAGATCGCGTCCTTTCCCTCGCGGAGCGCGGAGAGACCCCCCACGAGATATCTTGGGACCGGAGAATTTTTTTTTGGTTTTGGACGAATCTTCCTGCCGTCGGCCGAAGAGAGGAGGACGGAGAGAGAGAGAGAGCGAGTCTCGCAGAGCGACTGCAGAACGAGAAGTCGAAGTCATGCCATTTTATTACCTTAAACGAGCCAACAATTGTAGTAACAGCAAAAACAAAATTCGAATCGCAAATTTCGAGACCAAAATCTGCAAACCTGGACTTGATTGAGACCATGGGAAACCGAATCCGTGTGTCTTGTGCGTCAGTGGCAACACGGGGAACTGTTCAATTGTAATTGTGAGCGCGTACCTTACACGAATATTCATGCCTACAGCCTTCAGATGGGCAGGAATACAACACTCCTTTGGGTCAAGATTACCCGAAAGGAGGAAACCCGGAATCTAGACCTGACAAACAGGCTAGACGGAACGAAACGAGAACTCGAATTCTAGATCGCTAGGAACGAACCCTACCAACCTAGATATACCTGAGCTTCA
Organism: Isochrysis galbana; assembly: GCA_018136815.1. Lineage (NCBI taxonomy): Eukaryota > Haptophyta > Isochrysidales > Isochrysidaceae > Isochrysis > Isochrysis galbana. The sequence continues at coordinate 1,737,960 of CM030944.1, read as the reverse complement.
CCGTGTGGCCGCACGACGAAGGGCCTGGAGATAAGAGCCTTGAAATCGCATCATCTAGGATGAATGCGACAGCCGCCTGATGGCTGATGGCGGGGGGAGAAGAGGGCCGGGGGAGTGGGGGTGTAGAAAGTATGCTACGTACTACGTGCGTGTAGTAGGTAGTGATTCCATTCGCCGCGAGTGCGGTAAGAATATTAAAAGTTTTTTACCTGAAATGCGCGGACAATTACCGTAACGGTAAAAATAAAAACTCAAATCCTCGAATTTCGGGACGAAAATCGGCGAACCAGGACTTGAGCCTAGGGAGAATCCGAATCTGCACGCCTTGCGTGACCACGGCGAACATAGAAGACGTATATAACGAAGAAGGCACGTACTCATGCCGAAATATTCATGCCAAAAAAAAGGCCTGAATACAACACACAACACCCCCCGACTCAAATCGAGACGTCTACCGATGTCGAGCCAGAAGACAGAAGACAGAAGACTACATCAAGACGTATGCGGAGACCGAAGGAATAGAGGAAGAACGTAACCCATGGATCCATGTTTTGAGCACAAAAATCGGCGGCGGCTTCCGATTTTGTACGTCACATCCTGCCACTTTCTCCCTTTTACCTTTCACCTTTTACTTTCACAAGAGTTCTGCTCGGACAGTTGCGCTGGGTTAGGGCGCTGACGCGACGCTACGTCTTCTTCTATTTCTATACAACTTAGCGCTACGCATGAGAACGAGAACGCGTTCGACTCGAAGGAAGGTCCGGAAGATTTTCCGTAGGGCTTGAGCTGTTTTGAGGAGGCAACGAGGCAACGGTAAAAATAAAACTCAAATCCTCGAATTTCGGGACGAAAATCGGCGAACCAGGACTTGAGCCCAGGGAGAATCCGAATCTGCATGCCTTGCGTGACCACGACGAACATAGAAGACGGTATATAACGAAGAAAGCACGTACTCATGCCGAAATATTCTCATGCCAAAAGTCCTGATGAATACAACACAATCCCTTAGAATTTAAAGTAGTGTTTGACCGCCCTGCGGCAGGAGGAGAGTGTGAAAAAGGAGCGGGCGTGGCTGCATGATACCTATCCAAGGCCGCACGCGTGGTGAGAAAATTAAGAAAATTTACGAACACGGCGCACAACAGCGACCCAGATAAATTCATAAACCACCACCGCGATCGCACTACATCACACATTATGTAGGCTCGTACGCATGACGCACTCTACTACCATATGAGCTTCCTTTCTCCCAACTCGGCCACCAAAGCTGCGGCCAGTGCGGTGGGGTTGCTCACCTCAGCCTTTGTGGTCGCACTCACACTAAGGCCCGCGCTCTCGCAGCCGCATGCTGCTGCCTCTCCAGCGGCGATAAGCCTGGCCTTTCCGGGGAGCCCTCGCCTCGTCTTTATAGCATCCACTCCATCGAGAGCCGACAATTCCTGCCCTCCTGCCGGGAGCATCGATGCAAGAGCAAACGCCTCTTCTGCAGAACCGACGCACACAACGTCCACCTGCCCAGCCATGAGCCATTCTAGCTCGAAACTGCCCTTCCCCGTGCCAAAGCTCAGGCCACAACCCGCTTGGATTTCACAAGCTGCCGCATCAGTAACATCGCTTCCAGCGAGTTGCAATAATCTCGAGAGACAGCTCTCTGGCCACTCGCACATGCCCTCCGCCCCCACTCGTGTCACACCTACGACTGCCACATTCTTGCCCGTCACAAGGTCCAAATGGGTGAGCGCAGCTGCGAGACTTTCTGGATTTGGCTGAAGCGGGATCAAGTCCGGAGGGATGCCCGCCTCATAAAGCCGGGACGCAGCCGCACCGTACGCGGCAATCTTGGCTCCTGATCCCCGCACCATCTCCGTGAAGATCTCGGGGTCGCCATCCGACAGGCGTACACCGCGCTCAATGAAGCCATCCACCTGCGGCGATTCAATGGGATGAGTGGGCAAGCCGACGGCGGAGGTGTGGGAAGCGAACGCGTGGCCTCACCGCATGATCGCAAAGAAAGGCGACGGTCGAGTACTCGGGCAGCCGCATGATGAGCTCGTCAAGCGTGGACAGCTGTTCCTCACGGAGCGGAGCAGCACTGACAAGTGGCCACCAGAGGGGCCTCCCGCCCGCTTCGACGAGCGTGGCCGCGAGTGGAGCGGCGTGGACGCGCGCGCAGGTGAGTGCGAGCCGCTGCCCAGCCAACGCAAGCACGGAGTCGCCCAGCTGCACCGTAGGAACCATCAGTGCAGCGAGGAGCACCGGCGACATCGCTGACGCCTTGTTGGGGAGAAAAAAAAAGGGAGGAGGGGAGAGAGAGAGGGAATACAGGGGAGCCGTTAGAAATGGTAGTCTTGTAGAAGGTCTTGTTAGCTAGCATTCCTAGCCACATACACCGGACGAGCCATGCGCCAACCGCGCATACCCCCATCGCGGGGTAGGGGCTCCGTGGCCGATAAGGCACGGTCCCTCAGCACTAGGAGTAAAGTAGGACAACAAGAAAACTCTGACACTCCCCCATCGCCGAAGGCGAATTCCGAATTCCCTCTTTCCTCGTCTTTCCGCCTCTTTCCTCTTTCCCATCCGACGTATTTCTTCCCAATGAGAAATTTACTATAAGCATACGCCAAGGCTGAATCGAGCTCAAGCGAGATGACGCATGGGCCCGCGAAGGATTCTCATTAGGCCGATGAAGGCGTAATGGCTCCACTACGACTACGGCATGAGACCTCTCAAACCTTATAAGCTTAACGTTAGGGGGGCCGAACCCCCCTTTTGTATTTGTATGCTACATTTTGTGTCGTAGGACAAGAAATCAACATGCGATGCTGCTATTATAATGCGCCGACATCTCGCCTTATGCCAGAAGGAAGCCCTGCGTCGAGCACATCTCGACGCGTAAGTGGCCCGACGCCATCGCACGTCAGTTGCCTAGCATACGGCAAGAGCGGCAGCGCGCGTCGCTCGCGCTCGCGCGCGCATGCGGCACTCCGGCACTCCGGCCCGACGTGCGGCACAGGACGTGGCATGCGGCGATGTGACTGCGACGTGCAATAGCGGCATGCGTCGAGTCCTCGTAGTGACGTGTTGCGGCGCCCGTGGTGAGCGGTGAGTGGCACGGGTAGGGCCAGGCAGAAATATTCAGGATATTCCGCGGGATATTTGGGTGGATATCTCCCAGCGGGATATTCAGGATATTTTGCGGGATATTTGGGCTGCCCCAAGGCATGAGCGCAAAAATGAAATTCCCCTTACAACAAGAAAACCATGGCCGGCGGCACTTGGCGCCAAAACCCAAATCCGGTGCGAGCTCAGTGAGTTCAACTCTCGATACGTAATATTTGTGCATGTTAATGTGATACTCCGTGAGCCCTTCGGGAGCTGAGTCGCATGGGAAGGGCACTGCTGGCGGGGGAACGTGCACCAATCTCTCGCTCCCGCGCTCCCGCTTCTCCTCAGCGATGCCTCTCCGAGGTCGGCCCCGCCCTGCAGCTCTGTCTGGCCTCTGCGCTCTTCGCTCTTCATCACGTCATCACGTGCACACAGAATCCCCATCTCACACCACCGCCCGCCCTCCTCGCGTGCAGCCTTGCGCTCACGCGTCACAAACGAGCCGCCCCTGCCTCTCGGCGAGAGCGAGGACCACGAGCACGAGCACGAGGACCCTCCCCCCGCTTTACGGCCGCCATTGCCGCCAACGTCGACCTTTCCGAGCCCGCCCCCGCCCACCTCGAAGCCCTCGCCGATGCCACATGGGGCGACCGCAACATCTACGCCGTCCTACTCACTTTCGGCGGCGGCGCCATCACGCATCAAACGAAGAAGCTCGCGCTCATCGTCGACTCCTCGATGGAGGCGGAAGCCATCGCCTCCTGCAAAGCCGCCGAAGGCGTCTCCTACGCGCGCGAGATCCTGCGCGCCATCGGCGTCCCGCTCGAAGGCCCCACCCTCATCGGAACCGACAACCTCGCCAACATGCGCGTCGGCTCGCTGCGATCGGCCCCTTCTCGAGCGCGCCACTTCATGCGCCGATACCACACGCTCCTCCAGCGCGTCGCCGCCGGCGAAGTCGCCCTCCGCCACGTCGGCACAGAACACATGGCGGCCGATTTCCTGACGAAGTGGCTCCCCAAGCGCAAGCTCGATGCATGCGTTCGCTACGCCACCAACGCCTGGGCCCATGCCTCCGCCTGAATCATTCGGCCCCGTCTCCCCTCTCCCCGCCTTCTGCGATGCGCGCGCCGCCCCGACACCGGCTCTCGCATCGGGGGGGGGTGTCGCGGGTAAAGGGGGGGGCCTTGTACACTTCCCCCTCGTTTGTTCCAATTTTAGGTCTTCCCGCGCGACTCCCTCTCCGTCGCCGCGCCCCAACCCCCTTCTCCCCGTATCGTCCCGTATCGGTCCGCCCCCCCTCCCCTCTCCTCTCCTCTCCCCGGCTCCCCCGCCGAAGCCCTCCCTCCTCTCTCCCCTCCCGTCTCTCCCCGAGTGCTTCCTTGAGTTTCCGGCCCCCTTTTGTCTAGTTCTTTCCCGCGCGATTCCCTTCCCCCCCCGCGCGTGACGTTTTCCCCCTGTGTCTTGACTACGCTTTGCGCCACCGCTCGAGCGCTCCCTGTGCCCCCTCGTCCGTCCTCCGTCCCCGTTCTCGTGCTGCTACACCCCGTGATGGCTGAGCGTGCGCCCATGTCTTCGGCCCCGTCCCCGCACGCTCCCTCGGCTCCCCATTGCTCACCCCCCATGCTCCAGTCGGGCCTTACATCTCATGTTACAGTTCATTCTCCACTCACACCCAGTCGCACCACAGCCACAGCTCCACTTGATCCACAACAGGTGTAACCGCTAGATAGTTCCTCCGGTGGCGGATCCATGCTGAGTCTTGGGGCAAGTAGGCGGCACATTCTTCTTTAGTGTAAAAGTCTCCCGTTGCCTGGTTCAACGTGTTATGGGTCACCACCGTTTGTAAGGCCTCCCACTTCGCCTTATGAGAATGGTGGAGAGTCGGGGGTTTTCGGTACGGGTCATGCCATATATGCCCGGTACTATCTAGGGAATTCTGAACTACAAGTGAGAATTGTTCAATTCGCCATCACCCCCAGCATCTAATCCCCGCTCTGCAAGCAAGAGTGCCCTTGGGCGCTTCTCGCGTGTATCAGGTCGCCGAGAACTAACGACCTAACAGCTCACTCACGACTCACGGAGTAACACACAAACACACGCTCCCCCATGGGCGAACCAAGTATAAACTTAGTTGAGGCTGGAGTGTGTGAGACATGCACAGCAGCTCCACCCACCACTGCATTGGGGCATGAGACTTGGAGCTGGCGATATGCTATGCCACTTGTCGCACAGCTTTGGCGAGCAGCAATGCCAACGCGGTGCTCGTCTCAATGTCCAAGCTCAAGCTCCCCGAGTCCGGCAGATGTAGATGGAGTTGCATGACCCGTTCCAGAATTTCATTGTCCCAGCTCCCCGCCAAAGCAAAGCGCCGCGCTAGCCGCTGGTGCTTGCTCGCCATGAAGTGGCCCAGGCAAGCCTCTCACCACGCCCAATTCCGACAGTCTTCTTGTTGCAGGCGAATTCATTGAATATGCGCATTGAGAGTCTTAGAGACGTCTAGAGTGCAGGAAAGGCTTTTGACATTCCCACATTTCCGAGAGCATTCCCCAGCGCAAAAGCCACTACGTAAGAGGACACATGAGAAGGTGCGTACGCTCTCCCGCGACACGCTTGGCGCTCCTACTTGCGCCAAGTATGGGGTCTGCTTGTACGGAGGCCTCACGCACCAAGACGCTCCACAATCGCGCCCAACCCCCCCCCCCCGCCACCACTGCAGCCCAGACGGACAGACCAAACCAGAACATCTCTGCATCCCGCAGGCCCGTCTAGCACCCTTTGGGCGATAGACCTTGGAATGCAAGTGTAGCCTGTCGCCCATATGCTTCAGCGGGCCTGAAAAACAAAGCCCCAAAGCTTGTTTCAGATGAGGAGGGATGCCTAGCGAGTGTGTGTGTGTGATCTCATCGCCACGCACTACGCATTTTGTGAACTGCATCATCGCAACCCGCTAACTTTCGCCCGGCCACTTGACAACGGGCGCACCTTGAGTCGCCTCACAGCATGGCGAGTGCGGCCGACGCTGCCCTCGCTACCGATGTGCTTGCCAACGCGTTCGCCTTGGGTAGCATCAACAAGATGCTCCGCATCCACGCCGGCATCGTATCACCTCTGGTCGGAGTGATCCAAGGGCTCCACGGCCGGTGCTCAGCAATCGGATCGAGGCACGGCAACGCGTGCGCGCCGCTGCCCGCGTTGGCATTGGGGTCGACATGCGCACGCTTCCAGATGCCCACCGGCAGTGGCCGCGCCGGCTCAGTCGTGTCGGGCGTGACGGCCGCCCCCACCGCGTCCATCCTCTGGTAGTGCCAAAGGCCGAGTGTACGGGCGTCCTCGACGCACTCAAGCGTCGGCTGAGGCTCGGCCGCGCCGAAGGGTGTCACCATCGCCGCGGGCCGCCAACCAAAGAGGGCAAGGCATAGCGCAACGTTGTAGCGTCGCTCAACGGCAGTGGCCGGCGCGGCGGCCGGGCTCCGATAGACGGCCGACTGGGCGGCGTTATCGGCCCCAAGACGGGCAGCCATAACCTGCAGCAGCGCCGCAGCGCCGCCCTCGACGCCTGCCGCGCGCGAACACTCGTCGAGCGCCTCGGTAAGACTCGCGGCTAGCATAGGCAGGTACGGCATTCTCAGTAGTGCGGCCACGCGCTTGCGCAGCTGGTCGAGCGCGTGATGGGGTCCCTCAGGGAGCGTGGGCGGGATCCCCAAGCCGGGAAGCGATGGCAAGAGCAGCGACGTGAAGGACTCGGGCGATGCGTTCCCCAGCCACGCGCAGAGAGGCCGATGGGCTTCTCTCAGCTCGGCGGTGAGCGCGTTGACCGCCTCCTTCTCGTCCATCATCAACGGGCACTTGATCCTAGCAGAGCAGACGGCGCAGAGGAGGACGTCGGGTGTGTCGAGGGACCAGCCATATCGCGCGCACACGAGGGGTCCCACCGCCTGCGGCTTGTCGAACCAGCCGCGAGCAGAGCGGAAGGATGCCAGCCGGTGGTTGAAGTCATCACGCGAGTGCGGCCGGCAGCCTGCCGGCGGCTCAGGCTGCTGGAGTAGCGCTTCGAGCTGTTCCATGCTCTGTTGTGAGAGCCCAGCGGCCTCTTCTGCCGCCTCCTCCTCCTCGCGCCGCCGCTTCGCCCCGAGCACGGAGGAGAAGGAGAAGGAGAGGGAAGCCGAGGGAGAGAGCTGGGTGCTACCGAGCGCAAACGGCGAGCCGGAGCCGAGGGAGAAAGGCGAGGGCGCAGCGGGCAGGCATGGTTCGTGCCGGAGTGCCTCCTCCAGCGCCGCCGTTCCGCGCGCACCCCCGCCGAGAGCCTCCTCCAGCTCGTCGAGCAGCCCTGCCACCTGCCTCTTCAGCGCCGCGCGAGACGACGGACCCATCGCGCCGCGCTGCGCCTCACTGCCCGCCGAAAACAAAATTCACTACCGTTTACCGTTCCCCAATTTCTATTTTCGAAGGTCATTTCCTACTTGATGCTACTTGTCACTTGCTACTTGATCTTCATTCACACCTTCATTCAGACATCAAGACATCAACCATCTTAATAATTATAATATAACGGTATTTACGCTCGGGATGCGGATGGAAATGTATGTTTATAATGCACAATGCACAATACGCAATGCCCGATTAAATCGGAAATTGGGGGTTTGTCAAATTGAGGATTGAGCAGGTTTGTTGCATCCCTAGCTGGGAAACACGAAACACAGCCGGGGCTTCTCCAACACAGGAAGCACAGTCTGTGTTTGGGTTTCGAAAAAAAAACTTCAATAGTCTCGCCGTGCGCGCGACCCTGCACCCTGCACAATAACATTGTTGTATTCAGGCCTCTTGGCATGAATATTTCGGCATGAGCGCGTGCCTTCTTCCTTGTATATCGTCTTCTATGTTCGTCGTGGTCACGCAAGGCGTGCAGATTCGGATTCTCCTTGGGCTCCAGTCCTGGTCCGCCGATTTTCGTCTCGAAATTCGAAGATTTGAGTTTTATTTTTACCGTTACGCGTTACGGTAATTGTCCACGCGTTTAATAAATTATCGTTTAAGGCAAGAAATGCAGGTAACAGAACTGGGCCCCCTCTGCATTCCCTCCCTCCCCTTCTGCGGTTCCCTCCCCTTCTTCTGCAGTTCCCCCCCTCCCTTCGCAGTTTCCCCCCCCCTCTCTTTATTCTTTCTCTGCGTTCCACTTCTCTATTCCCTGCGTTTCCTGGGGCAAGCCGGGAAAGATACGTGAATGTGAGGGAAAGTTGGGTCAGTGTTGTGATTTCACCCCCTCTGCAGTCTTCCCCCCCCTCCTCTCCATCCCCTGTTTTCCCGGGCCAAGCCGGGAAAAATACGTGAATTTGAGGGAGAAAGAATTGGGTCAGTCTTGGGATTCTCCCCCTCCGCAGTCCCCCCCCTTTCCGCAGCTCTCCTCCCTCCCCTCTCTCCATTCCCTGATTTTCCCGGGCCATGCCGGGAAAAATACGTGAATGTGAGGGAGGATTGGGTCAGTGTTGGGATTTCACCCCCCTCGGCAGTTTCTCCCCCCCCTGACGAATTGGCGTGGCCCATAGGGCCTGAGGGCAATGAGGAAGGGGCAAAGCCGGCGGCAGGCGCGGCGAGGGAGGCCACTTCGGAGGTGCTGACGGGCTGAGGCCCGTCAGCAGAGGAAGGCGGGCAGGCGGGCTTGAGCGAGGGCGAGGACGAAGGCGAGAGCGACATCGAGCGAGTAGCGAGAGGCGAGGGCAAGTGTGAGGAGGGCTGTGATGGCAGGGGCTGGGGCTGGCGAGGAGAGGTGAGGCTATAGGGTCTGAGTGTTACGAGAGCGAGAGCGACGAGAGCGAGAGCGACGTATGACGACTGACGACAGGACGACGGACAGAGACACCCAGGAAAAACACTCCGACACTCGCCCCACGACTTTCTCACGTAACTCGACTAAAATCAAATCCAAACACTCCGGCCAGACGACGACGGACGACGATCAGAATGCGATCTGTCGGCGATCCCGTAGCACCTTCCCAGTTGGAATTTTTTTTTATTTTGCGAGGTGCTGTGCACTCGAAGCATATTGTTTGCCCCGGACACGCCGTCCATGCTGCGCGTGGAAAAGATTCAGACCATCAGCATCTTTGTGGTTCGCGCCTGGTTTGTGCTCGACGGTGAAGCGGTACTCAGACAACTTGAGCGCCCACCGCATCAAGCGCGACCTTCAGAGTCTGGTCCCTGAGGGAGGAGCCCGGGCGGGGTGGGGGTTAGTTGTGTCGTGAGGGTGCGTGTGTGAGAAGGCAGAGGCTCTAGCTCTGTAGGGTGTCTGAGTTTGGTCGTTGTGGCAGGTGCTCTAGGCCTAGGTAAAAATATGTGACATATTGAACTACATATATGGGTCAACTTTTCCGGATTACATATCGATCACATATTTGTGCATGGTTCACATATTTACTGCATATTTGGGCGCGTACACGGCGTACGGAAGGGGTTTACATACTAATACTAACGATATACATATACTATATCTAATACTACTTACGAGCTCAATAGCATCCTGATGAAAGAGTTGGCGCTTGACATGGATCGCATCGTCGGCATTTCGAGAGACAGTTGCTCAACAAATGGTGTCGCTTGCGGTCATCTTCTGAATTTATGCGAGAATGCCGTCGACTTGCTTTGCGTGTCGCACACTCTGCAGCACACTGGCGAACACATGAAGCTGGCGACATGCGATGCGTTCATGTCCCCTTGGCTGTCACTTGTGTCGCACACTAACACGGCAAAATTACTATGGAAGAGCATCGTAGGTGCTGCAATGAAGAGCTATTCTAAGACGCGGTGGTGGTCGAAGTGGGAAGTAATGAAAGATCTCGCTTTGAACTTTGGGCAGCTGGGCGAATTCCTTGATCAGCTGTCGACAGATGGTGTAGGGGGGTCAACTACCCAAGCACTCCGAACCATCTACACGACAAAGAAGGATGTACTGAGGCTCGAGTTGGCGGTAGCCTTGGATATGGAGGTGTTCTGTCGCACCACATACTCCTTGGAAGGCGATGGTCTCGAGATACTTCTGGTGTACGACTCGCTCGAGGGGCTCCGGGCACGTGGGCGTGGTTTGGGCGCCGACTCCTCTCACTTTCCGAATGTGGCAGCAGTTCTGAGGGCACAAGAGCCCATAAAGCTCGGCATGGCTACGAAAGATTACTATGATGCGCCCTACCATCAATGGTTTGATGGTGTACTGTCAGCTATTGACGCTAGCAGTAGTAGGTGGACCATTACCTACCCTGGTGGCTCGACGATGGTCTTCACCACAGAAGCTGAGATCCGGAATGCAATTGATGTATGTGCCCTACCTCAATGGACGAAAATTGTGGAGCATGTACAAGGGGCGTTCCAATATCTAGAGGACCGGTTGACAAACAATTGTGCCCGCCCATTCAGGTGCAAAGAGCAGCACCGCATCTGTCGCATTCATCCTAGATGATGCGATTTCCAGGCTCTTGTTTCCAGGTCCTTCGCCGTGCGGCCACACGGTGAAGCTCAGGTACATCTAGGTTGGTAGGGTTCGTCCCTAGCGATCTAGAATTCGAGTTCTCGTTTCGTTCCTTCTAGCCTGTTTGTCAGGTCTAGATTCCAGGTTTCCTCCTTTCGGGTAATCTTTACCTAAAGGAGCCAGGTCGCCTGTTGCTCGCTGCGCGCTTGTCTCAGGCTCTCAGGTTACCTTGTGAAGGCTTGTTTAGCTTCTTGCAAGGCTTGTTGTTTCTTGTTGGGTTCCGGTTCTTTCTTGGGACTTGCTGACTTTCGTTGTTGTCCAGGCCTGTTCTTCGTAGGTTCTGCTTGGCCTGGTTAGGGTTTCGTTGAATCCCCGCGTTTGGCGTTTGGCGTTGGCGTTCGGAAATTTCCTCTCACATTCCCTAGGTCCGCTACCCTTGGCTTGTAGGTCCTTGCTTCTTTCTTCTCGGTCAAGGTTTTGGCGAGCAAGTCGGTTGCTCTATCCGCTCGAGATTTGAGGTTTAATTTGCCATCTCCCCTTGGAGATCGGTGTAGGTTCGCTTCCTAGGTGAGGGAATCTTTCCCCTTGATGCAAGTTACATGCAAGCCCTTGGCCCCTTTGGTGTTTCTTCCCCTTGGTTGCTACTCAGGGTTGTTCGTTAGAAGCGTCTAGAAGGTTCACGCTCAACGGCAAGATTTATTCGGTCGTGAAGATATCTCGTCGCGATCTGTATCCAAAGTGATCGCCGTGGTCGCGCGACAGGACGCTCCCCTTCGGACTCTCCGCTACGTGGGAAGTTACAACGGAGACACGCTCCGGCCGTCGCTGCGGAGTCTCTCTCTCTCTCGCTCTCTCTCTCCGTCTCTCGCGACGTGTTTGAGTTATCGGTGATTTGGGGTCGCGGTTGCTTGATAATTTGCTTGGTTTGGGTGAATGATTCCGGTGTGTTCGTGGGTCGGTGTATCCTGTTGTTCTCAGCTCCGTTGTCCGTCGTTGTTCGCTGCGTCGCTGCACTCAAGCAGCCTAGGCTCCCTCCCTGAGGGAAGAGTTCTTTGTAGGTCTAACAATCTCTTAAAACCCAACACACTAGGGCCGCTAGGAGCGCCTCGCCGCCCCACAGCCCTTCGTTCGCCGTTCGTTCCCCGTCCAGACACCCAAATGGGGTTGCCCGACCCAGTCCAGAATTTCATTCACCCGACTCCCGGTGGGGAGGAGGGCCAAAGCGCCGCGCTAGCCGCCGGTGCTGCTCGCGACGGAGTGGCTCAGAGCCCTCCGGCTCCGCTCGACTCGACAAGCACGAAATCTAAGCTTGCGTCCTCGGCCGCAGAGGAGGAAACCCTCAGGGAACCTTCTCTGCCCGCTGCAGCTTTTGCTCCCGTGGGATGTCCGAGTGATCCCACGGCTTCTGAGGCTACACCAATGGCACCCATCACCCCGGCTGCTATCTCCACGACTGGCTCCGATCAGCTCGTGGCGGATGGCGAGGATTTGTCCGCTTCCTTCGGCACCCACCGGGTGCAATCACAGCGGGCCATGGTGGAGCATGACCCTCTCCCGCATGAGGCCAACTTCAGCGTCGCTGAGTTGGCCAATGAGGTGGAGGAGGGTCCCCTCCCTCTGATTCAGTTTGACCCCCCTCCTCACCTTCGAGATGATGAGTCTGAGGTCGGTGAAGGGGAGGGGATCAGCTTCCGAAGCCCCGCTTACCGGGACTATGCCCCGCCGTCATCAAAAGGGGTCCTTGATCAAGAGATCACCCCGATCGAGACGGCCGCGGCGCGTCAGGATGCGGAAATGGCAAGGCTTCAAGCGCAGACCAACACCCTAAAAGGGGCTGTGGAGCGCCTGCAGTCATCCCTTGCCGCGGCAGAGGCGAGGGAGGGGCTTCTCCGGGATCAAGTTGAAGCAGGGTTCAAAGCCCTGACTCAGCTACTCCAAGCCCGCCAAGAGCCCGCTTCAAGTCCGTCCATGGATCGGACCGAGGCGGCTGCGGATTCTGCTAGGCCGGTTCAGAGGGAACCACCCATGGGCGAGCCTCCTGCTCTAGACCCAAAGGGCCACGCCTCTCCGGCTTCTAGGGTTCCACGGTCGGCGTACCCGACCTCCAAATCGGAACCCCGCCGCCAGGATCAGAGCCCTCACCGGGGCCCGACCCCGGTGGTGCCGTTCCGCCACCCTCGCGACCCCTGCCTTGCGGTGGGGATGGATGAGCGAGAGGCAGTTGTAAGCGAGTGGAAAAATCTCCTCGCCCTGCCCTCACGCGATCTGGCCGCCCTTTACCGCGACTCCGACGAGCATGAGCTCATCCATACCATTTTGAAGAGCAACCTCTCCCTGGCGGGCAACGTTTGGCATTGCCGAATTTTCATGGAGGAGGACCACTTGCTCAAATGGGTGCGTAGCCGCTTCTCAGCCGAGCAAACCCTTCACCATCAGGTCAGGATGGGCGAAGAGCTTTCGGAGCTCCGCTTCCCAAAGGCCCTCGCCTCCGATAACGTTCAAACCGCGGCGACAGCCTGGAACGAATTTCGGCTAACTCTCATCAAGCCGTTGGAGCGGGCACTAGCGCTCGGCTGCGATCATCGCGAAATATTTACCTCCCTCCTCGCGGCAGCCGGAGCCAATTCCAGCGGCAATTCTCGCATCTTCGCCTACCTCCTCGATCTAGTGGAGGACCGCGCCCTCGCTCTCAATCATGTCCTCGCTGCTGACGTCCTTCTTCGCAAATGCGACGGGACCTTCGCAAACGGGGCCGATGGTTTCGCGAAAGACTCGGCGTCGATGGAGTGGGACCGCATGAGGGAGCGCGAGGCCGGCGCTGATCTATGTGAGCTCAGCAAGAATTTGGTTCGCGCCTACATCCGCAAGCTTGGCGATTCCGCGGTTGACTCCACCAACGTGTGGGATCATCCAAACATGGCCCATGAGATCAACCAGAGGTTCGAAGAAATCATCCGGAACGATAAGGTTGATCCTCAGCGCGGCGTCGACAATGCGATTAAATTTGCGGAGGTGCTCGCGGAGACTCGTTTCCGCGTAGAGAACCACGAGCTAGGTCGGTCGGCGCTCTCGTGCGTCAACCTCTGCCAACGGTACCTCAGCCCTTACGAGCAGGCCCGGGTGAAGCGTCATCAATCCCGGACCTCGACGAAGCAAACCGCGGCTAGCGTACGCACTAAGGCCTCAGGCGAGGCAAAGAACGAGACATCCTCGTCCCAGAAGACCGCTTCGACCACGGACATGGTCGCCGCCGTGCAGGCAGCCGTCCAAGCCACCGTGGCTGAAGCTCTTCGCGGACAGGGACACTCGCCTGCTTCGAAGCCTGATTATCGGGCTGCTGCACCGCCGGCAAGTTACCACTCCAACTCACCGTTGCCGGCTATACTAACCGATCCACCCGGTCGAAAGGGAGGCTCGTCTCGGCCGCCCAGCCGTCGCTGCGATCCGCCGGCGAACGGCCAAGGGCTACCGCCTGACCTGGGCGTATCCCGGTGGACGCCCGAGCTTTGGAATCGGGCCCGAGCCCGCTTCTGGGCCGTAGCAGGCTATGCCAAGCACCCAAGGGTCTCGGCGGCGCTAGCAAAGTGCCGACCGGCCGATAATTCAATGGAAACTCCACGGACGGACGATATCAATAGGGGAATCACCGAATGGACGAACGAAAACGGCTGTGCCTTCTGCGCTTTCCGACCTCACGCTCCTCCTGGCACTCCAGCCAGCGAAGCCTGGAAATATGGCACGGGAGACGGTGCTCACAACCCCGTCATCTGTCAGCCATATATTCGCTTTCTGTGTGAGGCTGGCTGCGGAGAGTGTGGATCGGACGAGCACATTCATAAGCTTCTTCGCTCGATGGTCCGGGTTAAGCCTCAGTAGGGGTCCGGCGGGGTCCCCGTCCTTCAAACCCTGGCGGAGAACATCGCGGGCGGTGGGCCCGAACGCCACCACCACCATCCCGATCCGATCCCTACGCCGCTTGGGGAGAAGAGCTGTCAACGCGGCGATTCTCCCCCTGTCTCTAGCTCTATTCAGTCCTCGACGGTGGGAGCCGCCTCGCCGGCTGAAGCCCCCGCCGAACGGCTATCTCGGAAGCCGGAGTCGACACTTGACCCGGGCTCCTGGAAACAGGTTTGCCCCGGAGATCGTCGCGACCCGACTCTCCGAAATTCGTGTACGTCTACAAGTTCTTCTATTACTTCGCACGCTATTAGGATGTTAGGGGCTGATTCTCGCACGCTGCCCCTCTTGGAGTCTGTTTCTACGGATACTATGCTGTCATCGGTTCCTTCTAACTCTCCTAGGTCTTTCGACGCATCTTCATCCCTGGATTCACCCCCCGACGGCCCTGCCCAAGGGGGTGGGCTAGGTAGATTCGACGCGTCTTCGGTCTCTTCGTTTCGTAAACGAACAGTTGTGAAGCCCTCGAGGGCTGTCGACTCGGTATCATCTTCTGCTCTAGGTTCTATGGATAGGTCCGACGTGGCCGCTGCCGCGTACGAAAACGTTGTTGCTGCTTTACCTGTTTCTGCTCTTTCCCGGCGGGACCCCTCTGGAGACCTCTCTCCCAAGGGCCATAGCCGGAGCCGCTCTGCGGACGAATCGTCGTTGTCTACCGTAGGTTCTCGTGCTGTTGAGGCGGAGACTAGTGTCTCCTCTTCACCTCTCTCCCCGGTTCGTTATATTTCTCCGTCATCGTGTTCATTCTCTCGTCTCGAAGTTGCACCTGTTCTCGTTTCTGACCTGGTTCCCGACCCGGAAGGGTCGGCTTCCGGGGTCGATGAAGTTGAAGGTTCCAAGGGAGCTGCGGCTTTCCGCGCTCACGCCGTGGTCACTCCAGCCTCGGGAGACGCAGGGGCCGTCGATTACGATCCCACGTCGCGCACCACATGGACGCCGGCGTCTCCTCTTTCTCTCGGCTCTCCGGAGGATCCCCATTCCAGGGATCGCCCGCCGGGGCCAACCCCCTTCAGGTCTAGCCCACCGAAACTTGAGGGCGACGACCCCCTCCCCCTGAATTCTACTGCCGAGGCCATCCACCGGATCGCCGTGGTTGGTTGTTCCTCGGCCGCCAAGTCTACTGAAGCTGCCCGCGCCCCTACGCGCGAGCTTCAAATGTTAGCCGCCTCCCGTGCCCGGGCTAGCGGTTCCTCCGTCATCTTGCCCCGCCATCTCGCCGAAGCTGCTCTAGCCTTGCGGCGGCCGGACGCGAGCACTCATGCATCGCCCTCTGCCGTGTTGCCGACGCATTTTGACGAGCTTTGCGCTGAGTTGGCAGCGATCCACGACGCCGTGACGTTCGACGCGGCCGAGGGGATTCCTCCACCCCGCGTTCTAGTCGTCGGTGAAGCTAGCGGGGTCGTGTCTTCGATGTTCCTACTTGCCGGAGCGCACGTCGCGACGTGCGATCTACGACCGTCGGAGATCGACTACATTCCCCACTTCTGCGGAGATGCTCTTCACATTCAAAATCTCGGTTGGGACCTCGTGGTCGCGCATCCGCCGTGCACGTATTTGTCGGCGGTGAGTTGCCAGTGGCTCGATCGGGAACCGGGACGTCGCCAGGCTCTCGAATCCGCCGCTAGAGTCTTCCTCGCCATGGCAAGCGCCGACGCGCCTTTCGTTGCCGTCGAAAATCCTCGAATGCACGCGGAAGCCTCTGCCTTAGTCGGGGGGTTGCGACCGCGGCAGTTTGTGCAGCCGTGGCAGCACGGCACGGGCCATCAAAAAGCAACTGGCCTGTACCTGACGGCTTCACTCCCGCCCCTGCAGCCTTCGAAGATTGTCGAGGGACGTCTATCCGCGATGGCGGATCTATCGCCGTCGCCTCACCGTGGCGCCCTTCGCAGCCGCACCTATGTGGGCATTGCCGGTGCAATGGCGGCCCAGTGGATGCCAGTCTTGCGCCGTTATGCGCGCAAAGCCAAGGCGTCGCGTTCGCTCGACTTCACGGTGGACTGGGCAATTTCCCAAGCTGCTGCCAGCTTGAGAGAACGCCCTTCGCTCTGCTCGACCGGCTTCGAACTGGCTGAGCCGAGGACGGCTCTGGCTCGCTTCATGGAGGGGAGAGGCGAAGCAGCTTCTAGCTCTCACCTCACGCCTCCCAGCGGTTCGCCAGTGTCTGATTCGGTTGTCGTGATCTCAGACGCGGGCCCCGTTGCCGATGCGTCTCGCCTGCTTCATCGGAAGGACTCGGAAACCAACGCATCGCAAGACGGGACCGTGGCGGAAGTGGACTGCTTCACGCCGTGGGAGTGGCCCATGAAGGACCGCTCTACAACGCCAGGCCCTCCAAACACGGTGAAGAAGCGCCGCAGCAAGTGGCAGGTCTTCGACCGTGATGTAATTTCGGGGGTCCATCGGTGGCGGGATGTCACGCCTTCCATCGCCCAAGAAATCGCTGAGCAAGCGGCAGCTGCGGAGCCGTCGGAACCTCCCATCTTGTCTCGACTGGGCTCTCAAGGCATCAATGCACTATCTCCGAGCGCCTCCTTCACGGCTGGCGACGAAGGAGTGGCCGAACCGACCGGTTCGGTCGTAGCCGAAAGGCCACTTGAAAACGGGGATGTTGGGCTGGACTCGGGAGAAGATGATACGCCCGAGACTCCAGAACACCGGAGCATGCAGGCCCTCGAGACCAAGCCCTCCGACGCCGCCGACGGAGAAGGTACTCCACAGGCATTGTGTGGCGATGGGGCTGCCGCTAGGGGCCTCAGTGCGGCTGGTTTTTCCGAGTTGTCGAAGCTTCCGAAGACAGACTTGCAGAAGTCCCTGGAGAAGGAATGGTCACGCCAAATGGATCAACCTCGGCATCCGACGGACCGTCGAGGGCTAGGCTATGATGGCGTGCCTAACCCTCTAGTTCGGCAAAGGCATCCCCATACTCTTCAATACCATTCGTGCCGCAGACGGTAGCCGCCGCTATCGAGCGAGTGCCCCACGTCGATGAACCTTCTCCGTCCAGGCCAGCCTCCAATCCAACCACCCCGTCACCCGGAGCCGGAACCTCGCTTCCAGTAGAATCTATCGCGGACACTCCGCCGCCACTCTACCCTCGTCACTGCCTCTATGTCCGCGATCTCGTGGTCTGCCGTGCCGATGGCGACCGCGCAGCTCAAGGGTTCGTTCTCCCGGACGTTGCCCTCACGGTGAACAGCACCCTGGCTGACACTGGAGCGGGCCCGTCAGTAATCACCACTGCTCTTCTCGATCGACTACCTGAAGACGCTTGCGTCGAACGCGTATCGGACGCTACCGTCCCCAACCTACATGGGCCGGACGGCCTTCCTCTCATCACTAGGGGCCGGGCTAGCCTCGTCTTCTCCTTGTCCGGTCGCCTCTTCCGTCATTCGTTCGCGGTCATCGAAGGAAACGCGATGCTTCTGCTCGGGAACGATTTTTGGCCGCCCACTCCGCTACCATTTCTCTCGACGCCGCGAGCTCGGAAGGAAGCCTCCGCCTCCGTCCGGCCTCTGGCGATGCAGAAGACTCTTCAAGAGTCCTTTCCGAATGCGTAGTCAGAGTTTCCACGGCGCCGCCCCAGTCGCGGACTCCGGCTTCGTCGGAGCTATCTCGATGTCACCCGGTCAGCCGCTGACTGTCGACTTTCTGGAGAGGTCGACGGCAACACGAGAGATCCCGGCCGGATCGGAGGGTGAGGCTGCTGCTGATGCTAGACAGCCACTCTATACACCTCTCTTTGAGTCTGCCGACGAGTTTGCGGCCAAAGCTCCGGCGTCTACCTCGTCCGAATATCTTCTCTACACGGAGCAAGCGGTGACGATTCCTGCCTTCCACCGCGCAACCATCTGGGTCAGGGTTCCGCTGGCTCTCCGAGATCATTCGGACTGCGCGATGCTGGTCGACCGCCTACCAAACCGCGAGGCTCTCGATTCGTCCCCTCTCGTAATGCCCACGGTGGTCACGCCCACGGACGATCATCGCATCGCGGTGACGATCGTCCACACCGGGGTCAATGCGCTGACCCTGCCGTCTCTGCATCCGATAGCTTCGCTCCAGGTGCGTTTCAAGTTGCACCGGGGCTGGACTCCGACTGGAAGCGAGGGGGATGGTGACCCTGTCACCGCGCTGAGCGAGGAGCAACGATCTCTACTCGACTCAGCCACCATCGATCCGGACCGGCTTCTTTCCGACGATCAACGAGAAGAAGTACGCCAACTCTTGGCCCGGCGCATCAAAGCTTTCGCGTTGCACCCGGGGGCTCCAAACCATACGCACGTTCTCGAGGTGGAGTTGCCACTCAACCCCGGCGCTGTTCCTCACCGGCACGCTCCGTCTAGAGTGGGCCGCGCAGGCGAGCTCATCATAGAAGAGGAGGTAGCCAAGATGGAAGCCGCCGGCATTATTCGCAAGTCAAATTCGGCTTGGGCTTCCCGAGTAGTCCTGGTCAGCAAGAAAGATGGCTCCGTTCGATTCTGCGTGGACTACCGCGACACTAACGCCAAGCTACGCGTCGAGGATAGCCCTCTACCCCTCATTGTAGAGGCTATTGATAGGCTAGCGTCCGGCCAAGGGCCGCTCAGTTCTCTCTTTTTATGTACTCTCGATTTAGCCTCTGGTTTTTGGGGCATCCCGATCAAAGAGTCGCACAAACATATCACCGCTTTCACTACCCACCGCGGCAAATACGAGTTCAACTTTCTACCGTTCGGCATCCAATCAGGTCCCTCCTACATGTGCCGCTTGATGGACATCGTTCTCGGTGCGCTAGCGTGGGAGATCTGCATGCCTTACCTCGATGATGTGGGCATCTGGTCAACGGGCGTGGGTCCTTCCGAAGAGGCCAGGGCACAAGCTTCGTTCGAGCAAATGCTTCACCGGCTAGACCTAGTTCTCGAGCGGCTAGAGTGGGCCGGCCTGACCTGCAAGATGTCCAAGTGTGTCTTCTTTGCCACCTCTACGGAGTACCTCGGTCACGTTGTCTCGAGGGAAGGTCTCAAGATGGACCCGAAGAAGGTCGCAGCTGTCGCCGACATCGACCCGTCATCCATCAACTCCTTGGAAGCGGTTCGATCTTTCCTCGGCCTTTGCTCCTACTATCGTCGATTCATTCGCCAATTCGCCGCTAAGGCTGCTCCCCTCACTGCTCTCACGCGGAAGGGCTGCGACGTGGCAAAGGAGTCCCAGTCCGAGGAGTGTCGCCGAGCTATCCAAGAGCTCAAGACAGCGATCACTTCGGAGCCCGTCTTGACTCCACCCAGGGATGATCGGCCCTTCATCGTCAAGACCGATGGGCTAGCAAGTTGGGCATCGCCGGCATCCTCTCGCAGCTAGGAGACGATAACCGTGAACGAGTCGTTGGGTACTACGCTCGCAGTCTCACCTCGGCCGAACGCCATTGGACGGTGACCGAGATTGAACTCTTGGC
>CM030944.1:1707870-1717911 GCA_018136815.1 Isochrysis galbana | reverse complement strand
GTCGCATTCATCCTAGATGATGCGATTTCCAGGCTCTTGTTT
The DNA here is from genome assembly GCA_018136815.1 of Isochrysis galbana. Lineage (NCBI taxonomy): Eukaryota > Haptophyta > Isochrysidales > Isochrysidaceae > Isochrysis > Isochrysis galbana. Next base: position 1,717,869 of record CM030944.1, on the reverse strand, counting down.
CCAGGTCCTTCGCCGTGCGGCCACAGGTGAAGCTCAGGTACATCTAGGTTGGTAGGGTTCGTCCCTAGCGATCTAGAATTCGAGTTCTCGTTTCGTTCCTTCTAGCCTGTTTGTCAGGTCTAGATTCCAGGTTTCCTCCTTTCGGGTAATCTTACCTAAAGGAGCCAGGTCGCCTGTTGCTCGCTGCGCGCTTGTCTCAGGCTCTCAGGTTACCTTGTGAAGGCTTGTTTAGCTTCTTGCAAGGCTTGTTGTTTCTTGTTGGGTTCCGGTTCTTTCTTGGGACTTGCTGACTTTCGTTGTTGTCCAGGCCTGTTCTTCGTAGGTTCTGCTTGGCCTGGTTAGGGTTTCGTTGAATCCCGCGTTTGGCGTTTGGCGTTGGCGTTCGGAAATTTCCTCTCACATTCCCTAGGTCCGCTACCCTTGGCTTGTAGGTCCTTGCTTCTTTCTTCTCGGTCAAGGTTTTGGCGAGCAAGTCGGTTGCTCTATCCGCTCGAGATTTGAGGTTTAATTTGCCATCTCCCCTTGGAGATCGGTGTAGGTTCGCTTCCTAGGTGAGGGAATCTTTCCCCTTGATGCAAGTTACATGCAAGCCTTGGCCCCTTTGGTGTTTCTTCCCCTTGGTTGCTACTCAGGGTTGTTCGTTAGAAGCGTCTAGAAGGTTCACGCTCAACGGCAAGATTTATTCGGTCGTGAAGATATCTCGTCGCGATCTGTATCCAAAGTGATCGCCGTGGTCGCGCGACAGGACGCTCCCCTTCGGACTCTCCGCTACGTGGGAAGTTACAACGGAGACACGCTCCGGCCGTCGCTGCGGAGTCTCTCTCTCTCTCGCTCTCTCTCTCCGTCTCTCGCGACGTGTTTGAGTTATCGGTGATTTGGGGTCGCGGTTGCTTGATAATTTGCTTGGTTTGGGTGAATGATTCCGGTGTGTTCGTGGGTCGGTGTATCCTGTTGTTCTCAGCTCCGTTGTCCGTCGTTGTTCGCTGCGTCGCTGCACTCAAGCAGCCTAGGCTCCCTCCCTGAGGGAAGAGTTCTTTGTAGGTCTAACAATCTCTTAAAACCCAACACACTAGGGCCGCTAGGAGCGCCTCGCCGCCCCACAGCCTTCGTTCGCCGTTCGTTCCCGTCCAGACACCAAATGGGGTTGCCCGACCCAGTCCAGAATTTCATTCACCGACTCCCGGTGGGGAGGAGGGCCAAAGCGCCGCGCTAGCCGCCGGTGCTGCTCGCGACGGAGTGGCTCAGAGCCTCCGGCTCCGCTCGACTCGACAAGCACGAAATCTAAGCTTGCGTCCTCGGCCGCAGAGGAGGAAACCCTCAGGGAACCTTCTCTGCCCGCTGCAGCTTTTGCTCCCGTGGGATGTCCGAGTGATCCACGGCTTCTGAGGCTACACCAATGGCACCCATCACCCCGGCTGCTATCTCCACGACTGGCTCCGATCAGCTCGTGGCGGATGGCGAGGATTTGTCCGCTTCCTTCGGCACCCACCGGGTGCAATCACAGCGGGCCATGGTGGAGCATGACCCTCTCCCGCATGAGGCCAACTTCAGCGTCGCTGAGTTGGCCAATGAGGTGGAGGAGGGTCCCCTCCCTCTGATTCAGTTTGACCCCCTCCTCACCTTCGAGATGATGAGTCTGAGGTCGGTGAAGGGAGGGGATCAGCTTCCGAAGCCCCGCTTACCGGGACTATGCCCCGCCGTCATCAAAAGGGGTCCTTGATCAAGAGATCACCCGATCGAGACGGCCGCGGCGCGTCAGGATGCGGAAATGGCAAGGCTTCAAGCGCAGACCAACACCCTAAAAGGGGCTGTGGAGCGCCTGCAGTCATCCCTTGCCGCGGCAGAGGCGAGGGAGGGGCTTCTCCGGGATCAAGTTGAAGCAGGGTTCAAAGCCCTGACTCAGCTACTCCAAGCCCGCAAGAGCCCGCTTCAAGTCCGTCCATGGATCGGACCGAGGCGGCTGCGGATTCTGCTAGGCCGGTTCAGAGGGAACCACCCATGGGCGAGCCTCCTGCTCTAGACCAAAGGGCCACGCCTCTCCGGCTTCTAGGTTCCACGGTCGGCGTACCCGACCTCCAAATCGGAACCCGCCGCCAGGATCAGAGCCCTCACCGGGGCCCGACCCCGGTGGTGCCGTTCCGCCACCCTCGCGACCCCTGCCTTGCGGTGGGGATGGATGAGCGAGAGGCAGTTGTAAGCGAGTGGAAAAATCTCCTCGCCCTGCCCTCACGCGATCTGGCCGCCCTTTACCGCGACTCCGACGAGCATGAGCTCATCCATACCATTTTGAAGAGCAACCTCTCCCTGGCGGGCAACGTTTGGCATTGCCGAATTTTCATGGAGGAGGACCACTTGCTCAAATGGGTGCGTAGCCGCTTCTCAGCCGAGCAAACCCTTCACCATCAGGTCAGGATGGGCGAAGAGCTTTCGGAGCTCCGCTTCCCAAAGGCCCTCGCCTCCGATAACGTTCAAACCGCGGCGACAGCCTGGAACGAATTTCGGCTAACTCTCATCAAGCCGTTGGAGCGGGCACTAGCGCTCGGCTGCGATCATCGCGAAATATTTACCTCCCTCCTCGCGGCAGCCGGAGCCAATTCCAGCGGCAATTCTCGCATCTTCGCCTACCTCCTCGATCTAGTGGAGGACCGCGCCCTCGCTCTCAATCATGTCCTCGCTGCTGACGTCCTTCTTCGCAAATGCGACGGGACCTTCGCAAACGGGGCCGATGGTTTCGCGAAAGACTCGGCGTCGATGGAGTGGGACCGCATGAGGGAGCGCGAGGCCGGCGCTGATCTATGTGAGCTCAGCAAGAATTTGGTTCGCGCCTACATCCGCAAGCTTGGCGATTCCGCGGTTGACTCCACCAACGTGTGGGATCATCCAAACATGGCCATGAGATCAACCAGAGGTTCGAAGAAATCATCCGGAACGATAAGGTTGATCCTCAGCGCGGCGTCGACAATGCGATTAAATTTGCGGAGGTGCTCGCGGAGACTCGTTTCCGCGTAGAGAACCACGAGCTAGGTCGGTCGGCGCTCTCGTGCGTCAACCTCTGCCAACGGTACCTCAGCCCTTACGAGCAGGCCCGGGTGAAGCGTCATCAATCCCGGACCTCGACGAAGCAAACCGCGGCTAGCGTACGCACTAAGGCCTCAGGCGAGGCAAAGAACGAGACATCCTCGTCCCAGAAGACCGCTTCGACCACGGACATGGTCGCCGCCGTGCAGGCAGCCGTCCAAGCCACCGTGGCTGAAGCTCTTCGCGGACAGGGACACTCGCCTGCTTCGAAGCCTGATTATCGGGCTGCTGCACCGCCGGCAAGTTACCACTCCAACTCACCGTTGCCGGCTATACTAACCGATCCACCCGGTCGAAAGGGAGGCTCGTCTCGGCCGCCCAGCCGTCGCTGCGATCCGCCGGCGAACGGCCAAGGGCTACCGCCTGACCTGGGCGTATCCCGGTGGACGCCCGAGCTTTGGAATCGGGCCCGAGCCCGCTTCTGGGCCGTAGCAGGCTATGCCAAGCACCCAAGGGTCTCGGCGGCGCTAGCAAAGTGCCGACCGGCCGATAATTCAATGGAAACTCCACGGACGGACGATATCAATAGGGGAATCACCGAATGGACGAACGAAAACGGCTGTGCCTTCTGCGCTTTCCGACCTCACGCTCCTCCTGGCACTCCAGCCAGCGAAGCCTGGAAATATGGCACGGGAGACGGTGCTCACAACCCCGTCATCTGTCAGCCATATATTCGCTTTCTGTGTGAGGCTGGCTGCGGAGAGTGTGGATCGGACGAGCACATTCATAAGCTTCTTCGCTCGATGGTCCGGGTTAAGCCTCAGTAGGGGTCCGGCGGGGTCCCCGTCCTTCAAACCCTGGCGGAGAACATCGCGGGCGGTGGGCCCGAACGCCACCACCACCATCCCGATCCGATCCCTACGCCGCTTGGGGAGAAGAGCTGTCAACGCGGCGATTCTCCCCCTGTCTCTAGCTCTATTCAGTCCTCGACGGTGGGAGCCGCCTCGCCGGCTGAAGCCCCCGCCGAACGGCTATCTCGGAAGCCGGAGTCGACACTTGACCCGGGCTCCTGGAAACAGGTTTGCCCCGGAGATCGTCGCGACCCGACTCTCCGAAATTCGTGTACGTCTACAAGTTCTTCTATTACTTCGCACGCTATTAGGATGTTAGGGGCTGATTCTCGCACGCTGCCCCTCTTGGAGTCTGTTTCTACGGATACTATGCTGTCATCGGTTCCTTCTAACTCTCCTAGGTCTTTCGACGCATCTTCATCCCTGGATTCACCCCCCGACGGCCCTGCCCAAGGGGGTGGGCTAGGTAGATTCGACGCGTCTTCGGTCTCTTCGTTTCGTAAACGAACAGTTGTGAAGCCCTCGAGGGCTGTCGACTCGGTATCATCTTCTGCTCTAGGTTCTATGGATAGGTCCGACGTGGCCGCTGCCGCGTACGAAAACGTTGTTGCTGCTTTACCTGTTTCTGCTCTTTCCCGGCGGGACCCCTCTGGAGACCTCTCTCCAAGGGCCATAGCCGGAGCCGCTCTGCGGACGAATCGTCGTTGTCTACCGTAGGTTCTCGTGCTGTTGAGGCGGAGACTAGTGTCTCCTCTTCACCTCTCTCCCCGGTTCGTTATATTTCTCCGTCATCGTGTTCATTCTCTCGTCTCGAAGTTGCACCTGTTCTCGTTTCTGACCTGGTTCCCGACCCGGAAGGGTCGGCTTCCGGGGTCGATGAAGTTGAAGGTTCCAAGGGAGCTGCGGCTTTCCGCGCTCACGCCGTGGTCACTCCAGCCTCGGGAGACGCAGGGGCCGTCGATTACGATCCCACGTCGCGCACCACATGGACGCCGGCGTCTCCTCTTTCTCTCGGCTCTCCGGAGGATCCCCATTCCAGGGATCGCCCGCCGGGGCCAACCCCCTTCAGGTCTAGCCCACCGAAACTTGAGGGCGACGACCCCTCCCCCTGAATTCTACTGCCGAGGCCATCCACCGGATCGCCGTGGTTGGTTGTTCCTCGGCCGCCAAGTCTACTGAAGCTGCCCGCGCCCCTACGCGCGAGCTTCAAATGTTAGCCGCCTCCCGTGCCCGGGCTAGCGGTTCCTCCGTCATCTTGCCCCGCCATCTCGCCGAAGCTGCTCTAGCCTTGCGGCGGCCGGACGCGAGCACTCATGCATCGCCCTCTGCCGTGTTGCCGACGCATTTTGACGAGCTTTGCGCTGAGTTGGCAGCGATCCACGACGCCGTGACGTTCGACGCGGCCGAGGGGATTCCTCCACCCCGCGTTCTAGTCGTCGGTGAAGCTAGCGGGGTCGTGTCTTCGATGTTCCTACTTGCCGGAGCGCACGTCGCGACGTGCGATCTACGACCGTCGGAGATCGACTACATTCCCCACTTCTGCGGAGATGCTCTTCACATTCAAAATCTCGGTTGGGACCTCGTGGTCGCGCATCCGCCGTGCACGTATTTGTCGGCGGTGAGTTGCCAGTGGCTCGATCGGGAACCGGGACGTCGCCAGGCTCTCGAATCCGCCGCTAGAGTCTTCCTCGCCATGGCAAGCGCCGACGCGCCTTTCGTTGCCGTCGAAAATCCTCGAATGCACGCGGAAGCCTCTGCCTTAGTCGGGGGGTTGCGACCGCGGCAGTTTGTGCAGCCGTGGCAGCACGGCACGGGCCATCAAAAAGCAACTGGCCTGTACCTGACGGCTTCACTCCCGCCCCTGCAGCCTTCGAAGATTGTCGAGGGACGTCTATCCGCGATGGCGGATCTATCGCCGTCGCCTCACCGTGGCGCCCTTCGCAGCCGCACCTATGTGGGCATTGCCGGTGCAATGGCGGCCCAGTGGATGCCAGTCTTGCGCCGTTATGCGCGCAAAGCCAAGGCGTCGCGTTCGCTCGACTTCACGGTGGACTGGGCAATTTCCCAAGCTGCTGCCAGCTTGAGAGAACGCCCTTCGCTCTGCTCGACCGGCTTCGAACTGGCTGAGCCGAGGACGGCTCTGGCTCGCTTCATGGAGGGGAGAGGCGAAGCAGCTTCTAGCTCTCACCTCACGCCTCCCAGCGGTTCGCCAGTGTCTGATTCGGTTGTCGTGATCTCAGACGCGGGCCCCGTTGCCGATGCGTCTCGCCTGCTTCATCGGAAGGACTCGGAAACCAACGCATCGCAAGACGGGACCGTGGCGGAAGTGGACTGCTTCACGCCGTGGGAGTGGCCCATGAAGGACCGCTCTACAACGCCAGGCCCTCCAAACACGGTGAAGAAGCGCCGCAGCAAGTGGCAGGTCTTCGACCGTGATGTAATTTCGGGGGTCCATCGGTGGCGGGATGTCACGCCTTCCATCGCCCAAGAAATCGCTGAGCAAGCGGCAGCTGCGGAGCCGTCGGAACCTCCCATCTTGTCTCGACTGGGCTCTCAAGGCATCAATGCACTATCTCCGAGCGCCTCCTTCACGGCTGGCGACGAAGGAGTGGCCGAACCGACCGGTTCGGTCGTAGCCGAAAGGCCACTTGAAAACGGGGATGTTGGGCTGGACTCGGGAGAAGATGATACGCCCGAGACTCCAGAACACCGGAGCATGCAGGCCCTCGAGACCAAGCCCTCCGACGCCGCCGACGGAGAAGGTACTCCACAGGCATTGTGTGGCGATGGGGCTGCCGCTAGGGGCCTCAGTGCGGCTGGTTTTTCCGAGTTGTCGAAGCTTCCGAAGACAGACTTGCAGAAGTCCCTGGAGAAGGAATGGTCACGCCAAATGGATCAACCTCGGCATCCGACGGACCGTCGAGGGCTAGGCTATGATGGCGTGCCTAACCCCTCTAGTTCGGCAAAGGCATCCCCATACTCTTCAATACCATTCGTGCCGCAGACGGTAGCCGCCGCTATCGAGCGAGTGCCCCACGTCGATGAACCTTCTCCGTCCAGGCCAGCCTCCAATCCAACCACCCCGTCACCCGGAGCCGGAACCTCGCTTCCAGTAGAATCTATCGCGGACACTCCGCCGCCACTCTACCCTCGTCACTGCCTCTATGTCCGCGATCTCGTGGTCTGCCGTGCCGATGGCGACCGCGCAGCTCAAGGGTTCGTTCTCCCGGACGTTGCCCTCACGGTGAACAGCACCCTGGCTGACACTGGAGCGGGCCCGTCAGTAATCACCACTGCTCTTCTCGATCGACTACCTGAAGACGCTTGCGTCGAACGCGTATCGGACGCTACCGTCCCCAACCTACATGGGCCGGACGGCCTTCCTCTCATCACTAGGGGCCGGGCTAGCCTCGTCTTCTCCTTGTCCGGTCGCCTCTTCCGTCATTCGTTCGCGGTCATCGAAGGAAACGCGATGCTTCTGCTCGGGAACGATTTTTTGGCCGCCCACTCCGCTACCATTTCTCTCGACGCCGCGAGCTCGGAAGGAAGCCTCCGCCTCCGTCCGGCCTCTGGCGATGCAGAAGACTCTTCAAGAGTCCTTTCCGAATGCGTAGTCAGAGTTTCCACGGCGCCGCCCCCAGTCGCGGACTCCGGCTTCGTCGGAGCTATCTCGATGTCACCCGGTCAGCCGCTGACTGTCGACTTTCTGGAGAGGTCGACGGCAACACGAGAGATCCCGGCCGGATCGGAGGGTGAGGCTGCTGCTGATGCTAGACAGCCACTCTATACACCTCTCTTTGAGTCTGCCGACGAGTTTGCGGCCAAAGCTCCGGCGTCTACCTCGTCCGAATATCTTCTCTACACGGAGCAAGCGGTGACGATTCCTGCCTTCCACCGCGCAACCATCTGGGTCAGGGTTCCGCTGGCTCTCCGAGATCATTCGGACTGCGCGATGCTGGTCGACCGCCTACCAAACCGCGAGGCTCTCGATTCGTCCCCTCTCGTAATGCCCACGGTGGTCACGCCCACGGACGATCATCGCATCGCGGTGACGATCGTCCACACCGGGGTCAATGCGCTGACCCTGCCGTCTCTGCATCCGATAGCTTCGCTCCAGGTGCGTTTCAAGTTGCACCGGGGCTGGACTCCGACTGGAAGCGAGGGGGATGGTGACCCTGTCACCGCGCTGAGCGAGGAGCAACGATCTCTACTCGACTCAGCCACCATCGATCCGGACCGGCTTCTTTCCGACGATCAACGAGAAGAAGTACGCCAACTCTTGGCCCGGCGCATCAAAGCTTTCGCGTTGCACCCGGGGGCTCCAAACCATACGCACGTTCTCGAGGTGGAGTTGCCACTCAACCCCGGCGCTGTTCCTCACCGGCACGCTCCGTCTAGAGTGGGCCGCGCAGGCGAGCTCATCATAGAAGAGGAGGTAGCCAAGATGGAAGCCGCCGGCATTATTCGCAAGTCAAATTCGGCTTGGGCTTCCCGAGTAGTCCTGGTCAGCAAGAAAGATGGCTCCGTTCGATTCTGCGTGGACTACCGCGACACTAACGCCAAGCTACGCGTCGAGGATAGCCCTCTACCCCTCATTGTAGAGGCTATTGATAGGCTAGCGTCCGGCCAAGGGCCGCTCAGTTCTCTCTTTTTATGTACTCTCGATTTAGCCTCTGGTTTTTGGGGCATCCCGATCAAAGAGTCGCACAAACATATCACCGCTTTCACTACCCACCGCGGCAAATACGAGTTCAACTTTCTACCGTTCGGCATCCAATCAGGTCCCTCCTACATGTGCCGCTTGATGGACATCGTTCTCGGTGCGCTAGCGTGGGAGATCTGCATGCCTTACCTCGATGATGTGGGCATCTGGTCAACGGGCGTGGGTCCTTCCGAAGAGGCCAGGGCACAAGCTTCGTTCGAGCAAATGCTTCACCGGCTAGACCTAGTTCTCGAGCGGCTAGAGTGGGCCGGCCTGACCTGCAAGATGTCCAAGTGTGTCTTCTTTGCCACCTCTACGGAGTACCTCGGTCACGTTGTCTCGAGGGAAGGTCTCAAGATGGACCCGAAGAAGGTCGCAGCTGTCGCCGACATCGACCCGTCATCCATCAACTCCTTGGAAGCGGTTCGATCTTTCCTCGGCCTTTGCTCCTACTATCGTCGATTCATTCGCCAATTCGCCGCTAAGGCTGCTCCCCTCACTGCTCTCACGCGGAAGGGCTGCGACGTGGCAAAGGAGTCCCAGTCCGAGGAGTGTCGCCGAGCTATCCAAGAGCTCAAGACAGCGATCACTTCGGAGCCCGTCTTGACTCCACCCAGGGATGATCGGCCCTTCATCGTCAAGACCGATGGGGCTAGCAAGTTGGGCATCGCCGGCATCCTCTCGCAGCTAGGAGACGATAACCGTGAACGAGTCGTTGGGTACTACGCTCGCAGTCTCACCTCGGCCGAACGCCATTGGACGGTGACCGAGATTGAACTCTTGGCCGCCCTGGAATCCATCCGAAATTGGCGACCCTACCTTTGGGGGCGTCGGTTCAAGTTAGTCGTCGACCACTCCGCGCTGCGATGGCTGCATACCATGAAGGATCAAGTATCCGGTGGGCCAGCCTCTCGGCTGACTCGGTGGGCTCTCAAGTTGGCTGAGTACCGGTTCGATGTCGAACATAAACCAGGAGCTGTTCATCAGGATGCTGACGGGCTGTCCCGGCTAGCATCCCTGGAGCCGGAACACGAAGACGAACCACTCGCCGGCCTAGCGTCACTGGCGGCGCGTGAGCCTGGCTCAGAGTCTCTAGCCGAGCAGGAACGGTCCCATCCGGTGGCTGCCATCACGCGCTCCGTAGCTACGGCGCGAGGGCTTCAAGCTTTGGATCGATCTCGTCGTCGAGCCTCCGATTCCGGGCCCGCCATCCAGTCCAGTTATTTGGCTCCGGGTACGCCGACTTCCGAAGAGATGAGAGCGGCCCTGGCGGAAGATCCGTTCGTAGAGCCACCCCTAGGTTCAGGAGAGACGGTCAATCACGAGCCATCAGGCCAAGGGTCGCCTCCGCCGGCCGTCGCCTCAGGCCCCATTGCCGACGATGATTCGTGTTCCAGTTCTGTCGCTCCCGCTCCCGCTCAGCAATCC
>CM030944.1:1699144-1707770 GCA_018136815.1 Isochrysis galbana | reverse complement strand
AAGATGTTTCGCCGTTTCGTCGTTCACGATGGGCTCGTCTACTATCGCACCGTCCTTGACTCCACCGACTCGGACTCGCTAGTGCTCTATGTTCCGCCCTTGTTGCGGTCTCGCTACCTTTTTGCCTACCACGATCGCTCCGGTCACCTTGGAGTTTCTCGTATGTCCGGTCTTCTTCGTACTCGGGTATACTGGCCTGGCATGTCTTCCGACGTTGCGTCCTACGTCCGAGAATGCCACGAGTGCACCCTCGCCAAGCCGCTACCTAGGGCTCTAGCGTCGCCCTCCGGTCTCTCTGTGGGTACCTACCCCTTTGATGTGGTCTACTTCGACGTGCTCTCGCTGGCTCCCACTCACAACTTCGTGCCTGGAGTCTCGGGTTACGACAAGCTGGTCGTCTTCATCGACTCGCTCACTCGATGGATTGAGGCTGAGCCGTCGAATGGGGATCCCTCGTCGGAAGTAGCCTTGGACATGTTCATCCGCTTGATTGTGACGCGTTATGGAGTCCCTAGGCAGCTTCGGACCGACGCCGGTTCGAATCTTTGTTCGGTTCTTGTTTCGCGTATTCTGGAACTCACCGGGACTGATTTGTCGAGTACAGAGCCGTATCGACATGAAGGTGTAGGCTTCGTCGAACGCGCTCAGCAAACGCTCATTCGTTTGATGCGCGCCTCGAACGAGGGTGGCAGCCATTGGGTCGACCATTTGCCGTTCCTACTCCTCTCGTTGAGGGCTTCTTCCGGTCGTGTTACCTCCCGGTCTCCAGCGTCTTTGATCTTTGGGCGTGAGCTGCGTCTGCCCGCTCAACTCTCTGATCCGAAGACCGTTTCGCGAACTGCTCTCGAGGCGGCGTCCGCCGACGTTCGCTCGTACGCATCCAGGCTCAATGCGAGCCTCCGCCTCTCTTGGTCCAGCGCTCTCGAGGCTACCCTAGCCGCTCAGGCTGAGTCGGTCCGTGACGCTACCATCAAGTCTCAAAGACCAGCTCGTTTCGAACCTGGGGATCGCGTCTGCATGCGATTACCAGGCCACGCCAACAAGTTGCAATTCATCTACTCGGGTCCCTACCGCGTCGTAGAGGCTCTGTCCGACACTAGGTACCGACTCCGTGATCTGGAGAACCGGTTAGTCAAGGAGGAGGTGCACATCTCGAACCTCCGGCCGTATCATACTTTCGTTGATGAAGAGCCGCTGGCTGACGACGAGTACATCGTTGAGAAGTTGCTCGATCGTCGTAGCCATGGCGATTCTACCGAGTACCTCGTGAAGTGGCGTGGCTATTCTCTTCGAGAAGCCACCTGGGAGCCTCGTTCCGAGTTGCTCCGTCGTTGTTCTGATTTGCTTGATGATTATGATCGCTCCGTCGAAGAGACTTGTCCAGAAGATGTTGAGTCCCCGGAAGCAACTTCTTCGTCGGCCAGGAATACTCCTCTTCCTCCCGTTCTCGATGCGCCGTCTTCGCGCACTCGCTCCAGGCTCCACTCTCGTTGATCCCATGTCTTGGGTAAGGGACCCGTCCCCCTAGGCTAGCCCCACGCCTCGGCTAGGGCTCCGAGTTCAAGAGCGAATCATGGAGGTGATGAACGCGTGCTGCCTGCGCTCTACACCCGGCGCAACACCCGAGCAAAGCTCCTGTAAAAGGGAGAAGTGGGTGGGGCAGTGCGTACGAAAGAGGCCGCCGCGTTAAGCCGCCGATTTCGTGCTCGCTTTGGATCCAAAGGGTGTTCTTGTCTCCACGTTTCGCTCGCTATGTTTCGTTGCTTCTTGTTCCGATTCTGACCTCTGGTCAGCTCAGGTTCCAGGTTCCAGGTCTCTGTTTCCAGGTTCACGCTCGACATCGGGAGACGTCTCGATCTTAGTTGGGGGGTGTCGCATTCATCCTAGATGATGCGATTTCCAGGCTCTTGTTTCCAGGTCCTTCGCCGTGCGGCCACACGGTGAAGCTCAGGTACATCTAGGTTGGTAGGGTTCGTCCCTAGCGATCTAGAATTCGAGTTCTCGTTTCGTTCCTTCTAGCCTGTTTGTCAGGTCTAGATTCCAGGTTTCCTCCTTTCGGGTAATCTTTACCTAAAGGAGCCAGGTCGCCTGTTGCTCGCTGCGCGCTTGTCTCAGGCTCTCAGGTTACCTTGTGAAGGCTTGTTTAGCTTCTTGCAAGGCTTGTTGTTTCTTGTTGGGTTCCGGTTCTTTCTTGGGACTTGCTGACTTTCGTTGTTGTCCAGGCCTGTTCTTCGTAGGTTCTGCTTGGCCTGGTTAGGGTTTCGTTGAATCCCCGCGTTTGGCGTTTGGCGTTGGCGTTCGGAAATTTCCTCTCACATTCCCTAGGTCCGCTACCCTTGGCTTGTAGGTCCTTGCTTCTTTCTTCTCGGTCAAGGTTTTGGCGAGCAAGTCGGTTGCTCTATCCGCTCGAGATTTGAGGTTTAATTTGCCATCTCCCCTTGGAGATCGGTGTAGGTTCGCTTCCTAGGTGAGGGAATCTTTCCCCTTGATGCAAGTTACATGCAAGCCCTTGGCCCCTTTGGTGTTTCTTCCCCTTGGTTGCTACTCAGGGTTGTTCGTTAGAAGCGTCTAGAAGGTTCACGCTCAACGGCAAGATTTATTCGGTCGTGAAGATATCTCGTCGCGATCTGTATCCAAAGTGATCGCCGTGGTCGCGCGACAGGACGCTCCCCTTCGGACTCTCCGCTACGTGGGAAGTTACAACGGAGACACGCTCCGGCCGTCGCTGCGGAGTCTCTCTCTCTCTCGCTCTCTCTCTCCGTCTCTCGCGACGTGTTTGAGTTATCGGTGATTTGGGGTCGCGGTTGCTTGATAATTTGCTTGGTTTGGGTGAATGATTCCGGTGTGTTCGTGGGTCGGTGTATCCTGTTGTTCTCAGCTCCGTTGTCCGTCGTTGTTCGCTGCGTCGCTGCACTCAAGCAGCCTAGGCTCCCTCCCTGAGGGAAGAGTTCTTTGTAGGTCTAACAATCTCTTAAAACCCAACACACTAGGGCCGCTAGGAGCGCCTCGCCGCCCCACAGCCCTTCGTTCGCCGTTCGTTCCCCGTCCAGACACCCAAATGGGGTTGCCCGACCCAGTCCAGAATTTCATTCACCCGACTCCCGGTGGGGAGGAGGGCCAAAGCGCCGCGCTAGCCGCCGGTGCTGCTCGCGACGGAGTGGCTCAGAGCCCTCCGGCTCCGCTCGACTCGACAGCATCACCGGCTTGCTGCGAGCGTTTGATCCAAGCTTCGCTTCTCAGGGAAAGGTCAATGCTTTATGGGTGCAACAACTCTCAAGTCTTCCTCCTTTTGCACACGTTGTAGCGGCTGATCTACACGCTGAGCTTCCATCCTATCTCGTGGCATGTACTGGTGCACAATTTGATCAATCTGATGTGCCTGCATACTCCAAGCAGGTCTTAATGTGGTGGGCAGCCAATCGTTCCAAGTGTCCAACATGGGCCACGGCCGCAAGGATATGCTTTTGTCTCTCCCCCAACTCAGCATCAAGTGAGCGTGTCTTTTCTCTTCTTGCTTGTATGTTTCCATCTGTGAGGGGTAGCTCCCTTGCAGATCAAGTGTCCGCGTCCCTCATGTTGCGTTACAATCGCAACAAGCGCAAGCAGGAGCAGAGCGTCGGCGTGTCTGGGTCTGGCTAATGCTGATGATAATGATCTTATGTTTCAATCTGGTGCAAAGTGTGCTCTATCTCTATCTAGCTCTTTTTTGTTCTTGTGGCTGGTGTGGGTGTGGGTGGGTACATTCGACTTTTTTGAGGCAGAGAGACGCTTCGCACCGCACATTCTTTCACTACATATTTTCTACATATTTGGGCGAATTTCCTACATATTTCGACATATTTTTACTACATATTTGGGCGAGAAAAACTACATATTTTTACCTAGGCCTAAGGTGCTCCCGTGTTCTGAGTGAGGTCTGAGATGTAAGGTGCTTTCAAGCGTCAGGCAGACTGTCATGATGTTGTGCCCATAAGGGCCACCCGGCCGCGGGTCGCGCCGCCGAGGCGGCGCGGCCCTTGCCAGGGTGAGAGGGGCCTCTACCATAAGGCATGCCCAATGGAGTGCGGCTGGTCTCTGCCTGGTGCTGCTTCTCTGGCTCCTGCAGTCTGCTGCCCCCCATGTGGGGGGCCAGCATGGCTGCTGTGTGTGGTGTGGCCGGGGCCACGGGCCGTGTGGCGCGACGCGGGTCGCGCTCACCTGCTCGGCCTCTGATGGCGGGCGCGGTCGCTTCGACAGTGACTGCTCCATGGGGGCTGGGGGGGCGCCCTCGGCGGGGGGCCCGGAGGAGAGGAGGGGAGCGGCGGCGCGCTCCATGGCAACTGACTATAAAGTTAGTTGACCTCGACAGACAAAATGATTCTTAATATTCAAAGTATTAAGGCTCTTGCAGAAAGTGCAACATCGTCGTATGCTAAACAAATGTATCGAAGGTGATGTTGATGTAAAAAATGGTGGGAACCGGCCCTGGCATCAATGATAATTACATTCGGGGCAATGGGAATGGGAGAGAGAGGGTGCAACCTCAGGTTTGCAGGTTTGTTTGGTTGTTTTTCAGCAACTACCCCCATGTGGACGGTATAAGTTTGACCCCCTCGTTAAAGTACAAAAGTACGGGATCACGAGGCGACACGCCTACCCCGCCTATTTCATCCTCCGGGTGATCCTGCACGCCTAGAGGGTGCAACTTGAGGTTCCCTTTTTTTTACCCCCCCATTGCCATTTTCTACACACCTTACACAATTCTACCCCAAACCTTCACCACCCCCAAAAATGTGTCCCTAGATGCAAACGTCTGGGGGGGGGGTATTGTTCTTAAATTTTTTATATCCATTTCACGGGGCATTTGTAAAAAAATAACCAAACTTGAGGCTGCAGCCTCTGAGAGCTGAGAGTGGAGAGTGGAGAAGGGGGGGGGGGGGCTCGTGCCCCCTCATGGACGACGAACTAAGTATTAACTTAGTTCGGATATGTGCTACTTACACCTATCCGGTCACCATATCCAAAAATCTCGTGATGAATCCTCATTCTTAACATCGTCAATTTTCACCCTTAGAAGTTAAAATAGCTGTTTGACCGCCCTACAGTAGCACTAGCTGTGACTCCCTCCGCTACTAAACGAGTGCAAGAGCATGTGGCGCTTCGGCACACCAGTCACCAGCGAAGCCAGCTCAATTGCAATTATTAATTTAAGTTTCAGTTTCAGTAGTACATCATTTTCACAGGAGTGGTGTGCGGCCTCCGTGCTGCAGCACAATTGCATGCTGTACTAGCCGCGGTAACGGCTAGCAAATTGAACAGTCGTGCGTTGGACGTTGTCAAAGGCCTTGTTTGCTTTGCGCTCATCGTACGTAACACGGTATACTATTGTATGGTACGCGCACGCATTATACGTCCTTTATCACTGTTATCCGTGCCAGTCCAACTTGGACTACTCGACGCTCTGGGCGCGGTTTCAGCATCAATTGTCGTGCTGTTGTCCACACATCGACTTTGCCGTTTCAGCTATCAGCTTTTGGCTATCATTGTTGGGCGGCCCACGTCCCACGCATCGCTCACCAGCCCACTTGTTCATCGCTTCGCCGTCGCGCCGTGGCTTACACCATGTACGATCGTGGAAGAAGAAGCGTATGTTTTCATGTCGCACTCAGAGATCCTCGATCTGCCACACAGCGGTACTACTCATCATGACCCTTTGCCTCTCACCAGTTGGAGCGTCACGACCACTTTCGGAAAAGTGTTGAGAGCAGCTGAATCTTACTGTCCACACATCAACTCGTCGCCAGGCAGCACGCACAGGGCGGCCAGTTCCAGAGCGGATGATCCAACCGGCGCTCCGAGCAGAGAAAAAGTGGATTATCGCTGAGTCTATAGCGCCCATCTACCCGAGTTGCCTCATGACCCCTGCAGCAAAGGTCCGTGATTCCCTGGGCCATACGAGCGACGCCAAGCTGCCGGAACACAGGTCATTCGCAGGTGTCCCCAACAACTAGCACCAGCCACCCGTCTGTTCCCATGTAGTCGCTTACAACATCTGGGAGAAGTGGAAGTGTCACAGCGAGCATCGAGGCGCAAAAGGAAGTGCTCCACACGACCGACCGAAGGAGGTCCATGTCTCCGGCGTAGAGCGGAACGTACAGCAGTCGGCACACGATCACAAGCAGGGAGAGGGTAGCCTGTCGCTCGGGCTTCATGCCCATCTCTCGTGCCGCGTAGATACCAGCAAGGAAGATGGGCAGCCCTTCCGCGGTGTTGGCGTGCGCTGAGTACATGCGTGCTGTGAAAGACCAGCCACGCAGCTGGTCGCTGCCGGCGAGGACGCGCGTTCTCATCGCACGCGGCTGCTTGTTATCGAAGCTGCCGATGAAGGTTGTGGTCGCCAGCCTACCGATGGCGGCTGTGAGCTGGAAGAGGCCAAAGTAGACACCGAGGCAGACAAAGGGCACGCGCTCATAAGGCAGCCAGCTCGGGATGAGGCGGAGCAGTATGCCCGAGCTGAGCGCAGCCGAGGCAAGCCCGAGCGCGACAGCCATGCCCGTGACAGTGCAGCTGAGCGTGTGCGCGGTGCCGCCTGAGGAGATCGCCCTCTTGAGCATCGTTCTCTCTCTCTATTGCTATTTACTCCCTTCTCTCCACTCCCTTTGAGGCGCGGCTCTCTCAAGGCCTCCTCAATCGACTCTCAGCTCTAAAATCTCAGTTCGCAGCTCTCTCTCCTTCCGCTCTCCCCTCCTCGCTCTCTTCCCCACTCCCTCCTCCTCTCTCGCTCTCTCACCTCTTCCTCCAATCTCGTGCACACCTTGCAGCTGCTCTCTGCCCTTGGACCGACGGGTAAGTGAGCGATTGATTGTAGTGCAGACGTGGGCGAGAGGCGCGACGGAGAAGGGATGGGATACGGCGTGGGATACAGTGCGAGCAAGGGGTTGGAAAGGTAGGGAAGGGAGGCGGCGCGTCCGACGGCGCGTCCGAGGAGAGGAGAAGCGATGCGAGAAGGGGAAAGATATTCAATAGATTAGAGGGATGAGGCTTTCCTCTCTATGTACGCCATGCGGAAGGCGCGTGTGGGAGAAGAGGGGGAAGGTCAGCATTCAAGTTGAACGGGGGTCTTTCTTCTGATCTGGTTGATGTGCAAGCTGAACAAAGAATAATGAAGGGGGTTGTCTGCCGGCTCTCCTCCTCCTCGTCAAGAGGGGGGGGGCTCCTGGCTGGGTGTGATGATGTCTTCCTTCACCAGAGCTTGTTGTTGTTGTTGTCGTCGTCGTCGTTGTTGTGTTGTTGTTGGACGAGTTCGGATGCTCGGATTGAGGGTGTGCCCGCTTCCTTCCGTCTCTTGAGCACGGTGCTGGGGAAATTGGCAGTAGGCTGCAGTTGGCCGTGGGCTCGTGGGCTCACAATCGTCTTGCCTTTCTTTGGATGGAGCCCCGCAGGTTGGCCCATGCCGGAGTTTGAGTTTCACTAGCAGAGGCTGCCGCTATCATGGATAAGGATAAGCCCCATGTCGTATTCCATACGATGACAGACTTTTACTTCTAACCTATGGGTTATTTTAAGCCTCAAGGTCTCGTCGGCGACATTCCACCCCTTCTCTTACTTTCTTTCGGTGTCATCAAACGTTCCCTGACTGTCTTCTCTCTTCTCTTCGTGCATCGGTTGTAGTCTTCTGTCTTCTCTTCGTGTATCGGTGGTAGCTCCCCAGCGAGGTCTGCCTTCGCTATTCCGACTTCTCTGTCGCACGTCTGTGCGCCGATAAGTTGCCTTGGTACCGACGCTTGGCAGTCCGTCCTAGGTGTGGTTAGTTTTCGCCCTGTTTGGTTTAGTTCGTGTGTGTCCGTGTGTCGGAACCTTCTTTTTGAGTCCTTGCGTTGTAGTCCCTCGTGTCTACCTTGGACCTAAGAAGCTCTCATTCTCACTCTCTCTCTTCCACTAGCTCGCTAGCTAGCCTCGGCCCTACCCTCCAACGCCGCGCGTTGCGAGCCTCCGAACCTTCGTCTCCCTCTTCGTCCCTAGCACTCGATGGCTGGCACTGTCAGACCCGACTTCTACTATGACCTCTCAGACATATTCCCGCAAGCAACAACCAACGACTCTTTCACGGCCGCGTCAGCTGCCGGCTCGATCGAACGGCCCTCTGCCTACGAGCCAGTAGTCATCGCGTGTTCGACAAGCACAAATTCTGTCTTGGCGCCTACGACCGCGCCGTTCCATACTCCCGCTCCATCTCTGCCCATGGAAACAGCGGGAACTCCTTTTGGGCCACAAGGGGTCCACTTCGTCGGAATCGGCGGCTCCGAGCCTCCGCAAGGTCCTTCTAACACGGCGACGCCATCCGCCGCTCCGTCAGACGAGCCGCTGCTTGTGGATCCACTCCGCGAGCGAGCTGCCACGCGCCACGTTCCCCTCCTGTTTTTTTTTGTTTTTGTTTTTTCTCTTCAGGAGTTTTGTTTTATTAGCCCCCCTGATATCAGGTTTCAGGTCTAGAGGACCTGATATCATGATATCAGGACCTGATATGAGCCTGACGTCCCATCCGGGTTTCGCCCTGTTTGGTTTAGTTCGTGTGTGTCCGTGTGTCGGAACCTTCTTTTTGAGTCCCTGCGTTGTAGTCCCTCGTGTCTACCTTGGACCTAAGAAG
>CM030944.1:1666644-1694144 GCA_018136815.1 Isochrysis galbana | reverse complement strand
TGAATCTTAATTGCTGCTTGCTAGCCGTCCTCAAGGATCCGCATTGGCGGCCACGGTGGAAGTACTTCCACTGGACGGTGACCCCCCCCCCCCCCCCCGCCCCCTGCCGCCGCCCACCGAGCAACATCTGCCACACACTAGCCACACAAGCTTTTGGTGTCGCACTTCAAAGCCTGCACGTACCTCATTGGAATGAGCATTATGTCAACATCCGCCTGAACCAAACGCGCACAGGTCGGCTTTTTTGGATTCTTATTGTGCTCGACCATCATGTTCATCATCGATTGGCGATACGCCCTTGGCGCATGGACGCTCACGCTCGCGCTGCTCTTCCTCATCGTACGCACCTCGACTACTACGGATTGGGGTGAATCGTTTCGCATGGCTTGCCCACCGTCATATGCTTTCTTCCACCACCCCCGCCACGATCTGCATCTTGCTCGAACCAAATTCCCATGCGTGAATCCCGTCCCTCTGCTCAGGTTCGGCACTCCATGGTCTTCGCTTCCACTTTGCTGTCCGATCGCTCCAAGCCATCGACATAAAAGCCCATCTCGACGAAAACTGGACCCCACAACTGCTGCTACTTTATCAGGTTCGATCCTTGCGACCTTGAGACGGACGCAGAACATCTCCCGCTTCCCACATAAAGCTTGACGCGCGCGGCTCCTGTAATTAATATCCATCACATGAGCGCTCCCTCCCACCCTTTGCAGCTCAAAGAGGAGGAGAAGCGGCTTGAAGAAGAAGCTATCGCCATGGAGAAGTCGCAGCACCACGTACCTCAAAATGGTGTCGGAATCTGTCGCTCTACCGTCGATGATGAAAAAGATGCTAGCCCCCCCGCTCGCCACGAAACTTTTGAGGCCTTCTCCGCCCTCGGTTCGACAACTGCAGGGTCTGTGCACGGCGGTTCCGTCCACTCTTCTTGTATGGGTGCCGTCGCAACAAAGTCCGTGCAGAGCGCTGTTCAGCCGTCCGCCATCGCTGGGCACACACATGAACTAATGTTCTCGGTCGCTGAGCAGCTGCGCCACGGTTCAGGGCTTGTCATCGCTGCCGCAATCGTACCAGGTGACCGCTTTAACTATTTCCTGCTGAAAACAGCAGAAGCGCCTTGCTAGTGCCATATACTGTGGGTTCACTCTTGGCCTCGCGCGCAGGCACCTCTGCGGACGCGCTTCCCGCTGTTCGTGCTGCCGAGGCTGAGCGCAGCCGTATGGAGCGCCTCATGACTGGGATGGGCGTGCAAGGGTTCTGCAAGACAATCTTGGCTCCTACACTTCTTGAAGGCAAACTCACGGCCATTCAGTGGGCAGGGCTTGGACCGCTCACTCC
Source organism: Isochrysis galbana (assembly GCA_018136815.1). Taxonomy (NCBI): domain Eukaryota; phylum Haptophyta; order Isochrysidales; family Isochrysidaceae; genus Isochrysis; species Isochrysis galbana. The sequence continues at coordinate 1,692,806 of CM030944.1, read as the reverse complement.
AAATACGCTCCTTATGGGCTGGCCGTGGTGGTGGAGATCCGATCCCGAAAAGTGAGCATCATCTCCCCAATGGGCACACGCTGCAGCCTTCGCTCTCTCCTGGCTCGTCCCTTGATTCGCCCCTGCACCTGCCGCTCTAGGTATGTACCTGAGTTGATTGCCACAATCAACGCGGCGACCATCCACGAGAAGTCCCTCCTCCTCTGCCACAATCTCTCTCAATTTCCTTCTAGTTATCAGGCAAGCTCTCTCTTATGCAGTCCCTTTGCATTCGTGGGCGCGCATAGCGCAGTCGCAGTTAGCCCGTACGCCCTCAGTCCGCCCGCCTTGTGCGTCGTGCGGGCTGTTGTTTCGCACCGCCTCATTTGCCCATCCTCGCAGGTTCAAGAGGGTTACATTGATGTCTGGTGGATCATCCGCGATGGAGGACTCCTTCTCCTGATCGCTCACCTACTACGCAAGCATCGCGTATGGAGAAAATGCCATCTGCGCCTTCACCTCATAATGGAAGTTGGTGTTGACCCCAAGACGGTAAGCTCTCCCTCGTTGCCTACGCCACCAGCGTCCATCTACTCTAGGCCTGCAGGGGTCGTGCCATCCTGGCGGCCGGGTGCTTGCCGCTCCGCGGCCGCCGCTCGGCAGTATCGCGACTCTTCTGCCTCATCGCTATGTGCAGGTGAAGCATCATATGCATCTGCTCCTCAAGCGCATCAACATTGACGCTGCCGTCGAGGAAGTACTGCTCGTCGCAGAGGGCTCCATCCTCCCCTACATGCGCACCGGGCTCGAAAGGTCCTTCGAGGAGGAGAAGAGGCATCGCGCGGAGGTGATCACCTCCCTAGAGCAAGCCGTCTCTGCCTTGACCCGTGTATTGGAGGAGTGGCCGCCCTTTGTTTGTCCGACCCTCGGCAGCTGCTGGTGTCCCATTCGGGATTCGCCACACGCAATCAACCATACCCTCTCTCTCAGGAGCTCAACCCCAAGATCCACACGCAAGTGGAAGAGATCCACGACCTTGCCCTCGCGGCTTCGTCTCATGGCCCAACCCCTGTGCCAATCTCACGCCACGCCTCACACGGCGCCACAGCTTCCCGCCTCGCGTCGCGCGCGATGTCACGCGCGCCCTCTCGTGGTGCGCTCGCTTCCCCTGGTCTCGACTCCGACGACGACGGCTCGTCAGAGGATGGGACGCCTCTCCCAGAATTAAGCTTGGCAAAGAGCCAGCGCGTGCCGCCACTGCCTGGCAGCTTCGCCTCGCTAGCAACCTCAGCTTTGGGTTCGACTGCGACAACACCCGAAGGAGGCTGCCGCCGCCCCGGCTCCCTCGATAACCAGACATCCACTGGCTGCTCTCTTCTACATCCGAACTCGGGGAATGTTGCGGCCCCCGTCACGCAAGCGCCCGAGGCGAGTCGGCGACACGCCGCCGCGCCAGAATGGCAGGCGTCCCCAAGTCCCTATGAGCCCGTCGAGCTGCACACCATCGCTGTGGTTGGTGGTTCTTGTCCATCTTCGAGCGGCGCGCCTGGATGTTCCGCCGCTGTTGCTCCCGCCTCTCGCCGGCCCCCACCTGCTGAGGGACGTATTCGGATGGCACAGTCTATGCCAACCCTGCCGTCCGTCGCCGCCGCTGCCGCCGCCGCCGCCGCCGAGCGTGCAGAACGAGAGATGAGGGAGACGCTCACGCGCGCTGGCTTGGTAGGCACTGCGGCGCGCGGTCTAAGGGATTTTGCTGCTCGACATGGCTTGGACGCGGCCGCGCTGGCGGAGCTTTCGAAACTTTTTGCGGCATCGGTTGATGAGCACAGGCATGATGCCGTTGCGTGAGTAGCTCTCCATGCCTCCCAAATCGCACTGCTGGCCCAATTGACCATATTGCAAGCGCATCCATCACCCTCACATAAGCACCGTCCAGTTTGACGTCATCGTGCGCGCTTCGTCTCTGCTCGTTGCGCGTGATGTCGAGGCAGCCTCAGCCGATGTACTGTATTTGCTGTGCCACTCGGCTATCGCTCTCCTCTTCTACCCATGATGGCCACCTGCCCCAACAGGTACGAGTGGGACGAAATCCATAATCTCATCGTGCACAATTCTGTTGGATGTTCACTTGTCATCATCAACCTTCCTGACGCCCCAAATCCGGAAGGCCATGATCGGGAGGAGGAGGAGGCCAAAGCTATCTCGGCTGAATTGCATGGGTGAAAAGCTGCTTTCCCTAGCCTATGCACCGCATACGCCCACATCCAAAAGCCCTGCATGAGGAGCTCCCTATCTCGAGTACACCCTCTAAGAGAATGCGCAGTGCCTGAAACCCCGACTTTTTCTTGCTCGGTGCTGACGCTAGTCCCTTTTTCGCGCACAGTACCATCCCCCGCGGCTTCTCGACGAATTCTTTGCCCTTCTCGTCGGACGGCTCAAAAGCGGCTGATCCAGATCTCATGGACTCGTACATCCGCTACATGGACTATGTCGAGGGGATCGCCGAGAATCTTCCTCGAGTTCTTTTTGTCCACGGCGCGGGTAGGGAGGTCATCCGCTTTGCGCCGTGAAAATGCCGCGACCCACGTCGACAGCGTTCTTGATGCATTCTTGGTCGCAAGGCACAAACCACTCTTGTGGCACGAATGACTCCGACCGCCTTCGTTTTTGCTAACCACAAGATGCCCACGAACGGCCACTTCATACACCATGACATGCTGTGCCACACAACCACTCACTCGTTCTTTGTGAGACTCAGCCTGTAGGTTCGCGCGAGCGAGCTCATTGATTTCTCGACGTGATTTACCGACGTTGTGGTGATGTTCGACTAGTGCGGGGTACATCGAGTTTCGGTGCAATCGTACACTGTGCGACACTCAAATCGTCGATGCCTTGTTCTACTAGAGCAACGTTGTTGTGTGAATCTAATTGCGGCCATTTCCGCGCATGCACTATATGTGTGCGCATGTGAAGCGGCGTGTGCGAGTCGAGACTGCGGATGCCTCATTCCTTGTATTTGTTTTGGACTAAATTATCTATTTAGAAAAAACATCTGAAGGTTCAGGGCTAACACCTACTCACCGTTTGGAACTTGGCCTCTCGCCCGGGCTCACGCTACCCGCTTACGCTTACTCTCTACTCTCCGGTAGCCGGGTAGCCGTAGCCGATAGCCTCGGCTCATGTGGAGTACGTTCTCCCACGAGGGTAGCCACTCTCTCGCTACCGACGACAACGACCCCGAATCCTTTCTCACCGACGCGCAGCGCACACTACTCGACTCGATCCCACTCGACCCCGATGATCAGCTGAAGCCGGAGCAGAAGGCGCGCGTACGCCGCCTGCTGGCTCGTCACATCGACGCGTTCGCTCTCGACCCCAAGAACCAAGAATCCCAAGCACACTCACGTCATGGAGGTGGAGCTGCCACTACTCCCCGGCGCTACGGCGCATCGCCACGCTCCGTCTAAGATGGGAGACAAAGGCAGCGCCATTGTCGACAAGCACGTCGCCGCCGAGATGGAGGCGGCGGGCATCATTCGCAAAAATCGCAAATCTAACTCGCCCTGGGCATCCAGGGTTGTGCTAGTCTAGTCGGCAAGAAGGATGGCTCCGTGCGCTTCTGCGTCGACTATCTAGCTAGACTATGTGGATGGAGGATTCGTTGCAAAACCAAATCAGAATATCAGCAGGCCTGCCCGGAGCCCGCACACTGAACCAGGCTCGTGGTAGTGCACCCGAGCCGCACCCCGGATACCAAAGACAAAGGACTGAAGGGGGGAAGGGGAGGAGGCGGAAAGAAGGGAAGTTAAGGGCGATGTCGGGAGGAATGGGGAAAATGCCCTAATAGTATAGTAGGTGTGTAGCCCAGAATCTTCAGATGTTTTTTTTTGACTAGTAGTCAATAGTCAGAAGGCTATCTATGACTAGTAGTCAATAGTCAGAGGCTATGGCATGACTTGACTATGCTAGTCAGGGGGCCGACTTGACTACGACTAGAGCAGCGCGACTATAGTCACTGCCACTGCGCAAGCGCGCGAGCAAAGCAGGGCAGAGAGCAGAGCGCGCTGCGCGCCGTCTGTCAAACAATGCCTACGCATTGCGGGTTGCGGGTTGCGGAGCCAGATATACTAAACTGCGCAATGATCGAGCGGCTCGAGGTCAAAAATGCGCGCACGACAATACTCAATACTGTATAATACTATACTAGCGGCACAATGTTATTGGATCCATCGTCCGAGACAATGCTACCATCAGTCACTCTCGCTCTCGCTCTCCATCCACACCCACACCGCTCAGGCACCAAATAGTCCCATCCCCATCATCATCATCTTCAAACATCTCAGACACACACCTTCTTGTTGCCCATCAATGGGGGCATCCTCCTGAACAGCGGCTAGCCCTAGAGTGCTCTATCTACAGGAGACGCCCTCCCACGCCATACTTGCTCACATACAAGTACCATGACATCTCGTCCGTAGTTTGATCGCGGTGCAGGTACCAATTCTTGCGCACGTAAACGAGGCGAAAAGAACTAAAATTAGATTAACATCAAGACACAATATCTATATACCCATATGACTATAGTCTGATCATAGTCAGTGATTCAAGCTCCCATGCTATGACTAGTAGTCAATAGTCAGAGGGCTATGCATGACTAGTAGTATATAGTCAGAGGCTATGGTGTGACTATGACTGCATAGTCAAGGCCCATAGAATGACTAAGATTGAATCACTTGAAGCACGTACAGCCCTGATATTGATATTGACCCCTACTTATAAAAATAGGTTGATTTGTGTCGCCATGTAGCTAGTAGCTAGAGCGCTCCGCCTCCTGCTCAAGATAGTGCCCTCTGCCCCTTGAGACTTGCCTCACGATCAAGCATCCGCTTGATTCGACGGACAATGGGGAGGGGGGCCACCCGCGGCAGCGGGGGCGCCCTGAGGAGAGAAAAGCCGCGTCGGCGCGCTCCATCGCCATCGCGACCAAGTATAAACTGAGTTCTTTACACCCAGCACCAGCATAATGAAGAGGCGACAATTTAAGGCCATCGGCATCTTGCTGCCGCGACGCCCAACACGTCGAATGCTGTCCTCCCCCCTTCCATTTCACATCTCATGTCTAAAGAGCGCACTAACGCCAATCTTGCAATATGCGTTGTCACACTCACAGGTACACTTCTCGAAACCGACGCGCCCGGCCCAAATTTGCAGAATCACGCGAACAACTCAATTGATCATCAACGGCTCCACCAAGCATTGCCACTTGCCTCAAACGTAGAAGCGTCCTCTCCCCAAGGGGCCACTGCATCCTCGTCTGGCGTCCTGGTGGCTAATCCGGCATCGCACACAACTCTTTGCATGATTGCGGCTAGCTCGTGCGCGGCCGCTGAGCCGAGCCCGTGCTTGCTGGCGAAATACTCGGCCGCTTCCGCAACCTTGGTATTGCCCAATACGTCAATCTGTGGCGGGGAAGGTACATCCGCTCCTTGCTGCACATTGAAGCCTTCCCCAAACGGTTCTATTCCAAAAGATCTGGGTAAGGCACTTTGCTCCGCATGTAAGATGGCACGAGGATTGCTCTCGGTGATTGCGGGCGCAAATTGCCCCTGGGACACATCTGTCTGGGCAGTTTGTACCGAGCCTACGTCCACAGTAGAGCCATCGCGTGGAGACGGCGCTGCGGTGGCCACCCCTTCAAGCCGTGCTTGCTGAGTTGCAACCTTCGCCGACCGTGCCAAAGGCGGCCCCTTGCTCGCGGCCTGCGCAATACCCGCCTCGAGCAATGCGGCCAATCGGCCCGCCGCAGTCTGCCCGCCGAACTCGGGCAATACAAAACTCTCGGATGCGCCTGGTGCGGCGATGTCGGATGAAACCTGTCCGGGTGCAGTGTCTACCACTGCCCCTTGCTCAGACCGATGCACTGTTACAGGTTGGTCGGTCTCACGCTGTGTTTGGGCGGGCACGCCCCACTGCCCAACCCACCACCCGGGCCTCTCTGCCGTCTCGGGCTGTTCCAGCGGCGCGGAGACCACCTCCGCCTCACCAACGTCTGAGATCGCGTCCTCCTTGTACGAGCTTATCGCCTTGTCTGTGGAAGGCGCTGAAGAAGGTTTGGCCGCCATTTTGTTGTCGGCGGACATGGGAGTGTTCGAAGCTGATGGAGCGGGCGTGCCGGTCGAAACAGATGATGTAGCCCCGTTCGTGTTGGCTCTCGCCTCGCGCACGTGCTCGGTCTCAGTAGAGGAAGTCTGCGGCTCGGTGCTCTCGTCCGCCGACACGTCCTCTCCCAAGTGGTACATCTGAATGTACCAGTCTGGTAGTCCTTCCGTCGACTTGTGCGTTGCACGCACCTGTTGTTCCGCCGCTGAAATCTCAGAAGATTCCGCTACGATCGGGGCATCCGGTCGCATTCTATCGGCGACCGCACCCGCCGTCTGGCCTAGCGAAGTTGCCGTTGCGGCACCCGCGTGGTTGGCTGGAGCTGGGGCGACGTCAGCAGGGCGTTTACCCGACTCGATTGGTCCCTGCTCGCCAGTACCTCGAAAGCTAGATGGCATTGACTTGACCTCCATGCGCGTAGAGGGCAGCGGTAGAATTATGCCGGGCGAGGGAGGCGGCGGGGCTGGTCTTAGCGAGGGCGGTGGCGGCACAGGGCTATGGGAGGGGGGGGGCGGTTCAGGGCCGGGCGAAGGTGGTGGCGGCATTGGACCGGGGGAGGGAGGCGGCGGCGTTGGGTCAGGCGAGGGCGGCGGCGGTGTCGGGTCGGGGGAGGGCGGAGGCGGTGTTGGGTCGGGAGAAGGCGGGGGTGAAGCAGGATTAGGCGAAGGAGGCGGCGCGGGCGAGAATGTGGGCGGCGATACTGGCGGCGGCGGTGCCGAAGGTGGTGGTGGCATGGGCGAGGGTGGCGGGCGCGGCGGCGGCCCGTCTGGCTCAGGCGGGTTCGGCGCTGGCGCGCGCGGGTTGGGGCTGGGTGGCGGCGCGAGCGGCGGCGGCGAGGGCGCTGGCGACCACGGCGGCGGCGGCGGCGGCGGCGGCGAGGGCGGTGGTGGTGGCGAAGGCGAGGGCGGTGGGGGTCTATCGGCATCAGGCGGCCGAGCGTCACTATGCATCTCATGAGCCTTTTGGAGGAGCATGGCGAAGCGCAGGTCGGCCTCCTCCTGCGAGTATTGCTCCTTCTTTTCTTCCGGTGCCCCCCTCACGTCGGCCCGCTCGTCCTGGGAAGAGAGGAGGGAGGGAGGGCGCTGCTGTGCAGGCGGCGCGCGGCGATACAGCAGCAGGCCGCAAGAGAGAGCAAGAGAGAGAGCAGCGAGGATTGCGGGGCGGCGGCGGCGTGAGGGGGGGGGTCATGGAGAGGCAGCGGCGAAGAGATCATTGCGGGAGCTCGAGGGAGGGAGTGGCGGGGGGAGGGGAGGAAGGGGGGAGGGAGAGAGATAGGGAGGGACCAAAGGCACAAGGGCGCGCCGCGGCTGCCAGGCCGTAAGGGGAGAGGAAGAAGGGGCGGGAGTGAAGAGAGAGGGAAGAAGGGAGTGCTTGTTGTGAGAGAGAGGGAGCTCGTGGAGAGAGAAGAGAGATGCGCTGAGTATGTAGATCACAGGGTTGGCGCGCGCAGGAGCACAGGGGGAGAGGGGGAGAGGGGAGACGAAGGAGGAGAGCATCGTCGGCAATGAGAGAGAGATAAGAAGAAGGGCGAGAGGAGGAGAAAAACGGAGTGAAGAGAGGGGGGGGGGGGAGGGAGAGAGAAAGAGAGAGAGAGAGCACAAGCAGGCGGAGAGCGAGGGTTTTTTTTTCTACCCCTTCTACCGGCTGCTTCCAATGGGGGGGGGGGGGGTGGAAGATACCGCAAGGGGGACCCGACAGCCGATCTCCGACGGGGAGCGGGGGGGGGGGGAGCGGGGGGAGCGGGGAGACTGACGACCACCGACCCGAGGAGAGAAGAACGGAAGAACAGGCATCAAAAACAGAGAAGAGTGGAGTGCGAAGAGGAGAGGCAGAGGAGGGAGGTGAGGTGAGAGATTTACATGGAGAAGGAGGGAGTTCCATTTACTTCTCGTCGCGCCAAATCGTGGGGGGGAAGAAGGACACACGTAGGAGTCGAGGCAGTGTTACGAGGAAGACCCGATAGAGAGACATAGAATCTTCAGAGAAGAGATCGGAGAGAGAAGGGGAATGTGGGCGAGGAGGAGGGCGAGCTCGACGAGCGAGTCGGTGGAGCAAGAGGAAGATCTCTTAAGAGGCGAAGCACCTTCGGAGGTGCTGCACGCCGTCGCCGCGCCGCGCCGTGCCCTCCCATGACTCGCAGACCACCTCGTTGGCGGCTGTAGCGGCATGAGAGGGCGTCTCCATACCCCTCACCCATCATATCTTGGCCCTAGCCCCCAGCTCGACGCGCAGCGCGAGCTAGGTCACCATTTGTGCCACCTGGGCGGCGCTGCATGCGCGCGCCGCGAAAGGTGCTTCACCTTTCACGAGCAGATGGGCGAACATCTAGGCGGTGGGAAGGGGGACTGACAAGCCTGGTTGCCTTTGTTTGTGGGTCGGCACGTTCCGATCGCCACAGTGGCGGGCGAGTGGCTGCTGGTGTTGGCGGTTGGCTGCTGCAGCGGCAACGGCGCAGCGCACGAGCACGAGCCAGCAATTTTACGGCAGGCTATCTGTGTCTGCGCGCTCGATCAGGGAGTGTTATGGCTAGACACATATGGACTACCTGCGCGCTGGCCACGGCGACGCGCAGGCAGTCCACTGCAATGCGCGCACGTGCAGTCTGAGTGCTTGTGTGTGTTGTGTGCTCGTCTCCGCTCGCTTGTATGTGGTCTGTCTCAAAGGGGAACGCTGTGCCCATCAAATATTCTGGTCCAAAGGGTTTGTGAGCGGTTCATCTTGTGTATGATTTGTAAAGCTTAGATTACTCAGCATCAATAAATGCCCCCGACACGTACAATGTTGATGAGAGTTGTGAACTGCGACTCGATCTCCTGCAGCATGCGTTGTGAACGACGTGCGACGCCGGCTCGTCGGCAGCATCGCCACCGATCAGGTCATGGGAGCAAATTTCGGGCAATGCGACTCCATCTTATGCATAAGATTAGTCCTCCATATTGATGGCAAGGCTCCAGCTCAATCTTGGTATCCTCTAGGCTCCAAGGGGCCGCCAATATGCTAGGAATAAAAAGGGGTCTCGAAGCACCTTTGCAGGTGCTTCCAGCCGCCTCTTAAGAGATAAGAGAGAGGATGTCGGTGCTCGCTCTCGTTGTCAGCGCGCTCAGCCTGCACCTGCCCACGCCTGCGGGCTCGGCGCTGAGCCGGCGCGCGGCACTGGCGGCCGCGCCATTCGCCCTCTACTCGCTCTCGCCCGCCGCTCACGCCTCCGTCGCCGCCTGTAAGAGTGGCGCCAACAACTGCCTCTCTAGCGCTGGCAAGACCAACGTTGGCTCCCTCCCTGTCTGGAAGTTCCCCGCGGGCGCGTCCAAGGCGGAGGCGGTGGCCTCACTCCGTTCAGTCCTCGAGGCCTACCCGCAGGAAGGACAGGCGGGCGTCGACCTCGGTGGATGGGCCTTTGCTGATGATCAGCTCGCCAGCACTGGCTATGCGAGGCTCGAGTTTAAGTCTGGTATCGGCAACTTCGCCAAGTTCTTCAACGGCGGCAAGCCATTCATCGATGATTTCGAGGTGTCCATTGGAGACGAATCTGTCGCGGTCCGATCCTCCTCCCGCATTGGCGATTCCGATCTCGGCGTCAACACCAAACGCGTCAACTACATTGCTGCCGCCTTGCGTGCTAAAGGCTGGGACGCACCAGGAGTGATGTGAGGCGGCGGATGCGACCGATGGCGCCCTCGCGGGGTGCTTATCTTACTTAATCGGGCGAATCACCGCGCATTCCAACTCCTTACGCCTGCCGCACTTCACCCTGTGCGATGGTCGAGAAGACGCCTCGCTCAAGGCCAAGAGGCTTGTGTGCTCAAGAGCAACTCTTCTACGTAGCAGAGCACGAGTCGAGCAGTGAGAAGCGCATAGACCAGGGTGCAGGTATATGCTACGTGCACATGGCTGTGGTTCCAGCTACTTGGGACGTCAAGTTGGAATGCTGATTGGGATTGATCTTCAAACAAGAAGTAGTACGTAGCAAGAGTAGAATATGTAGTATGTAAAAAATAAATTATTTAATATTCTGACCGCACACGCGGCCGCGGACCCACTACTTTTTTCACGCAGCAAACTTTCTACACCACCACTCCCGCGGCCCTTCTCCCCCCGCCATCAGGCGACTCACCCCGTGCGCACGACTAGGGGGGTAGGGTGAAGGGCGTCGTAGATATGGTCCGGTGGCCCGCCCGCGCCCCCCCCCCCCCCCGGTGATCCGTTCCCCCCTTCCTCCTATGCCTACCGGACTGGCGGCGGCCTCAGTCTTCAGTCCCGACTTGTCCTGTAAACAGGTGCGGGACTTACCTATTTTTCAGTGGGCGGAGCTTTGCTCGCTCACGCCCCCCCTTCTCCGCGCCCTCTCTCCCCTCTCTTGCAGCACGCGCGATGGTAACCTCGGATCCGTCACGCCTGCGACAAGCGACAAGCCTCCAGCTGCCCTCTGGCGACTCCTAGAGGCTCTTGGAGGCCAGCTCAGGGGGCAGAGGAGGCTGAAGCTGGGCCCTGGCCTCCCCTGCCTCTCCGCCTCTCCATCTCCCTCGCTGGCGCTCATCCTGAGCCTCAGAAGCCCCCACGCTGCACCTGTCTGGCTGTCGAACGGGGGGGGAGGAGGGGTTGGAGCAATGGGCTAGCCTCGCCGGGCCAGGACGAGCGAGTCAGGCGAGCCTGTGGGGAAGGGAATGAGACGTGAGACCATCTGCTCCTGGCAAGCCATTTGGCAAGCCATAAGCAGGCATGCCAAGATGAGGATGACGAGTGGCAAGACTAGGGCTGATCATTAACAGGCAAGTTTTTTGGAAACCCATTAGTAGTTTTTCAGGGTCAATACATTAACAAGTTAACAAGTTGAGGTTGAGGTTGAGTTTTTAGGGGTGTTAATACTTATGATACCCAGTTAGTGGCCATTACCATTAACAGGTTAAACCGGGCCATTACAAGCTGTTACCCCAACGTTGGAATACATGAATACATGTTACATGTTTGGGGGGGATTCCCTTTCCCCCCGCCCCTCCCCCCGCCGCCCGACGCCGGGAGCTGTCCCCCCCCCGCGCCCCGCGCCCCGCGCCTCCCCCCCCGCCCCCGCGGTTGCGCAAGCGTGGGCGGTCGCGAGGGCGCGGGCCACAGCCTTGAACCCCACCCCCCTCCTCCAGCTTCACATGACTTTGAGCGTGCTCGCAGGTTGGCAGATTTGTCGGCAGAGCAGTAAGCATCGCCGCACATCGTAGGCGGGCAGGGCGCGAGCGTGAGCTAGCTAGTAGCTAGACTGCAGGCAGAGGACAATGTGCGCAGGGACTATGACATGTTGAGGCGAATGCATTATTAGCAATGGGTATGATTCACAACAAAGACGAATGAGCCAACGAGACATGGACATGGCCCAAGGAAACCACCGGTGACGAAATGGGCCCGGCACCACCACCATACTAGATGCGACCGCGGTCAGGCGCGCACACCAAGAGAGAGAACACAGCAGGCCTGCCCGGCCCCCACACTCCGAACCAGGCCTTAGGTAGTGCACCAAGGCCGGACCCCGGAAACCGAAGAAAAAGGAAAGAAGGGGGGCAGGGGAAGAGGTGGAGAAAGGGAACTTAAGGGCGGCGTAGATAGTGAAGGGAAATACCGGTAATGTAGTAGGTGTGTAGCCCAGAAACTTCAGATTTTTTTTTTAGCAATGGGTATGATGTGTGCGATGCGTGATTGACGTATTGACGTGTGTGTGTGGCCTTGTATTACTTAATCCATCCGCATTGATTGACAAATGTCAACCAGCGTCATCGACATTTGCGCCATTTTATGGTCTCCCATCGACACGTATGGTCTTGGACCGACGGTCGTCTTCCAGCCGCGCCTCCCGCCGTAAACCCTTCCTCCTCTCCGTCGCCAGTTGGATGTGTGCAGCAACGCGTTCAACTCGTCACAACGACCTGCTCAACCTCCGTTGCCTCCCGCTGCAGCCTCGCCAGCCAAAGACGCTCTGGGCCAATCTGCGTGAGCGCATGGAGCGCGAGCGCGTCTCTGCTGCAAGTGCAAGCAGGACGCGCTCGACGCGCTCGGATGCACGGTGTGCGAAATCCAGCCGTCCAAGATTGCGCTGGCGCCAATTGCGCCTCTGCCTCTGTTGGGCCAGGAGCATGTGGCATGTGGCCAGCTCTGCATCCTCCAACTCCTGCGCGGTGAAGGGGCGCGTCGGCATCGCGCGCCCCTCCCCGTCCCCCCGTGAACTGCAGAGGAGAAGGCAAGTCGAACCACTCTTGGAGAGGAGAACGCGCGTTTCACCTTTTGCAACGAGGCCCCAATAGAGCCCCAAGAGCGCCCCCCAGGTGCTATTGAGGGGGCCTCTTGTTGGGACCTTCTTGAGCCCTGCAAAAACCCTCTAGAATCTTCGGAGCTTTGAAGTTCGAAGTGCGAGAAGCCTCCTAGCCTTGGCGCCTTGGCTAGCAGCGCGAGAATCTTGAGAAGCCTCCTTGCCTTGGCGCCTTGGCTAGCAGCGCGAGACTCTTCAAGTTCCTTTTTCGACGGGGGGAGTGGTGTCCCCCCCCCCCCGCCCCGCCCCCCCCCAAGATATTCCTTGATTTCATCAGAGCCCTCGCTCCCTCGCCTTCATGTTTTCATCAAGCCGCTCAGCCACTCGGCACCGAGGCGCTGCCGGGCGGCAATCTCTTGTCGGGGCGAGACTGATGAAATACATGCTATTTTTGTGATCTCATCACTCTTTGGGCTCGGGGATGGAGGGTGTCACTCTTGATCGAGCCTCGTATCGAAATAGATCGGTCGCTCCCGCGGGGGAGATCGGAGGGAGATGCTACCCCATCATCCCTCCTTTCAGGCTAAACTCCGCCCCCTCCCCCCGCCCTCCCCCCCCCCCCCCGCGCGCGCGCTCCCTCCCCGCGGCACGGCACCTCTCCCCTCATTGCTCCTAGCCCACCCCAGCGCCCCTCCCCCCTCTCGCCCACCCGCTCCCCATTGCCTACCCCCGCAAGTCCTACTGCCCGCCCTTCCCTCCACCTCCACTCCACGATCGTGGACTCGTCACATTCAGAGCCACCCGATGGAGCGAGAAGACGCTGCTGACGGCGCGCCGGGCGGCGAGTCCAGTGAGCAAGCGCGAGCAGGTGCCGCCAGCTCCTCCGCTCCATCTCTCAAACAAGTGTCCAGCAGCACACGCCTCTCTGGACTCGATCAGTGCTGGGGAAGCCTGATCTCTGGATGCACAGACTGCGGCCCCGCACACGCGGGTGGACGCGACCACCTACAGACTCGTTTTTGCCACAAGTGCCGCGACCAGGGCATCTGCATCCCCGTCAACAGGGTGCGAGTGCTGCCCCGGGAATTGTACGGCAAGGTCCAGAATAGCGCGTCTGGATCAGTGTGGATGCGTCATCGGTCAAGGATGCTGCCGTTGTGCCGGGTGATCAATCAGACATTTCAATGCACAGGTGAACGTCTCGTAGTGTTTCGGACGCCACTAACAGAACAACTCGTGGACAGAGCCGACCAACAGGGGAGATCAGAGTCGTTCCGTGATGGCAGTTCGGAAGCGTGTTACACAGCGGCGACTTGGCTTCCAGCCCACTGGCCGCAGGTCCCGCGGGAGATCATCTGGGATGACAGGACACTTCACCTCGCCGTTTCCAAGGGAACTCTAGTGCCGCTGTACCCTCCGCGCACGCTCCATGTGGCGAGTGCGGTCAGTAGCAGCTCTATGGTACCTCATGGGGATGGGCAGACGATGGACTCGCAGCAGTCCCCATCGCTTGCAAAGGGAATGCTGCCAACTGATAATTTGCAATCGCATGAGTCACCATGTGGGACGCCCGCCTTTTCTCTTGTTGACATGCGCAAGGATAGCGCGGAGATAGACGCCGAACTTGGTGCGGCTCTTGAGGACCAAATGCCGTTGGCGTCATCCACACCTCGAAGCACATGTTCGATACACTCGCAACTGGTGGTCGATCCCTTCTTTGTTGAAGATGACGCCGGAGCTCCTGAGCACAAACGTGCTCGGTTCAGCGACGGCACATGGTCCAATCAGCACGATGCGAATGTGGAACCGACGGGAAACGGGGGGCGTCGAGAGATCTCTGCGGCCGCAATTTCTAATGTTCTGAGGTTGTGTCTCGAATTGGAGTCAGAGCTTAAGGAGCTGGTCCGACCTGCGAACGTGGCTCAGGTGGCAGGCGGCATGCCGTCCAGTCTTCCAAGTATGAGTGATACTCCCACAGCTTGCTCTGCTGACACGACCGTCCCCAATGCTCCAAGTATGAGTGATACACCCACAGCTTGCTCCGCTCACACGACCGTCTCCAATGCGCCCGCCCGTGAAGACGTGGTCCGTTCAGTCTTGCTACGGCTGCATCACACACTCGCCGAAACATGTGCTGAGTTGCGCGCCGTCTCACCTCCGGCCGAATCACGAGCAGCTTGGCAGGGAGAGTGACAGAGCCGGCCGTAGAACAGCACGCTTGACTGACTCTGTATGTGTTCTACCGGAAGCAGGGGGGAAGTCACTCGTTGGCATTCCGCGAGAGGAAGGTTCTCCCTCTACCTGGGTCTTGCTCTTCCACACGTCCTCACTCTTGAAACTGAGGAGCGTGCTTTTTCCCTGGCGTTCGCGCTGCCCTCTTTCCGTCAAGGTCCCGCGTTGCCCTAGTCTATCATGCTAGGCACGTCGCCGCTTCCCGGACTCCTTCAACACCCCGCGGCATCGTTTCTTCACTTGCGGGATGTTGGCCCTATCTGTCACTTTCTTTGACGTCCAGCGAGGCAGTTGCCGGCTTCCCTCCCATAATGGGCTCCGGAATAGTCTTCACCCGCGTCTACTGACCCGTGCCGTGAAGAAGATTGTGCTGTGGTTTTACGCATGTGCTAGGACCGTCTCTACCCAGCAAAGGAAGGCTGGGAATGGAGAGCGTGAGTTTAGATGTGGCGGTTGTGAGGTGCCATGAACGAGAGAAGGATGCAAAAAAACTTCTTGATGATCTATGGCCGCGCCCGCGGCGTGCGCTAACTAGATTCACACTGCCATATAGGGAGGGGTACAGATTTCAGGATTTTTTTTTCAAAATTTGGGCCATTATGCCGCGCGCCATTTCGCGCGAAATTTAGGTGGGGAAAGGGGTCCACAAGGGGGGCTGGCTATGCTGGAGGGAGGCGTGAAAAGGGGCCCGGGGCTCCGTCGGGGGGGGGGGGGGGAGGGGGAGAAAGTGTGCATCTTGAGGTTCGCATTTTTTTACGCTCCCCCTCGCGCCTATTTTGGGCGTATCTGAGCAGCTTTGCCCCTCAACTTTGCCGGTTGGAGGAAAAGCGGCCACCTGGTATTTCGCCGCCATGCCCCGAGGGGTTAAACAAATAATGCAACCGTGAACGTAAACACTTAACACTTAAGTAATAAGTAAAACCCGTAACCGTGACCGAAAGCCATAAACAGAAACAGCAAACAGACGCCTAAAGGCAAGCACGTACCCACACAACATGTCAGTGTCAGGTTCTAAAGATCAAAGATCCTGCAAAAATTACAATCATAATCATGGTAACGCCTTGGAAACATGATGTTGGGATGGTTAGTAGTTAGATGAGAGGGGAGAGAGAGCGCGGAGAAAGGGGGAAGGGGGTGGGCGGAGACTCGCTCCGGCCCCACCGAAGAGATTGGTAAGTCCCGCTCCCGTTTACAGCATAAGTCGGGACAGAGTCGGCCGCCAACTCGGAGACACGGGAGGAGGGGGGGGGAAGATCACAGGGGGGGGGGGGCGCGGGCCACCGGGCCATATCTAAGACCTTCACCCCTATCCCCCTAGAGCCGCCTGATGGCGGGGGCGGGAGAAGGGCTGTGGGGGAGTGGGGGTGTAGAAAGTATGCTACGTACTACGTGTAGTGGGTAGTGGTTCCATTCGCCGCGAGTGCCGTAAGAATATTAGAAGGTTTTTTAAATCTACAGAAGTTTTTCTATTGAGCCTTCGCTTTCGCTTGATTTGTTGATTTGTCACCTGGCAATGGTGAGCTTTGAGCGGCCCACAAGAGAGCAGAGGCAGAGGCAGGCTCTGCGGCGACGTACTCAGCGCGAGTTTTGTTTTCGGGCACCACACGCTCACAGCGTCCAAATATCCCACTTCTATCCAGAGATATCCATTTGCAACACATCCGCCCAAATATCCCGATGGATATCCGGGATATCCTGGCCTACCGGCCTACCCCTACTTGGAGGTGAGCGCCACCATTCTTGTTGTAGACCCCCTAAAAACTCGTTTGCAGGGAGGGGTGCTACCGGTATTGCGGTGGCTCACGCCCTCGCCAGCTCCCACCACCCACCATGAGCGCGTGAGCGTGTGCCGTCAGTGCCTCCGTCCGTGCGTGCAGTCCATCACGGCGTCCACGCGCCGCACCCGCGGCGAGCAGCGCGCGCACCGCCGGCGCGTTAGAGTACGAGCACGCGATGTACGAGCAGGTTGGACCCTTGGTTGTCGGCCCCAAGCTGACATGGGCCGCTAACCCAAGAAAAGCACTGAACCTTGAACGACTTTTTTGCAGCCCCCTATGCCCCTATACCACCTAAGCAAAGACGGGTATTTACACCTATCTAGCGATCCACTAAAGCGCCAAGCCACCAGGCTAGGAATCGACCACATTGTAGGCCGCCACAAATAAGCAGGCTAGACACCAAACAAGACGACCAAGGATAGTAACAAAAGATAAGAAGGGAACCTGAAACAAATACATCGGCGCTTCGATGTGTTCCACCGAAGCCACCGACCACCGCACTTGATGCACTGCGTGGTGGCAGCGGAAGCCTTAAGCAGCCGCTCACGAGCGAGATCAACGTTTCAATGGTATCCTTCGCTGCATGCCGCCTGAGCTGCCGACCACCGCACTTGATGCACTGCGTGGTGGCAGCGGAAGCCTTGAGCAGCTGCTCACTAACGAGATCAGCGCTAAACATTATCCTTCGCTGTATGCCGCCGGAGCTGCCGACCACCGCACTTGATGCATTGCGTGGTGGCAGCGGAAGCCTCGAGCAGCTGCACCCGCTCCTCCTGCTCAAGACAATATCCCTCTTGAAGCCTCTGCATGATGGCAAGCGCACCCGACGCATGCAATGCCAGTTGCAGCTTGACGAGCTCATCTGATGCGACGCGCGCTCTTTCCTCCGCCCGCTCCTCGATGCGCTTGGCCTGTTCCATCCGCGCCGCTGCCTCTTCTTTAGCTGCCTTGGCCGCCGCACGCGCTGCATCCCTCTCGTGATGCGCATCTGCAAGTTGGCGATTGTGCAAGCTAATCGAAACATTCTGCGCAAGAGTGCGAGCCTGTGCATCGGCTGCGCGCAACCGTCTTTCTTCTGCGAGCTGCTCACGGAGAAGCTGGAGCTTGTGCTTATGTGATGCCTCGAGCCGTTCGCCCATGGCTGCAGTCGATTCACGAGCGCTCGCAAGGATCTCCTCCTTCTTCCGAATTCGTGCTCGCCTGTAAGGAGAGGCGATGAGCATGTCAGCACGTGGGATACACTGAGGCACCTTGATGTGCCAGGAGGGCAAACGCAACATTACGCGTGATAAGCATGCTGCATGACTAGAGCACAAACTCGTTCGTAGCAAAGAAGGCTCACGGGACCCAATGTGGCGTGGCAGACACACCGTCCAGTCGCGCAAGCCGTGCATGCGGCATTCTAGCTGGGAACAGGGGCACAGGCTAGATTGGAGGAGGATAAGCCGTTGGTGCTATCTCACCGGGACGTTTCAAGTGCGTTCCTTTCTGTCGTCAAGGCTTCTCGAAGATGCGTAACCTTGCGGTACTCGGCATCAAGTCTGTCCACCTGCGCCCGAATTTCGCGAGGAGTATTCGCGACCGACTCAACGGGCCCAATCCCACCAAACCTGCAGGGAAAGGGTGAGTTTGTGTGAGCTCTTCGACGCCAGCAGCCTCGGGGGGACTGCACAACAGGACACTATGAGGGCGGCAGCGTGGCAGCGCCACACCAGCACGCCGGCACCCGATGCCATGCCGACCGCCCATGCGCTACAAGCAGGCATTGGCGCACCGTTCAAAGTTGGAGACGTACTCCAGCGAGCTCTTGAGCTCTGCGACTCTGGCACGCAGTGTGTCAACCTCTGCGAGCGCGAGGTCCCTCTCCGCCCTGCACGCGGCGAGCACATGCTCATGGGCTCTGGGTGTGCTCGCTGTGACTGGCTGCGCCATCTGCCTCGGCTCGCTCGTCCTCGCCGCCTGCTCCCGCAGCACCGTGGAGAAAGCGAGAAGCCATGCGCGGTCGGCGGCGTGTGAGGCGAGTTGCGAGCTGAATTCTTCAGCCCCGACGGAGCCCTGGAGGAGCGAGTGGAGGAGAGAGGAGGAGGAGGCGAAGAGTGCCCAGCCGCCCGAAGGACGCTCTCTGAGGGGAGAGGGAGAGGCCTCTGCAGAGCGCGCAGCACGCAGTGCGGAGAGGACGACCATGGAGCAGCCTCCTTCTCCCCGCTCTCTCTCTCTCTCGCGAGAGAGAGATCGGCTTAGATTCACGTGGAGCTCACGATTTCTTCTTTCTTTTCTATTGGCGCCTTCGGGAGAGGACTAGATGGAGCAAGCTACTACTACAATTATCCTGTAGCCGGAGTCTTCCTGGTCTCTCTCTCCCTTCCTCCCTCACTTGTTCCCTTTCTCTCTCTCTCTCCTCTCTCTCTCTCTCCTCTCTCTCTCCTGTCTCTCTCTTCTCTTCTCATCTCTCTCCTCCCTCTCTTCCCTCTTTTCCCTCCCTCTCCTCTCTCTCTCTCTCTTCTCTCTCTCTCTCCGTCTCTCTCTCTCTCTCTCTCTCTCTCTCTCTCTCTCTCTCTCTCTCTCTCTCTCTCTTCCCCCCCCCCCCCCCCCCCCCGTCTCCCCCTCTCCCCCCCCCACCCCTCCCTCTATCCGTGTATAGGCGGTTGCGGATTCACATCTTCATTTGTTTGCCCTCCTTCTCTTTGAAAGATGAAGAAGAAGAGAGAGAGAGAAAGAAGAAGTCAAAGGTGAAGCCCGCGCATTCTGCTTCTTCATCGACAAGGATCCATTCACATAATTCTCTGGGAGCATCCGTCAAACAATGATGGCGAGGAGACGAACGAACGAACAGATGAAACGGAAAGCACCGCAGTAGGAGTAAGACGAGTACAACGGTAAACACTAAAAAGAAAACGGAAGAGCCGAGCCTGTCTGACGAGTGGGAAGTTGCCAGGGTTTACGTTTACGGCGAGAGGCACGGCTTGAGGAGGCCCGGGTGGCAAGACGGGCTCAACTACCTCCAGAGCTGGAGGCGGGAGGGAGGTAGGGCTTAGGCGAGGGCGAGCGCGACGACGGAGCGGACATTTGGATAGCGAGAGTGAGCCTAGGAGAGTGAGCGAGGGCGAGCGAGAGTGTTGGTGTTGGTGTAGTGTGTAGTGTGTAGTGGTGGAGTGTTAAGAATGCGAAACGAGAACGATAAAACATCTGAGCGTTAGTACCACTACTCCCACTAGCCCGGTACCGGTACTATCACGACACCCCTCGTACGCCTTGACGTGTGTTGACACCACAGACACATATAGCATATAGAAAAAAATTCTTGAAAAAAAAACATCTGAAGATTCTGGGCTACACACCTACTATTGACGGGATCTCCCTTTACTACCAACACCGCCCTTAACTTCCCTTTCCCCACCTCTTTCCCTGCCCCCCTTCATTCCTTTTTCTTCGGTTTCCAGGGTCCGGCCTTGGTGCGCTACCTAAGGCCTGGTTCGGAGCGTGGGGGCCGGGCAGGCCTTTTGAGTCATTGCCCTTAATGTGCCTGTCCGCCCGGACTCGCGTTGCTTGTTTTGGTAGTGTCGGGGTCGTGGTGTCCCTATTGGTCCCCTTCGTCATTGCTTCGCCGGCTTATTCGCCTTTGTTTGGTTGCTTCTTGGGTTCCTCGACAGCGTGTGCTATTTTCAGCTTGGTGGCTAGTTTCACTAGTTCCTCGCTGGGTTTGAGCCCACCCTTGTCGTTCATATTAAAAACGGGCCTCAAGTCGCTTAAGTCTATCCTCTTCTTAGGTTGTCTTCCCATGCCCGCCTGGGCGGTTCTTGCGGAGTCAGTTTCGTGTGCAGAGAGTAGTGCTTTGCTTAGCGTGGTGAATCGTTCTATTGTCCAGAGGGTGCAACTCGAGGTTCCTTTTTTTTGTCACGCCCCTCCCGGCTTTTTAGGTATATAATTTCTACTGACCCCTAACTTCGCCCCTAACTCGGGAGTTGACCGCGCGCAGACAAACATAAACACGCGGACCCATCAAGCGGAAGACGTCTTGTGTTTCGTTTGTGCCTCCCGTTTCCAACTTGGCCCTTAACTCGGACACGCTTCCCCGAGCGTGATGAGATTTTTTTCTTGCATAACAATAAGGGAACGTCATGTTGGTATACATATACGATAAGCGTAATGAATATGATGTGGAGGAGCTCAAGAAATTAATAGCTCCCATTATTGCCTGGTCCTTATTGTTTATCGTGCCATCAATCGTAATTGGATTCGGGGCGGACGAAGTTAAAGGAATTGGAGTTGGAGCTGGAGTGGGAGTCGCACTGACCCTGCTGTTTTTCTTTCTTTTGTGGAAATTTAAGGTGTGGCGCCTTTCCAAAACAGACAAGATGCGGCTCACCGACGAAGCGAAGGCAAAGTTGGCCGCGCGCAAAAAGAAATAAACATGAACACATCGGCCGTGCACGCGCAAGGCACCGCCGCCGGTACCGCCCAAAACTGACAGGCACCTGTGCGCGCGCACCCTTTGCGCTCCTCCGGCTGAGGGTCAGATCCGAACGAAAAAAGGCACTCGTCTTACACACCAAGTCATTTGCATGGACAGAGTCGTCGATGAAGCTTATCCATTGGTGTCTGCGAACAAGAAGCCACTGAAGGCTTCGACCCGGCATAGCAGTACCTGCCCTCATGAGTATAAGGCGATCCCCGCGTCTGGTGTTTTGGACAGTCCTTGGTAGCTTCCGAGTCGAGCAGGCGCTTCATGCTTACGACCGCACGAGTGGCTTCATCCGGAGCGGCGGTTCCCTTAACCAGTACCTCGGCGTTACACGAATCCTCATTCATCTGCAAGGAGTATGCGGACAGTGAGCGCTGCAAGTCATACCTTTCTTTTTGACCCTTGCTAACCCCACGACCGCCCGTGTGGCGACTTCTCGCGAGCTTGGGCGGTCTTTCTCTTCCCTCCTACCCATCCACTCCGTCAGCCAAACGGAACAGTGCCGCGTGAGGGTATGGGGGGGGGGGGGGAAGCATTGCTCTAGGGGCTGCTTCCGCTCGCCCGGCGCTGCCCTCGCTCAGCCCAGCCACTGTCCCTCCCGGTCAGGAGACATTGGCGCGCCTCTCCGCCCGCCTATGTGGACGCATCTCCTCCCGCCTATGGGACGCCTGCGCGCCTTCGTACGGCGGGGTGGGGTGAAACCACCTGCTTTGGGGTGGCTGAAGGGAGCGAGGGCGCGGTGAAAGGGCAGGACCGGCTGCGATGTCCCCTTTTCTACGGTCAACTCGTCTTGCTGCACGTTTGTACTGTAAAAAAGGGGGTCCTTTAAGTAGAACTTATACCGTCCACATGGGGGGCACTTGCGAAAAAAACAACCAAACCTGAGGTTGCACCCTCTCCTTATCAGTATTGATTCTTCCGTGAATGCCACTCCGTCGTAGTGGATTCTATAGAAGTCTGTAATGATATACCTCCATGCTACCAGGTATAGTATGTATATGTTACCCCCCAGGAGCCAACGCCCCCCAAGAGCTCTCGGGGGCCCCCAGGAGCTATCGGGGGGAAATTTTCTCCCGATCGCCAACAGCCCCACCGAGAGCAATCGGGGGACCGACCGAGAAAATCCCCCGAGAGCTATCGGGAGATTGCTCATGGAAGGTGCCGTAAGCGGATCCCCCAGTAGCTATCGGGGGGAGAGGAAATCCCCCGAGAGCAAACGGGGGGTTCTCTCTCTCTCTCTCTCTCTCTCTCTCTCTCTCTCTCCTCTCTCTCTCTCCTCTCTCTCTCCTCTCTCTCTCTCTCCTCTCTCTCTCTCTCTCTCTCTCTTCTCTCTCTCTCTCTCCTCTCTCTCTCTCTCTCTCTCTCTCTCTCTCTCTCTCTCTCTCTCTCTCTCTCTCCTCTCTCTCTCTCTCTCTCTCCTCTCTCTCTCTCTCTCTCTCTCTCTCCTCCTCTCCTCTCCCTCCCTCCCTCCCTCCCTCCCTCCCTCCCTCCTCCCCCCCCCTCCCCCCCCCCCCCCCCCCCTCCCTCCCTCCCTCTCCCTCCCTCCCTCTCTCGGGAGGCAGCGGTAGGGTGCGCCCGACGGCGCCGTTCGTCTCAGCCGCAACCTCAGTGGATGGATGGGGGAAGGAAGGGGAGGACGGCGGAAATAGGTGGTGGGCGGCGGCGGCTCAGATGGCGAGAACAGGGGCGGTGCGCTGAGCAATCAGGTGCAGGTCAAGTGGCCCAGCCCGGAGGCTTTCCCTATGGGAGGCAGAGCTTTGCGGCTCTGGAGGTGTGCTGGCTTGGCTGTGCTGGCTGGGTAGTGTTGGTGTGCTGTGTGGGGTTGGGGTGTGCGCTGTCCGTGAGGCTCTATGGACGTGTCTCGGGCCGTGGCTCGCGGGCACCTGGCCCTGTCTGGAGGTCTCTGCTGTTGCGTGGCGTCTGTTCTGTCGTGGTCGGTCGGCGCGGCGGGATGGGCGGCGAAGTGGGGTGGTGGGAGCGTGGCGCGCTCCATGACCCTATCGTTTATAACGATAGTTGAATGGAGAGAGGGAGAGGGGGGGATTTGCACCCCCCCCGATGGAGTGCGGTGCTGAGAAACAGGCCCCGTTTGCGTTCGCAAACGGGTAGGGGACGGCTGGCGATAGGAGGGAGAGAGAAGGGAGTGACTCAAGGTCGAGGAGAGTACCCTGAGGGTGGCGCAGGTTACTCGAGTCTCAGTCATTTATTTCTCGAGGACTGCTCACGGCGCGAGCTGGTAAGGGCCGTTCTTCTTTGGTGACGAGAGGTTCCTCCCCCGCCCCCCCCGGTGCTTTTTCCCGGAGAGTCGCCCGACGTAGGTCGGTCCGCCTCAATGGATTTTCCCTCATTTTAACTTGTGGGGAGTTAGAATGGGAGCCGGGGGCTTGCGAGGGGGGAGATTTGGAGGGGTGCATAGGTGTATGTATCTGTGTCAACAGCACGCGCCAAGGTGTACGGGCAGGTGCGCTGAGGGCTGTCGTGTTAGTACCAGGCTAGTGAGAGTAGTGGTACTAATGCTCAGTTAGATTATAGTCTGAGAAGCACAGCTTGCTTGTGCTCACTAAGAATCCGTGGTGGCAGGTATATTTCAAGGAGTGCTCGCTCTAACGTTCTACAATGCCGCGCGAGCCCTCGGCACAAGCCAGCAATCGTCATCAGCCCACCTACCCTCCGGCGCTCGTCGGATAGCTATCTCCACACTAGTACGAAGCGCAGCGGCACTCGGCTGCTCAGCCAGGAGCATCACCCATGCTGAGCGCAGCACGCGCGGTGGTGGCGGGGAACCGGCAGTGGGCATCTGATACCGGATAACAAGCATGGAGGGCGCGACCGCTCCACGCGGAAGTCCACCTCCGCCACGTCCAGGATTGGTGCGACGGCCATTTGCTGAGAGTGATCCAGTGTGCCGAGAGGCAGCGGCGCCTTCCCAGGATTCTGGCAGCAATGGTGGTAGCGCGAGGCGGCCGGTGATGAGCAAGAGGAATCGTCGCCGGAAGTCGTCCGACTCAGATCGGAGAAGATCGATCAGCATCCTAGGTGTGAGTGCATTATCAGGCCATGACTCGAAGACGAGACGGCGCTCGAGCTCCCACGCAGAAAGCGGTTTGCGGGCGGCTCCAACCTAATGGTAGGGCACGCGGACGTGAGTAAAGACGAGCTACCACGGTCGAGCACCTCGGGGGCGCCCTCGTGATGGTAGGGCTCGACATATTGGTCGGGGTTGCGTACGTGCGTGCGTGTAATTTGTGTGTTGGGGTGGAGTGGGGAGGGAACCGAGCAGTGAAAGTTTCGAGAAAGGCAAAGTCACATACCAGCATAAGGGCTTCACATGAAGCTTTAGCGACCTCGGCAGCAATCATGGCGGGCATCTGTGCGTGGAATCCTGCCACAAGAGCATCGGTTGCAATGGCGCGGCAGCCGTGCAGACGCCACGCCACGGATTTTAGTACAGCCTGCAGCTTGGGGGAAGCGGTTGAGATTGCCACGGGTCCTCCACTGTCGCCCGACCATGGCGCCCTTCCCAACGTGCTGCTGCCGTGCTCAATACTAGCGGGTGGCACTTCGGGGCGCACGGGCGATCCTTCGACACTCAAGTTGGCAACATCGGCTGACAGGGAAAGTACATCAGCATCTGGGGGAGGAACTGCCGGCATTGGACGTATGATGCGCGGGCCTGCGGGTAGTGGCGGCTCCTCCGAATCCGGCCAATCGGCGTCGGCACCAATAGACGCTAGGAAGAGAGCGTAGC
This sequence comes from Isochrysis galbana, assembly GCA_018136815.1. Classification (NCBI taxonomy): domain Eukaryota; phylum Haptophyta; order Isochrysidales; family Isochrysidaceae; genus Isochrysis; species Isochrysis galbana. The sequence continues at coordinate 1,668,222 of CM030944.1, read as the reverse complement.
GTGTGGCCAGCTGGGGCCGAGCTGCAGCTAGATCTGAGAGTGACGAGGTTGCACCGTGGCCCAACATAGATCGATACGTGGACGAGCACAGCCAAGATGGTAGCGGGATGCCGTTCGCAAGACACACGAGCATCAGCTGGCCTAGCTCTCGTTGCGCCGTCAGAGAGGGATGGGCTGGGTCTACAGGAGCGCCGCTACTTATTGCCACGGCATCGCCGCCGCCCCGAGCAACCGGGCAGCCGGCGCCCTCATCGCCAAAATAGCCATTTGTGGGCGGAAGCGGCAGCGGCGGCGGCAGCGCAGCAATAGGACCCAATGAATCCGTCGGCAATGGAAGCTCGAGAAGCACAGGGGCAGTCTCAATCGTTGCATCGCCACCTTGTGCGGCGGTGCCGGCAGGCCTGCCAGGTGAGGTCGCAGAGCTGCGATCCGTGACCGAGGAGCCAGAATCAAATACGGCTGCGTCGGGTGCACGCCTTGAGTGGTAGAGCAGAAGGCGCCGCCAGAACACGTCAAGCACGGCGCTGAGGCTCACCTCACGTCGGCGCTCAGGCATGGAGCCCGGATGATGAGGAGCGGTGGCTTGTAAGACAAGCGTAAATGGTCGGAAGGGCGCTAGCTGGCGCTGCGCTGAAGACTTGACGCCGGTACCGGCAGAGGCCAGGAGCGATGGCAACGCCAACATGGTTTCGACAAGCGTGCACGTTGCGTTATTGCCCCGGCGCCCTCCCGAGGCCTGAGGAGTGGCAGTCACCTCGACGACGGCATCGTCCCCGTCATCCTGCATTACCTTGCGCGCATTGGTCGCCGCAGCAGTCACCTCACCCGGAATTGGTCCCCAAGGAAGCACCACGCGTAATGGGGGCAAGGTCTCCGCTGCCTCGGCCCGTACGGCCCATCCCGCCGCCCACACGGCCATCGCTTGCGCCTCTGCGCTGCCCGTCGAAGGTTCCGCCGATTCGCTGCCCGCGTGAGCATTGAAGTATGGGTGGGTTGCGAGGATCGACGCAGGTGGGCGCTTCATTGCACAGGTGTCACACATCGTCGAGATGAGCGCCTTGAGCGGAGCAGTGAGGGCGGAGACATCGGTGGTAGCATCGGCAAAGGACTTGGGCACGTCACCAGCTTTCAGAGCAGTCGCTCCGGCACAGTCGCCCTCATTGGTGGCATCGATCTCCGACGTGTCCAAAAGTTGTTGGAGGACGTTTCCGAGAGCAGCAACATCGGCCGCAAAGCCTCCCTCAATGGAAGGAGAAGCTCGGAGACATCCGAGAAAGAGCCTCATGGCCGGCGGCGGCAGATTGCGTGGAGTGCCCGGCGATTGTGGGCCTTCTGAAGGGATTCGCTGAGCGCAAAGTGGAGAGAGGGCGGGTACTGCGACAGGGTTACCGCTCCACGACGACAGCACGTGTTGATGCGGTGATAACGGTCCCGGAGGGGTGCCAACGGCGGCGGGAGATGTGGGAGGAGTGCCAACACCGTTGCCCGACGTCGCTACGTGCACGGCAGGGGTGTGTGCTATCGGCACTGCGTGGACGTCTCTCAGTCCGATGTCGCCAGCGCACGATAGCCCCTGCC
>CM030944.1:1641544-1666544 GCA_018136815.1 Isochrysis galbana | reverse complement strand
ACGCCTTCGCCTTCGGAGAAGTCGAAGTCGTCGACGACCGCCGTATTGATTGTGGCGTGGGCGGCCGTAGCTAGGTAGGCAGGAAGTTGTGCCTTCAGAAGGTTCGGGTCAATGCCCCCTCATCATCAGTCATCAGACATGCCAAGGGGACAGGGGGGCAGCGCCCCGGGCGCCGGGGGCCGCGGGCGGGCGGGCGGCGGGCGGGGGGGGGGGGGGGGGCAAATTTCGCTTCGCGGAAGCCCATATTTCGGTCAAATTTCGGGGCTTCGTTAGTCCCCCAAATTTCGTAAAAAATTTCGCGAAACTCTGGCCGGTCCCAACCCGCCTCCCCCCGCCCCCTCCTTCCTTCCTTGGTTGTCCCCCTTCCACCCGACCCTTTCTTCCCTCGTCCCTCGCACACTTAGCTATTTATATTGTAGTACTTTGAGTTCTATCTCGATACTTTAGCAGATCTCCCTTACGTGGATTTCCGCGGATCTATGAATGAAGCCAATCCCCCCCCCTCCCCTTCCTTCTCTCTCTCTCTCTCTCTCTCCCTCTCTCTCTCTCTCTCCCTCTCTCTCTCTCCCTCTCTCTCTCTCTCTCTCTCTCTCTCTCTCTCTCTCTCTCTCTCTCTCCCTCCCTCTCTCTCTCTCTCTCTCTCTCTCTCTCTCTCTCTCTCTCTCTCTCTCTCTCTCTCTCTCTCTCTCTCTCTCTCTCTCTCTCTCTCTCTCTCTCTCTCTCTCTCTCTCAATCTATTCTATCTATCTATCTATCTATCTATCTATCTATCCATGTCTTTCATTCTCTCCCCCCTCTCCCCCCCCCTTCCCTCTCTCTCTCTCTTCCCCCTCTCTCTCTTCCTCTCTCTCCCCTCTTCTCTTCCTTCTCTCTCTCGCTCCCCCCCCGCCCCACCGCGGGAGAGAGAGGGGGGTGGCGGAAGCAGCGTGGGTTGGGAGACGGCGGGACTTTGAAGGAGCGGGGTGGGGAGGGGTGGGGAGGGGGCCACTCGAAGCGTTCGCGATGCTTTACCGCCTCGCACTGCTGCTCCTCCTTCGCCCGGCCCGCGCGACACGCCGCGCGACAGAGGCTGGAGGCGCGTGGGGCGGCCTTCTCATCTCCGGAGTTCAGTGGAGCGGTGCTCGGCTGAGTGAACACCAGCAGAGACTGGAGAGGAGCGTGAGGGAGCAGTCGTCTCAGCTCTCTCGGCTCACTTCTGAGGCACTTAAGGGATCTCTGGCCAGCCAGGTGCCGCTCATGCGGCTGCTGCAGGAGCACAGCTTCGACGCGGCCGAGATTCTCGCTGCCGCGTCCGACCGCATCGCAGCGCTCGACCTGCGGGCGAGGCTAGGAGGAAGACTCGAGGAATGGCTGCGCTCACAGAATGAGTGGAGGAGGGCGAGGGCCTTCATGAAGGACGAGGGCGTGGCAGACTTCTCGGGCGCATGGCGGATGCAAGAGGTGACGAGTGTGGCCCCTACGCTCGCCTGCAACTCGCGAACACGGTTGCACGTCGAGCAGAGTGCTCTCCAAGCTCCTGTGGCATTTCCGCCGGTACCTTTTCGCTGACTCCTGCATCTTTCCTGTCCCACCGCCACCCCTTTTTAGAGATACGACATGGAGCGCTTCCTAGAGCGCCTTGGCTTCAACGCGATCCAGAGAGCGGCCGTCCTCCGGGCCGGGCAAGTCCAAGTCATCGCAAAAAAGGGCGACATGCTGCACATAGTGACCAAGGACGTGCGCGGCTCATCCGAGCTCGTCCTCCCATTGGACGGTGGCCCAGTACGTGGTGAGGGGGACAACAAGCTACCTGTGAATTACCGCGCGTTTAGGGAGGGAGGTGCGCTAGTCATCACCGAGACCGCTGCCGCTGGGCCAGATGCAGAGCGGGAGCCGCTGTCCATCTGCCGGCGCACCCTGCAGGCCGACGGCCGCATGTGCATCGACGTGTGCAAGAAGACCCCTCAAGGCGACATGGTCTCAATGAGGGTGGTGTTCACGCCGGTCGAAGGCGCGGCGCGGCATGAGCGAGAGAACGTGACCTCCTCGAGCGGCCTCCCGCTTGCGAGCTGCAGGCAACAAATCGTAACCACCTCCCAACAGGCAGCGCTGTGGAGCCGAATACCGCAGAGGTGGGGCGTCTTACGATCGAGGGTGGCGCAGAGTGAGAAATCGCAGACGGCATGAAATCAGCATGGGGAGTGCACTCGTGCTCACAGGTCACACACGCCCTGCTGCGACTGGGTAGCAGTGGCCTTTCCGATGAGAGTGCGGCGATACATGGATTGAGGGTTTGGGTCCTAGGGAGATTGCCCCTGGCTTATGGCATTTGTAGACTGAGAGCTGCTGCGCACAAGAATGACCAACACTCGTCCGCGAGGCGGCGGCGAGTTCCGGCTCGCGCCCCTGCTTCTTATCCCGACGTTTCGGCCAGTGGTGGCAGCGCGTCCGGGAAAGTTGCTTGAGGCTTGTGCATCACTAGCCGGCAGCGGCTGCTGCTCGGCCAAGAACGCCTGCCGTTGTTTAGACTAGGGTAGCCAATGCACTGTCACGCCGCGCTGAGTACTTTTGGGGGAGAGAACATCGGAGCCTTCGCCCCAAGACAACTCCGCTCTCATGTTTGCGGTGTGCTTGCTCGAATGGAGCTAGCGCGTTGTTGATGTTGATAGGTATCTAGAATCAATCCAATGTCAAGCTTAATCTATGTATGATCGACGCGAAAAACAATCTTAGAAAAACATCTGAAGATTCTCCTTCAATTCTCCTGGAAACTCGCAGAAAGATCATCCACTGGATGCATCCACAATAACGGAACAGACGATCGATAGACTCTTCATATACCCGGAAGGATCAAGCATCAAGCCCCCTCGATGCTCGCTAAACATTCGACTTTCTACTTTCTATTAAATTTAAAATTTATAAGCGTGGGAGATACATTATAACTTTCTACTTTCTACGAAATCCAGTACGATGGCATTACGTTCTTAGAAATTGACACTCATATGAAGTCTCGAGAGATGTACACAACTATTAAGCAAGGCCCTTCTTCTCCTTCTGCTTTCTATGCTCTAAGGCGCTTGTAAGTTGTTCTACGGTATACGGTAACGGTATACGGTATACGGTGGATGAACCACAACTAGCGAGGCGTGTGCACCGTCATGTTCCCACGTCCTCCTGTGACATGTGGGAACAGGCTGTATGTACCATGCTGGACACTGAAAATGCACTGGGCCATTTTTTTTCAGAAAAGCAGGTCAAGTTTTTATTGGTCAACATGTGGGACAATGCACGGAGTCACGAGGATCATAGCTCCAAGCGGTGGCATTGTTACTAATATTATATTACAATCATATCCATTTCCTTTCTGGTTCATATGGCTTTTTGACGTCATGTATGAAAAACGCTATGCGGGCACGCAGCCCTTGGCCGCCTCGGCGAATCGCTCCAGTACGCGCACATCTTCCTCACAGAGCGTGATCAGCTTGGGCCACATGGGGGCGGCGCGCCACTACCACAGAACGAACGTGTGACGGAACTCTCTCTCTTTTTCGCGTACACGGACCGTCCGTGGGTGTCAAGACAGGAATAATGGCGCGATGAGGATGGTAGAGAAGATGAGGAAGGCTGTGATAGATCACATAAAATCAAGAATCCGAGCCAATACTCCCACACAGCATCCACGTCTGCGTCATGAGTCCGGCGGCGAGATGGTCGCAGCGCATAACGAGAATGATTTGCAAATGTTCAAGGAGCAGCTCAAAGAGGATACACAAAAGTTTAAAGTTTACACAACTCATTGACGAGAAGCTACGAGGGAACATCGGCATGAAAGAAAAGATCAAACGAGATGTTCGTGAGGTTGGATATGTCATTAATGGAATGATCAATATGATACCAATGGACGTCATTTCACTCCACGCAGGGCCGTCCACGGCGGATTCAGCGCCGTCTCCTGTACACGCAGGACGGCACCTACCTCGCCATGTCGCACCCACACCGCACCCAGGACCATCTACCCTCACCACCCGCCTCGACCCTGGTGGCCATGCCCCCTGGCTGCGCCGCTTCATCCTCCGCATCTCGCGCCACCATCCTTCCGTGAGCGCTCTCCTTCTTCCCCCCTTCGACACGCCAGTTGACCCCTCCGACTTCGACGCCGACGCCTGGCTCGCCGGCGCCATCCTCGATTGCCTCGACCAGTCCGCCCCTCGCGTCTCCAACCTCATGGAGGCCTGTTCTCGCGATGTCCTCCTCAGCGGGCGCAAACTACTCTCCTACCTCGAGTCCATCCACGTTCCGCGCACCGGCGCTGAGATCGAAGCCGCCGCCTCCACCTTCGCCGCCCTACGCCCTTTCCGCATCGACATGCACGAGCCCGATGTAGAGGCCGCCGCACGCCTCGCCATTCGCTCCTTCGAGATGCTCCCTTCGGCCTCCTCGGGCGGCCCCTTTGCTCTCCATCGCATGCTCCTCGACAAGCTCCCCGACTCCCTCTCCTCCCTTCGCACCGACGAACTCCGCAAGCTCTACGAAGCGGACATCATGGGCGAGCAACCGTGCCACATCGACAAGTTGATCGCGCGGATCGCCTTATGGCTGCGCCCCGGGACGCTTGCGCACGCGCCCGCCCCCTCCCCCTCAGTCTTCGCCGCCACCACTTCCCCCTTCTCCAACTCCGGCTGCTTCGTCTGCGGCGAGCGCACTTGCTCCGCCCGCACCTGCCCCCGCCGCTGTCACTCTTACGGCGAGAAGCTGTGCCCTGGCGCACGCGACAAGACGCTGTGCGTTGTGTGCGCCCCCTCCCCACCTTCTCGCCCTCACACCCTCAATGCCTTGGGCAAGCCAGTGCCCGAACGCGTCTTTGAGCGCCTCGCCCACCTTTGGGCTGAGCGCAATCGCCCGGCCTCCTCGCCCCAGGCTCACACCGCCTCCATTGTCGAAGGCGAGGCGGCACTCCTCAATCTCGTCGCTACCCTCGAGCTCGAGCACACCGCCCCTCCCTCGGACGTCGCCCCTCTCTCCGAGCCACCGCTGCCTCCTCTTTTCGCGGGCTCCTTGGCCGTCGCCGCCGATGTCTTCCCCCCACCTCCTCCCCTCCACTTCGACCTCGATACATACTCGTCTGCGATCGGCCCTCTTTGTTCGTAATTCCGTCCGTCCATCCGTCCGCCGACTGCCGCCCATGTTGTGCCTCTCCCCCTCACTCGCTCTTTGCGATGGGTGCCCCCTTCTTGGGTGCTCCATCGGGGGGGGTGTTGTGGTTAGGGGGAGAGCCGCCCTTTAGGTTTCCCAAAGAGAGGCCCTCTCTCTTTGTTTTCCCGCCCTCGCGTGCTTTGGTTTCTCCCTTCGGGTTGCATCCTCTCCGTCCGATCGGGATCCTCCGATCCCGATCTTCCTCTCTTCCCCCCGTGTGTTAGGATAGGGGTGATCGCTCTCGATCCCCCTCCCTTGTTTCTCATGTGTGCGCCCCCTTTCTTTCCTTGCGCGCGCCCCCGTGTGTTTCCCGCGTTTTTTCTCTCGTCCCAGAGTTCCGAGAGTCGCGCCCATGGCCGCACTCCCTGGGGCTCTGGGCGAGCTCTCTCGACCGCCGTCGCCCCAGGCTCGTGTGAGCGGTGCTCCCGCCGGTGTCATGCCTCCCTCCAGTCCCAGTGCCAGTGCTCCCTGTGCTCAGCCCTCCGTGAGCACGGTCGCCCCTGGAGAGCCCCATTCCCTGTCTCAACAATCATTAGAGCCCCAGCCCACTGCCACAGCCACAGCCACTCCACTCCGCCAGTCGCACGGCCGACAATTATGGTCTCCGACCGACGGTCGTTGGTAGGCATAGGGCATGGGAGGAAGGGGGGAACGGATCACCGGGGAGGGGCGCGGGCCACCGGACCATATCTACGCCCTTCACCCCGATCCCCCTAGTAGTGCACGGGGGAAGCCGCCTGATGGCGGGGGGGGGAAGGGCCGGGGGAGTGGGGATGTAGGAAAGAAATATGCTACAGCTGACAGCGCTGGCTACGTGTAGCTAGTAGCTAGTGGTTCTGTGCGCCGCGAGTGCGGTAAGAATATTGTGATTTTTTCTGGCATACGGTACGCACGCGCAACGAAACCACGCGCCGACTACTCAACTCAGATCAGGCCGACAGCGCACTACGGTTCTACAATTCCACTTCCATACCACTTAGGTAGCACAACACAACACCATGCATCACCAACAAAGTGGCCATCCAAGAGCGTCAGGCCGACAGAGCACAACGGTTCTACAATTCCACTTCCATACCACTTTGGTAGCACAACACAGCACTATGCATCACCAACAAAGTGGCCATCCAAGAGCGTCAAGCTAAAGCAACAAAGATACAAACACAAACACTACACATTATGACGGACACGCGCGCTCAGAGCAAGAGATCACGAGGCGCGGGGAAGCTAGCGAGGAATACCACACGAGCAGACATGAGGACAAAGGCGGAACACGAACCAATGGAGTGCAAGGAGACTTTGCGTGCGACTGGCGAGGTCCGACAAAGATGGCTTAATGCTTCTTTCTTGAACTGTCTCTCTCTCTGATCTTTGGTATTGCTAGTAGCGGGGTAGCATCCATAATCCTCCCGTCGCACTTCAGTTCTTGCAGGTCCTCGACCATGCCAAAGGGCGACCACGACCCTTCTACGCGGGGACAGTCGACTTCCAAGCGAGCGCCTTGGCACTCGTCTACTTCACTGGGCCAGCTGCCGAGCGAGTCCCTTGGGACCCGTCTACGCAGACAGGACGGGCTGCCGGTCGAACACCTTGGCGGAGTGGATGGGCCGGCGGAGCACACTGGAGCGGTCATACGCGCACGGCAGCCTCGGCGCCTGAAACGAATCAGCGCGAGGGAGGACGACGGAGGCTGGGGCGTGCGTGTAAGCCACTTCCTTTCCCTTGATGAGAGCGCCTGTCCTCTCCCTGCCCGCCAGTAAGCCAATGACCACACCCGAAATCAAGCTAGGTAAGCGCATCAGCATCGCCTCCCTCCGCCGACCACCGCCGCCGCTGCCACCGGCCGACGGTCCGTAGTTCTGCGCATCAGATCCGGTCGCGGAGTTCCCACGGGCCCTGAACGCGGAGGCGACCGTCTGTAGCAGGAGCACAAAGGCGAGGGCGAGCGTGAGGCCGAGTGTGACTGCCGCTGCGGTCGAAGCGCTTGCGGCCGCATGGGCCGAGTGGCAGACCTCCGCCTCGCTCGCCTCCTGTGCGGAGTAGATGGAGACGAGGTGTGATGTCGCCTCCTGGATGCGCACGAGAGATTCGCGAAGGCGGCCCCACTCTGCGGGCTCTGTTGGCGCGAGGCTGTCGCCCATCGTAGTTTGAGGGGGAGGGGAAGGGAGCGAGGGGGAGAATAAATCAGAGAAAAGAGAGGAGAGATAAGAGAAGAGAAAAGCAGGGCGAGGAAAGGCCGTTGGCTTGGGCGAGAGAGAGAGAGAGAGAGAGAGAGAGAGAGAGAGAGAGAGCGGCCCCGACGACTCGAGAGAATCCCAGTGAGAGGGTTAGAAGTTAGAAGACAGGGCAGAAGCTCGTTCATCGATGATCGTTGATCCTAGATGGGAAATACGTATTTACCGTATTTGGCCAGAGGCCAAACTGGCCAAATACATATGTATTTGGCTGTATTTGAAGCGTGTCCTGGGTTGTAGGCCTCGAATGTATTTGAAATGTATTTGGCCGGAGGCCAAAAACATATGTATTTGGCTGTATTTGCAGGCCCCTGCACCGTATTTCCCATCTAGGTCGTTGATTGTAGGGAAGCTTGCTGCGAGGCGGGTGTGGGCTGGGGCGGGGTCAGGTGCTAGGTATGGCACACCCAGGCCAAGGCCGGGCGGGGGGCTCGCGCTGCGCGCGCGCTGCTCGCACCTGGCTTCTGGCGCTCGTCTGCGCGCTGCGAAGGGGGGGGAATGCGAGAACGACCTGGAGGCGAGCGCGGCGAGCGTGAAGGGGCACATCGCGGCAGGCAGCGTGGGGGGGGGCTTGCCCTTGGTGTTGGCCGCGCGAGCACACCTCTGTGGCTAGAGGTGGGGGAGAGTTGGTTGAAAAAAAAACTCTTGTTGATCCGGAGGCCCACATTTTTTTATCTTCGGACCGGGACCGGGGGAAGATTTTCCCCCCGTCCCCCGTCTCTCTCCCCGCTCTAATCCGAATCCGAGGCAGAGCGATGGCGACCGACCCGCCTGACAGGCCGACCTTCGCCGCGCTCCAGCGAGAGCACGGCGGTGGTCAGCCCCCCCTTGTCGATGGTGTTCGGACTAAATGGTCCGGGTACACCGGTCGGCGGTCTCACAGGCGTTTCATGCCACCGCACTCGGCCGAATTCTGCTTCACCTGTCACCTGCCCACGCAGCATGGCCGCCAGCCCCACACCACACCACTTCCAGCCCCAACCTGAGGAGGATGACACCGGCTTGCCTACGCGCTCCTACGCGCAGAACGTCCACAGAGGCGCATCCGTACACCAACATGCTTGCAGAGCTCGCCGAGTACGAGGAGGCCCTCTCGATTGGAAGCTTTGATCTAACGAACACCCTTGCCTTCTCAGAGCGCGCCTAGCGGATGCCAGGGCACCAATGGGCAAAGATATTCATGGGCCCTTGGCCCAGCCTGCAGTTTGTGGCGATGCGTCTGCTGCTTTCCTTGTCGTGTTCTGCTTCTAGCTGCGAGCACTCGTGGTCAATCGAAGGATGGATCCACTCGAAGAAGCGCAACAGGTTGGGCCAGGCGACAATGGATCGTCTCATAATTCGCTGCCATACGAACATCATGCTGGAGAGCAACTTGGATGACGAAGAGCAGGCAGTGACTTTACCTTGGGAAGAAGAGATGGAGGTCGACGAGCCGGAGGAGTCTTCGTCGGAGCCTCCGCCAAGCAGCCGCCGCCGCGTCGAGCTGGATGAATCATCCAGCATTAGTGAGGAAGAGCGATGGGATGAGGGTGCAGAATGGGAGGAGTGATTGTGTGATTGGATATCTTTGCTTAGGCGGGGAGAGGGGAGAGTGTGTGCAATGGCAATGGGAGAGGGGAGAGTGCGTGCAGTGTGGAGTGTGGGGGGGGGCGGAGGACGGGGGGGAGTGCGGGAGTGCGGGAGTGCACGTCTAATATAAAACTCTGTACTCTAATATAAAACAAAGTGATGCTATATTTAGAAACCTGGCGCTAGACCTGGCGCCAGGTCTAGCGCTAGACTTTGGCCCCTTGGACCGCTAGGTCTGGCACCTGGCGGAACAACTTAGATCGCGCAGGGCTCTGTACTGCCTGTCCGGGGGTAACCGTGCCCGGGGAACACAGGCGCGCGTCGCACAGCGCGACCTGTGGTGCACTTTTGTGGTCGACGTCAATTTCGCACGAGCGCGAAAACGTTTTTGGGTCTGTGTGTTGGATGGCGTCGAAAATGTGCATATTTCTTATGAGATTCTGCCTAATATACCCATTTTCAGGGTAATTCCCTAAAAATCGCGTGATAAAACCTCAATCTTGACTTAGTGAATTTTCACCCTTAGAAGTTAAAAGGCGTGTTTGACCGCCCTACTAGGTTTTGTTTTTGAGGGGCGGTGGCTGGCAGACCTCCTTTTCTTGCCACAGTGACATGTAGACATGTAGGGATATGTGCTTGTCTGCTTGTTGGGTGTATAGGGAACTTTCTACCGAAAAAAAAGTCCTCAATTTCCCTCAATCCTGAGATGGTCATTTTCTTCCCCAAAACAGACCCTCACCCGCTGTTTTCTGTGTTTCACATCTAGGATCTAGGTTTACTCTGGTGTATTTCCCTCCACCCCGATCCTGACTTGTTCATGTCTCCACCCTTAGAAGTTAGAATAGTGTTTGACCGCCGACCGGAGCACACGAGGAAGGTTGGGAGTTGGGAGGGAGAGGGGGCGGGGGGGAGAGAGAGAAGGGGAGGGGGGGTTGGAGGGCGTAAGACATGGGGCAGGAGGAGAGGAGAGAGGTGGAGGGGATTGGGAGGAGGGGAGCAGGGGGGGGGCGGGGGGGAGGGGAAAGAGAAGGAGGGGAGAGAGAGGGCGGGGGGCGGGGGGCGGGGGGCGGAGGGGGAGAGGGGCGGGGGCGGAAGCGGGGGAGGGGAAGGGGGGGGCGGGGGAAGGGGGGGGCGGGGGGGGGGGGGGGGGGGGGGGGGGGGGGCGGGGGAAGGGGGGCGGGGGAAGGGGGCGGGGGGGGAGAGGGGGGGGCGGGGGGGGGGGCGGGGGAAGGGGGGCGGGGGAAGGGGGGGCGGGGGGGAGGGGGGGCGGGCTTCTTCCCTCTGCGACCCCCCCCCCCCCCCTTCTCCTCTCTCTCTCTCTCTCTCTCTCTCTCTCTCTCTCTCCCCGCGCACACAAGGTTGCGCACCGACGGAGCCTTCCCCTCCCCCCCGTCTCTTCCTACTCTCTTCTCCCCTTCTCCTTTCTTTAATTACTCTTCTCCTGTGAGAGGAGGAGAGAGCGTGCGCGGACCGCGCGCGGGGGGGGGGGCTCGCTCTCTCCTCTCTTCTCTCTCCCTCTCTCCCTCTTTGTTTCTCTCTCTCCTCTTCTCTCTCTCTCGAGGTGGTTCCCCTCCCTCTCTCTCGTCCTCTCCGCCCAGTCTCTCTACCAATGCAGTCGATGTGAGAGAGAGATTAGCGATATTCTTCTATGGAGCCGCGCTCGCGAGCACGGTGTAGATAGAGAAAAAAAGGCAATCTTTAATGTGAAAGAGAGCTGCGACGAGATGTCAGCGGATGTGCAAGCGAGAGAATAGACGGCAACACAGAGAGGGAGAGAGAGTGGGCTATAGGGGGAGGAGAGAAAGAATGAGACACTCATGAGAGAAGAAGAGGGAGCGAAGCTAGTGAGGTGCCACTCTTCGAGAGAGGGAAGTCGGATGATTTCAGCAGGGAATGGTTTGAGGAAATGAAGGAGAAAGGAGGAAGAGAGAGAGAAGTAGCGAACAGGTCGAGCATCAAGGCGCAAAGAGAAGAAGAGAGAGAGAGGAGAGGAGGGGAGAGAGGAGAGGGGAGAGAGGAGAGGGGAGAGGAAAGGAGAGGAAAGGACAGAGAAGAGAGGAGAGAAGAGAGGAGAGGAGAGAAGAGGAGAGAGGAGAGAGAGGAGTGAAGAGAGGAGAGAGGAGAGAAGAGAAATCAGTGAAGAGGAGAGAGGAGAGAGGAGAGAGAGAAGAGAAGAGAGGAGAGAGGAGAGAAGAGAAGTCAGTGTGGAGAGGAGAGAGGAGAGGAGAGAGGAGAGGAGAGAGGGAGGGGCTGCGTCTCGAGAGATGTCGTACCGCGAGACTGGCGTGGGCATCTCAAACTACAAGGCTGACGCCAAGGAGGCGGAGCGCAACCGCAAGAAGCTGCTTCTGCTGATCAAGCAGCCGGGCAACAACGTCTGCGCTGACTGCCCCAACAAGCGTGAGCCGCCCCCTCCCCCTCCCCCCCACCCCCCCACCATCGCCCCCCTCTTCCCCCTCTTTCCCCCTCTCCCCCCTCTCCCCCCTCTTTCCCCCTCTCCCCCCTCTCCCGCCTCTCCCCCCAAACCACACCCTCCGCAACCTTTCCACACGTCTCCCCTCCCCTGCTCCCCGCTGCTCCCCTCCTCCCAATCCCCTCCACCTCTCCTACCTCTCCTCCCCTCCTGCCCCATGTCTTACGCCCTCCAAGCAAATGGCCCATGCTTCTCACACTCCTGCGTTTACACCGAGAGCGGGGGAAGAGGGGGGGAGGGTCTTTCCCCCTTTCCCCTTTCCCCATCCCTCTCCCCTTCCAAGCGAAGGCTCCATAATGCGCGAATGCGCTCGGACCCTCTCCCTTGCCCAGGCAGCACGCCACCCCCACTTTTCCTTCTTCCCCTTTTCTTGCCCCACCCCCCCAAGCTAGCTCGTGTGAAGATGCCATAGCTCGCTCCTCCACAGCGAGCACTGGAGCACCCCCACTTCTCCCGTCCCCACAGAACTTCACCCCACATCCGCACGAGTGTGTCCCCTGCCGCTTTGCTCACCAAACTCGCAAGTCCCCCGGGATCCCAACTCACCCCCCGCGCTGCCCATGCAGTTGCTCAAAACGCGTGGGCGTCGGTCAACCTTGGGCAGTTCATCTGCTTCCAGTGCTCGGGCATCCATCGCAACCTCGGTGTCCACATCTCCAAGGTGATGCGAGCAAGGCGACGCGTAGTGTGCCCCGCATGCCGGGCGCACTTGCGAGCAGGCCATGTACGAGATGGCATCGAGCGAGTGTGCGTCGTCTTGGCGCGCATTCTTGGTGATGTTATCAGCAGATCATCCAGCGCGAGAAGCCCATACCTTCTGAGGCAGTGCCCCCCCCCCCTTCCTCGTCCAGGTGCGTTCGCTCAATCTCGACTCGTGGAATGATGATTGGGTCGCGAACATGGAGAGGTGCGCAGTCCCCCATCCCCCTCCAACACCACGCGGCCATCACGGCCTGTCCAACCAATTCTGTCTTGCAGTCCCCTTGCACCTGTGTCGTCCCGCTTGTGTGGCTGGGCTCCACGCCTTTGCACGCCGCCTTGACGCAGGTGGGGCAACACCAAGGCTGCCGCCTACTGGGAGCAGCGCATGGCCTCGAGCGACCGCCGGCCCACGCAAGAGGACTCCAACGCGCAGAACCATTTCCACAAGACATTTATCCGCGACAAGTATGAGAACCGTCGTTGGGCCGCCTCTGGCACTCCGCAGGAGTTTCTAGCCAGCCATGGCGGAGCCTCTACCCCATCTGCCCAGACCGCCCCGCCCGCCTCTACGCCGGCGCCCCAGCCGATCGCGGTGCGGACCCCCGCCCAGCCTACCGTCCGAGTCCCAGCGCCGGCGCCCACACCAGCCCGCGTATCGGTCCCGGTCTCGCCAGCCCCCAAGGTCGACAACGGGCCGGACCTTCTCGGCGATTTCGACGTGGCCGCACCCACGCCGGCATCCAATGCCTTTAGCGCCTTTGAGTCGTCGCCGACGGCCGCTCCGCCGGCGCAGCAAGGAGGCTTTGGTGATTTTGGCGACTTCGGCGACTTCGGCAGCGCCAACAATGGGTTCGGTGCCCCTACGCCAGCCCCCGCCCCCCCAACCCAAAATAAAAAGAACGACATCATGGCGATGTTCGGTGCCGGTGGTGGCATGGGCATGGGTGGCATGCAGATGGGTATGCAGAACATGTCCCTTGGTGGGATGGGAGGTGGTCACATGGGCGGCGGCATGCCGATGGGCGGCGGCATGCCGATGGGCGGCGGCATGCCCATGGGCGGCGGCATGCCCATGGGCGGCGGCATGCCGATGGGCGGCGGCATGGGCGGCGGCATGCCGATGGGCGGCGGCATGCCGATGGGCGGCAGGGGCGGTGGCATGCACGGCAACATGGGCGGCGGCATGCACGGCGGCATGGGCGGTGGAATGCATGGCGCCATGGGCTATCCGCAGGGCGGCATGATGGGCGGAGGAATGGGCGTGCGCCCGATGGGCGGTAGCATGCAAATGGGCGGCATGCACGGCGGCGGCGCGATGCCCGTGAGCGGGATGCAAGGGAGCGGGATGGGCGGAGGTATGGGCGGCATGCAAGGCGGGATGGGCTACCCGCAAGGAATGCCGCAGCAACAAGGCATGGGCGGCATGGGTATGGGCGCCGGCATGGGCATGGGCGGCGGCATGCCCGGCCCGAACATGGGCCAAGGCCAACATCCAGGCGCAGGTGGCTGGGGCGGGTTCTAAGTGTCAGCGGTCGATGCGGGCGCCGGAACATCCATAATGACGAGCATCGGTCAGTAAACCTTATTCGGGCTCTTGCAAGCGGTGAGCACCGTCCAAGACAGGCGCAGCTCTCTTCCCGAGCGGGGGGGAGGTGTGATGGTCTTGCTTGAAGGGGGAAGGGCGCGGGGCAAGAGGGCGTGAGACTCAGGATGCTGCTGCTATCTGCATGCTAGAGGGCTTCGTCACAGGTGCACCGATATTGGAGGACGAAAGCTCCCCTACTCTTGAGGAGCCAGTAGCGTCTATGCTGCACAAAATCTGGGCTCAAGCCATTGCCCACATCGGGCGCTCTCCCAAGCGAGGCGGGATTTTCCCGCATGCCTGCAGTTAGAAGTCGACAATGCCTGGGAGGGAAGGGAACGGGACAACGGGCAGGGCGGGTTGGGGAAAGGGAGGTTTCGAGCTAGATGGATGCCAGGGGAGTGCGCACAGGCTGCATTCATCTTGCATCTGTGCAAAGAGGCGGGTGGAAAGCACGCCATTGAGAGCAGGTTGTACGGTCTGCACGATTCGTCGAGGCAAGTTTGAGGAAATGGAGGCTGGCCCTTATCGATCCTAGAGGCAATCGAGCCGATGGGATTCAGCAGGGCCTCCTTGCCCTGCGCGCCATTACGGTCCTCATCAGCTTCACCTCGGCCCTCGGTGGCATTCTTGCCGAAGCTTTTGTGATGCAAGGCTCTGGGTGAGAGGGTCTGGGTCGGCAGGTCAGCCTTGCTTCGTACCGTTGAGGTGTGTAGTAGCAGGGGCTTATATGCTCAGACAGAATTGTAGTCGCAGTCGTAGTGTGAGTCGGTGTGCGATACCACCGTGGTGGGTATCAATCATTGCGCATTTTTCACGTGCTGTGTTGTGTCACGGATGTCGCCTTGCCGTCTTGATGCTCTAAAAGGTAGCAGCGGGGCGTATGGAGTGCACACGCAGCACGAGGCCATCTGCATGACCTATTCGTGGCGCCTCTCTCTCCCTCATTGCCATTGTGTGGTGCGCTCACGCCGCGTGCGCGCTTACGTGTTGGTGCACGTTAGGGTTAGCGGTTAGCGGGCGGGCTCAAACCGGGCGCTCACGGGCTCAAACTGGACTGCTTGGAGAGTGTGGCACAGGTCGAGCGCGCTTCGATGGGCTGGAGTTGAACATGACCAAGAATGTACAGGTTATCGCGGGATGCAAAATGACCATCTTCTCCGAGGCCGGCTTCAAAGGCGAACACGCAACCATCAACGGCCCGTCGATGCTCAGCTCAGAAGACGTGCGATGGGAAGACGTCGACCTACAAGCGATCGGGTGGACTCAACCAGTGCGCTCCCTAAAAATCGAGTGTCATCCGGACTCGGCAGCGGCCAAACGAAAAGACAAATTTCAAGCTGAACCCATCTGTTACAACTGACGAACGCATACCTAGACGAAACGGGGGAGCCAGGACTCCTCCTAGCGCTCGACTGGGAAAAGGCCTTCGACAGGGTCAACTGGGAGTTTTACCACCTGGTCCTCGAAAAATTAAGATTCGGGGAGAACTTCAAAAGGTATGCGAAGGCTCTCACGAACTACGAGGCAAAACCAATCCGCTACATAAAGGCGAATGGGGGAAGAAGCTTCCCTTTCAACATAGCGAGTGGCGTCCCCCAAGGATGCCCGCTCTCGCCATTGGCCTTCCTCTTGACGGCAGAAGCTCTTACCAGAGCGATAAACGAAGACGAAGACATCGAGGGCATCGTAGTGAACGGAGCCGAACTTAAGATAAGCCAATTCGCGGACGATACACAACTCTTAGCGGCAGACTACGATAGCCTCGCGCGATCCCTTTGCTGGATAGAAAGATACGCGGCGGCCTCGTGCGGCAAACCCAATGATCAAAAGTTCGAGGGACTAAGGATGGGTTCCCTGAAGAAGAAGCGCCCACCCGCGAGATTCCAAAGGTATAAGTGGCTGAAAGGAAACGAGTATGCGACCATACTGGGAGTCCCACTAGGGGGGCCCCAGGCCATTAAAGAGTTCTGGCGTAAACTAGCCGACAAGATAGAGAAGAAAACCACTATTTACGCACCGCTAACCGCTAACTAAAGATCTATCTATACACGGGAAAACGAAGATAGCTAACTTCCTTATATACTCTATCCCTAGATACTGGCTGCAAACACTTGCAGCCCCAAAATCATTCCACTCGGCGGTTAAAAGATCCGTGGACAGAATCATGTGGACAAACGCACGTACTGGACGGAGACTACAATGGATAAAACATCCCGAGATCCCAATCAAAAACTCTTCGGAAAAAGGGCCACATCTCGGGCTGGGACTGCTAGATTGGGGCAACCACGTCAAAGCACTACAGGCCAAATGGATCCTGAATTACCTAGACGCACGCCAAGCACAATGGAAGCAAGTGCTCGACGCGTGGTTCTGCCGCACAAACCTAGGAAGGGCAGCGGTCCTCTCGACAATCCCCACAAACAAACTCACAGATGGAATAGTGGGCACAAGTAAACTTCCCGCGTTCTGGAAACAGGCATTAAGCAACATCCGCGAACTAAAACTCACATCACTAAAAGTAAGTAGAGAAGGAGCACTCTCACAACCCATGTGGGGTAGCCCAACGCACCCGGGACCTAGAATGAACCCTACATGGGCAAAGCTATGGAACAAGCTCGAATGTAATACCATATACAACGTCTTCAAAGACCATGCAGCGAACACGCCCTATAGCAGCGTAGAGTGCGCGCAATACCTCAGGAACAATGACACGTATATACACTTCCAGGGAGAATATATCCCAAGAGACAAATTCCTGGAAACATGGGATACAATAGTCAGCCACGCCACGATGTTACTGGCGGCGGCGGACAACGTGGTCGAAACGGAGTGCGCACCATCGAGACGCGAGGAGACCGACAACCAACGCGATCCGGAGGAACCGACGCCCGAACTTCGAATAGCAATGGACGGGGAATATTACGTGAACATCAAGGGAAGGTGGTATGAGGCGGAGCTCTCATACCTAGGCACACACTATGCACGAGAGCCACACACCAAGACACCACGACACCACACACGCCGTGTGCCGTGTCGATATCACTCGGTGTTCTGACTAGCAAACAAAGACGCCTCTAGAGTAGTATCCTTCGCAGATTTTTGTAGATCACCGTACATTTTCCCTGCGGCCGAGAACACACGCTCCACCCCTGCGGCCAACGCCGGCGAAGGTAGGAATCTGAATCTAGGAATTGCTTGGCCATTTTGGCGCCTTGCGCTTCGATGGCGGTCCGCGCTTACCCATGAGCGCGTCGGCGTCGGGGTTCGGGGGGGGGAAGGGAATCCCCCCCCAAACATGTATTCCAACGTTGGGGTAACAACTTGTAATGGGTTTAACCTGTTAATGGCCACTAACAGGGTATTAACACCCCTAAAACAACCTGTTAACACCCAGAAAGAAACTCAACCTGTTAAGCTGACCTTGAAAAACTACTAATGGGTTTCCAAAAAACTTGCCTGTTAATGGTCAGCCCTAGCCTTGACCGCAAGCACGGGCGATCAGCCCATGGCCATGTCACAGGCCGCTGTCGCCGAACACAATGTACGATGTACAATGTGACTCCCCGCAATGCCCACAGACCTAATTCCAAATTTAGAAGGAGCGCTACGCGCTACCCCACCCCAACGCGGCGAAGTCCCCGGGTCCGCTGCCGCGAGGCACTTGGACTTGGCCGCTGCCCCATGACCACGACTGCGGCCGGTAGGCCGACGCCTTAGCGACTCTCTCGCCTAGAGCCGGGGAGATAAGCCGCCGGGGAGGGGGCCGGGCGCGCGCGCGGGGGGGGGGGGGTCCGAATTTGGATTTTGGGCCGCTGTGGGCGCTCACAGACTGTCCACAGGCGCCACATATTATATAGTAGTATATTTTTCTTACACGCTGTACCGGTTGCCGAGGGGTGCAAACTCAGGCTACCAGAGGGGACCGCTCGAACTCCGAGCCAGCTCACATCAGCGCACCATCAAGTGTTGCTACGTACTACCCTTCTGCGGTCCTTGCGCACATCAGCCTGTTTGGTCGTGTTCAAGATGGGGAGGATGCTTTCTTTGTTCCCGTATTGTACAAGACGCAAGGCTCATTGGGCACAGTCGAGTGGACATCTATGGGTCTAGCTGTGTAATGCCAACACCTTGTGCAGGACACAGGGACTGTGCCCGAAATGGGCAACGATCCCGCGTATTCCCCACATCCCGCACTAGCACAAAAGGCTTGGCCATCATGTTCATAATACGTCATGCAACGCATCTGGACAGAGAGCAGCGTGCGGAGCCTCTTCTATCGAGTGCCGTCCCTGCAACGACCGCATCGTGTCTATGCGAACGAGTTCGAGCCCTCGCGCCTCTAGGTGCTGGCTGCGATGTATCAACAAAGAGGTCAGCGAAGGGCTTGATAGATAAAGCTCATCATCGGATGCCGAGTGGAGCCCGTGGGACAGCCCGAAGGTGCGGCCTGTGTGACCCCGCCTTCCACGTCGGCGGCGCGCGCCTGGGCTTCCGAGGATTTTTTGGATGCGCCGCCATCGGCCGGAAAGAACTCGTCGACGAAGGCACTCAACATCAGGATCAGGATGGTTGTGGCCAGTTCCTCGCCTGGGCACTGGCGGGGCGCAGACCCTCCATAGGGCCCATTCCAGATCATGTAACGGTCGTGCGCCGCGCGACCTGGTCTAAACTTCAGCGCGTCGTCGCCCCACTCAGCTGGGTCGATGTGCGCCACGTTGAAGTTGGCAACGACCACCGTATTTGTAGGGAAGGTCTTCTCGCCATTGAGAAATGGGCATTTGATCGGCTCGTCAAGCACCTTGTGCGAGCCGGCAACTGGGCATGCCAGTCGCAACGTCTCGAGGATGAAGGACAGGGGGTCCTTGCGGTAGAGCGCGACCATCTCCTCGGCGTCGGGCTGCCACGAGGGCTGATTGAGCATGAGCTTAGGAAAGTAGGCACCGCGAGGGAAGTGGATGAATTTGCACAGCGAGTTGATGGTCGCGGTGGAAGTGCCAGCGGTGGCTGCGAGCATCACGGCAAGGCACACCGAGTTGAGCAACGCGTCAATCTTGGGGTTGTCGAGCTCTTCGTCGTCCCTGCAGCATTTGCTGGCAGGCCGGCAGCGCTCCGGCTTGCCATCCTCGCCCCCGGCGCGCGCGTCTATACTGCCCACATCCGCGATTGAGTCCGCCATTGCGATCCAATCGACAGCGCGGCCCTTGAGAGTCTCTGGCTTAGCTGCGTTGCAATGTGTGTAGAGGAAGGCCTTGAGCTTGCCGACGGCGAGGGTGCCAGGGGTGTGGAAGAGCGCCGGATAAGAAGGCGGAAGCAACCAGTAAAGCGCACCGATGGTCACGAAGAGCGTGGCCGCCTCCACCAGGTCGTCAGGCGGCTCGTGCACGTCAAAGAGGAGGGAGAGGATGAGTGAGAAGACGGGTCGAGCAATGTACTGCTCGCCCATGACCATGGGCGGCTGAATGCCGTCAAAGCCCGTCGACAGCCACCGATTGAGGATGGGTCTAGTCTGCTCGCGTGCGAGCCGGCCGTTCTCCGCGAGCTTGGCACGGACGGACGGCGCGTCGGTGATGTACTGGGCAAACGCGGCGCGCCATTGCGTGTGGTAGCGTGAGCCCGTGTTGAAGAAGAGGGGCATGTTGGCATACCTCGCGGCCTGCCCGCCCTTGATCATCCAGCCGTCGAGTGCGGTGGTCCGCTTCCGTCCAGGATCGAGCGTGATCTCCCTCGCCAGCTTGTATTCGCCGATGCGCAGCGTGTCCCAGAGGAAGAGGTTGCGCCCGCAACTCTGGTCAAGCTTCCGCCTCGCGCTCGGGTCGAGCGTGTCGATCCACATCTTTTGCTGAAAGGTGGCGAGGAACATGCCGCCGTTGCGCAACAGATCGTAGCTTCCAGGAATGCGCATGAGCAGCGTGCCAAGCAGCGTGTTGCGCAGCCGGCCTGTGGCGACAGCAGCGGCGAATCCCTGGAAGACTCTCGGCCCTATCAACGCGCTGGCGGCCCACAGGCCGAGCGCAAGTGGAATGAGCAGTACGATGAAGATGAGGTATTGTACGGCGAATGAGAGGGCATTTGAGCTCATGTACGCCTGTCCGAACGCTCGGTACCAGCTCTGGGCCGAGGAGAGCGCAGGAGAGCTTGTGGAGGGGGGGGCGCCGGCACGCCGGCGAATGATGAAAGAGGGGGGAGGAGGGCGGGAGGAGGGGCGGGGAGGAGACATCGGGTTTGAGAAGGGGGAGCGGGAAGGGAGGAGATGCGTCCGTGTGTCGTTCTGCTTGCTCGCCTGGTGTGGGTGATGGAGAGGAGGGGAAGGGGGTTTGGGGAGAGGGAGGGGAAGCGGGGATTTGGAGGAAGGCGGGAAGAGAGGATCCCGCGAGGGAAGGAGGGTTGAGAAAGAGGGGAAACGAGGGGAGGAAGGGTTAGAGAAGAGGAGAAGAAGGGGGTGGGAGGTGGGGGGGAGAGAGAAGAGTGAAGGAGGGTGGGAAGGGGGAGAGAGAGTAGAGGGAGAGGAGAAGAGAGAGAAGGGGAGAGTCAGCGGAGGAAGCTTTAGAGTACTGAAAGAAGGGTGTGTATACAGGGAAAGGTGGGAGAGCGAGGAGGGGGAAGAAGATGAAGGCCCCAAGGGAGGAAGAGGAGAGAAGAGAGGGTGCTGTGGGGTGTGGTACTAAGAGTCTACTCGATGGGGAGAGAGAGAAAGAGAGAGAGAGGGAGGGAGGGAGAGAGAGAGAGAGAGAGAGAGAGAGAGAGAGCGACAGAGAGAGGGAGAGGGAGGGGGAGAGAGAGGGAGGGAGGGAGAGATCCGCGCGGCGGGGGGGGGGCGGGGGCGGGGGGGCGGGACCCCACACAAGAATATACAACTATGCGCCTAGGAGGAGGGGGGGCGGGGGAAGGGGCGGGGGGGGGAGGAGGAGGAGGAGAGCGGTGAAAAGGAGGCGTTCCAGTCAAAACGGGGGAGAGATCTCGGCCCCCAACGGGGGGAGGGGATCAAGTACAAAGTACAAAGTACAAAGTACAAAGTACAAAGTACAAAGTACAAAGTACAAAGTACAAAGTACAAAGTACAAAGTACAAAGTACAAAGTACAAAGTACAAAGTACGCGCCGCCATCGCCTCTGCTCGCGCGGCGGCGCCGAGGAACAGTATTATACGTACGGTAGATGGGGCCAGGTCAGAGTTTCGTGAAACTCATTTCGAAACTTGGGCCACTTTTGTGGGTGTAAATCTTTCGCGAAATTTGGGCCCAAAATAGCCCATAATGCGCACCTTGCGCGAAACTGGGGGGGGGGGGGGGGCGGCGAATCTGTTTGCGCATGCCGGCATGCCGGACGCCCACCCAGCCGCCACAGCTAATGATTATGATTATGCCGGCATATCTAGGGTGGAAGGTTACTGGGGGAGGGGGAAGGGGATGTGGAAGGTTAGGACGGGTAGATAAGAGTAGCACAAGCACTCTGCCTCGCGCCGTGCAAGTAGCGGCTAGTTTGTTAAGATTTTGTTCTTATTCTTTTTATCTAGTGGCTGCCACCTGCCACCTCTGGAGGTCAACAGGCCGATTTTTTTCTACTTTTTTTATCGATAGAAACGGGGCATATCCATAAAGCAGAAGCCTCTGCTACAGATCTGGAGGCGATGGGCGCGGCGGCGGCGCTGCTGCTCTGTCTGCTTGCCGATGCTTGTGCGGCGTTGCGCGTGGGAGCGGTCGGTCGTCGTGGCGCGCTGGCGCTAGGGTTCTCACCATTGTTTTCTTCTCACCCCGCCTTCGCCCTCATCAAGGGCAGCGCGCCTCCCTCGGGAGGATTCAAGGCCAAGGAGAGGAAGTGCAAGAGCATCGAGGAGTGTGAAGCTCTTGGAGAGAAGGAGCGTGAGGCGATGGCGGCGGGCTCTGACGAGTCGTTCGAACGGACACTGGGAGGAGATCGGTACCGCGACCTCCGCGTCGGCGAGGGCAAGCCCGCCAAGGAGGGGGACGCGGTCGAGATTCGCTACCGAGTGATGAGGCTCGGCACGAGAGCGAGAGACGGCCTCTCGGGAGAGGGACAGACGATCTTCAGCTACGGGTACGGCGAGGATGACGACAAGGAGGGCGATGTTCAGGCCGTGCTTCTTACTAAGGACGCCACCGTCGCTGGCGTTGCCGACGCCCTCGTCGGCATGAAGCCAGGCGGCCGGCGGCGCGTGCTCGTTCGGCCCGAGCGCGGCTGGAAAGACCAGTCAGGGGCATGCGCGGACATTGTCTTCAAGGCAGACATCGGGGCCTCCGTCGAGAATGTGGCGGCGTGCATCACGAAAAATAAGGCGCCGCTTCCGCGCACCTACGGTGGCAAACAGCGGTTTGCGCGGCGCTTTGATGAGAGCCTGCTCGTCGAGCTTGACCTTGTCGGTTTTGCGGATCTTCGCAAGGTGGACGCGCCTTGATATACTATGCTCGCAATGCCCACTCGGCCTGGTGCAGAACCAGACCGACTGCGCGGCGCGCTGTCTGCAAGAGGTCGCCAAGGCCAACCGCGCACGGCAAGTTTGACGCTCAGATATGTGTGATTGCGGAAGTGTTACGCCCTAGTGACAGTGTCCAGCACGCGTTCGGTGAGAGCATGGCGGAAAGAATCAATCGCACCCAGTAGCACTCCACAAGGCGCCTGCGTCCGTGGTGCCATGCATGCATCGAAAGCTCGTTGCAGCAACACTGAACCGAGCCGCAGTCTTCCAGGTGGATTCGGTGGGCGCTGTCGGTGACCACTGCTGTTGTTGATGTCCATTGTGCACGTATATGCACGCCTCGCCTGGGCACACACCATGCGGTGCGAGTAGAGCATGTCATCATGCTCAAGTTTAGTGTTGGCATGGCAACGAGTCGTTGTGGCATACTGCAATGATGGGCCATGGGCAAATCACGCCATGACGGCGGTCCATGCGGTGCGAGTAGCGATCAGAGGGGACGGTATCGCCGAGGCGCATTGGGTATGGAAGACGCATCACAACGTGACTGCAGCGAATCTCCCGCTCTTCTTGTCGGACGGTCATCTGTCGGCTCTTTGCAACCGAATCGTTGTTGGCATGTAAATCCAAGTGCATGGTGTGGCTGCGTGGCTACGGACACAGGGCTCTTCTACGTATCATACTACTATGTATATCGTATTGCAACTAAGTTTATACGTGGTCGCCTGGTCGCCATGGAGCGCGCCGGCGCGACTCCCCTCTCCTTCGGGCCCCCCGCCGAGGGCGCCCCCCCAGTGCCCATGGAGCAGTCGCTGGCGAATAAGCGACTGCGTCCGCCAGCAGAGGCCGAAGAAAAACATTCTTGAAGAAGGCGCCAGCTGAGGCCGAGCAGGAGCAGGTGAGTGCGACTCCCGTCGTGCCACATGGCCCGTGGCCTCGGCCACACCACCCTCAGCAGCCATGCTGCCCCTGCCCCCCCCATGGGGGGAAGCAGACTGCAGGCCTCACCAGAGACACAGTAGACAAGACCTACAGAACTTCCATCGGGCATGCCTCATGGCAGAGGCCTCTCCCACCCTGGCGACGGCCGCGCCGCTCTGGCTCTGGTGCTCTAGCCGCGGCGCGGCCCGAGACCAGGTGGCCCTTATGGGCACAATCCTCACAACCCAATGAATACGCACCAGCACAAGGAATCTCTACACCACTCAACGCAGACCGGCAGACAAGGACCCCCCATGAAGGGCGGACCAGCGCTCATTCTCACAGTCTCCGCACGCCAGCGCGTGCCGTTCATTTCAGCATTTCAGCACGGGGCACTGGGCCGGCACGCCCACCAACCTCAAACCTCTAGAGTAGAAATTAAAACGGGAGTGTAGAGTGTACCAGCAGCCGCGCCCCGCTAGCTCGCCTCCCGCGCGCGCGCGCCTCCCGCCCTAACCCCTCTCTCCCAGCTCTCGCTAGACCCGCTCTCTCTCTCTCAGCTCTCGCTAGACCCGCTCTCTGTCTCAGCTCTCGCTAGTCCCGCCGCACCTCGCCGAGACCTTCTCGCCAGCAAGCGAAGAGAGAAAGGAGAGCGCGAGAGGCTTGGAGGAAGGCAAAGAGAGGGGGGGGCGAGAGAGAGGGGGACCGAGAGAGGGAGGGAGAGGGACAGGGAGGGAGCGAGGAGAGAGACTCTGCGTGGCCGGGATGAGCGGTGAGCGCGACCTCAATGCTCTCATCAAGTCGATGTCGGCCACGCTGGTAGACGGGCTGTACGTCTTCTGTACAGTGCAGCGCGACGCCGTGCCCGAGGGCCTCACACCACGCATGAGATTCGAGGAAGATGAGGGCACCACGCTCATTCTCCCCCTTTCACAGGCTCAGGCAGCGGGGCTCAAATTCGAGTACCCGTGCCGCATGATCACCCTCAACGTTCACTCTTCACTTGAGGCCGTGGGGTTTTTAGCGCGTGTCACAGCTGAGCTCTCCAAGCATGGGATGAGTGTAAATGCAGTCACAGGCTTCTATCACGATCACCTGTTCGTCCCGGAGGGCAAGGAACAAGACGCGCTTTGGTACCTGCGCGATATGTCTCGTACGCATCATTGATGGGATCATTGATGGGATGTGGGTACCTTATCCCTCTGTGGCTGACGCTGGTAGTCATGACGGCAGCCGGAGATGATGGATCCGGGCGCTCTTTGCAGCATGCGCCGCAGTCATCAAGTCTTGCGTCTTTATTTGCTCTCTCTTCTCAGCGATTTGAGCTCGAGCAAACTAGGAACAAATTGCTATGCGAACCTCTGGGTGAACTCTTGAGAGATGTCAGTGTGAACTCTTGAAAGATGTTAGTCAAGAAGAGGCTCTATTATTGCGAACCATGCTGTTCACCATCCACCAGGTGCTGCCATGATTCTGATGAGATTAAGCAGCGCAACTTTTTCACCCACACCCTTGAACAAACGACATCAAGCGAACCCAGCTTGCAGCTGCCGCGTCGTCAACACCTTGATCCCCTACGAGACGCGGAGCCGGTAAGGGTAAAGAGCGGTGTGAAACATGCGTACCACACGTAGTCTAACCCTTTGAACACCACCGGTTGCAGCTCGCTTTGGACTTTGGAAAGGGCAATGTGGACATTTCTTCCCGCGGATTCCTTCACATTGGTCCTATATCATCGGTTTCATCTGATTTCTTTCGTACTTGCGTTGAGCCCCCGCAATCTTGGCGTTGCTCACGAGATTGTCAAGAGTGTCCTCGTGGTGCGTGGTATGGGGCGGCATGTGCCGTCGTGTGCCATAGTGTCCAAGTAGGTGGGTATCTGAGTAAGCTATTTAGACTAATAATAGTAAAACA
>CM030944.1:1604856-1641444 GCA_018136815.1 Isochrysis galbana | reverse complement strand
CCCCCCCCGCACCCCGCCTCGCCCCGCCCCGCCCCCCCCCCCCCGCGCGCCTCCCCCCCCTCCCTCCCCCCCCCGCGCCGATCCCACCCCACGTAAGCTACGAGGAACTCCCCCCCCCTCTCCTCCAACCTTCTCTCTCTCTCTCTCTCTCTCTCTCTCTCTCTCTCTCTCTCTCTCTCTCTCTCTCTCTTCTCTCTCTCTCTCTCTCTCTCTTCTCTCTCTCTCTCTCTCTCTCTCTCTCTCTCTCTCTCTCTCTCTCCTCTCTCTCTCTCTCTCTCTCTCTCTCTCTCTCTCTCTCTCTCTCTCTCTCTCTCTCTCTCCTCTCTCTCTCTCTCTCTCTCTCTCTCTCTCTCTCTCTCTCTCTCTCTTCTCTTGGAAGCCGAACGGAAAGCCGCCTGGATACTCCCACTTTGAATACAAGTTCCTCTTTTAAAAAATAGTCGAACTCGACCAGGAAACACGTTCCCTCGGGTAAAGGCGACCAGGGCGAAACACCCTGCAAAAACATGAACACACTGAAACAGCTAAAAATTACAAGATGGGTAAAAGCACCTGAATCAGGCACGAAACGGCCTGGCTCTGGCACAAGTGGAGAGCGCAAGCATTTGGAAAAGGAGCATGCCGGCAGAGTCGGCGGCAGCGGCGACCGACAAGAGGGTTGGCAGAGTCGGTCCCTAGCTGTGAAAAACAGCGGGTGAGGGCTAGAAAAACATTAAAAACAGCTCTTTTTGGGAATCGAAAAAAAACAGTAAAAAACAGTGCGAAAAACAGTGGGGCCACATATACCGCAAGGGGGCCTTTCCCCCCCGCGCGGAGCGCCTCCGCCGCCGCTCCTCGCTCCTCCGCGTCCTGCGTCCTACGCATACGTAGGCCGCCGCCGCCGCTGCCCCCTCTCCTCCCCTCGGCCGATGGCGAGCCGCTATCGGTGTTCACAACCCCAAGCCCACGCACGCGTCGCGATCCGCGCGCGTGGTGGTGCATGTGGTGGTGGTGGCCGGTATCCCGCGCGCACCCCGCGCTCGAGCGCGCCTGAGCCTGCGCGCACGCCGCGCTCGCGCGCGCCGCGCACGGGCGGCCCCCAGCCCCAGCCCCACACAGCCCCACTCTAAAAAAACAGTGGCATAAATGGAGGGCGTTTGAAAAACAGTGAAAAACACTGTTTTTGGACTCCGAAAAAAAACACTGTTCCTGTGTTTCACAGCTAGGAGTCGGTCGCGGGTTGCACCAATGGCAGGCGGCGAGCGTGCACGCGCCAGAGCGCAGCGACGGGAGCGGGAAGGAAGAACGAGGGCGAGGAGGGTGAGGGCTGGCGCAGCGCTCACACCGAACACAGACGGCGCGGCGTGGGCACCTCTTGTCGTCGGTCGCCGCTGCCGCCTGCCGCCGACTCTGCCGCCCTCTTCCAATGAAAGCCGGCGCTCCACCTTTGTGCGGTGCTGGCGAGCCGTACCGACCGCCCTCCCTCTTCCTTCCCAGCCCCACCATCTTTGGCTCTCACCGACAACTAAGTTTATACTTGGTTCGCCCATGGGAGGCACGAGGCACGAGCCCCCCTCTCCCCTCTCTCTCCACTCCTCCCCTGCCGTTGGGGAGGAACCACCCATCCTCCCGGCATGCCTGATGGCTTGCCAGGAGGCCACTGCCCTGCTGACCCACTCTCCCACTGACAGGCACGCCTGGTTCGCTCGTCCTGGCCCCTCGTGGCCAGCCCATCGCTCCAACGCCCCCTCCCCTCCTGGTCGACAGGCAGACAGGTGCAGATTGGGGGCCCCAGAGGCTCAAGAGCGCCAGCGAGGGAGAGGCAAGGGAGGCCAGGGCCCAGCCCCAGCCCCCTTTGCCCCCAGAGCTGGCCTCCAGGAGCCTCGAGCGGTCGCCAGGCGCGCCATCGCGCGTGCCGCAGGAGAGGGGAGAGAGAGCGCGGAGAAGGGGGTGGGCGGAGCGAGAGCTCCGCTCACCGAAAAATAGGTAGGCCCAGGCCAGAATATGTAGTTTGGCCAACCCAAATATGTAGCATTTATATGTAGAAAATATGTAGAGATCTGTAGCAAGACATCCAAATAGGTGCCCAAATATGCAGCAAATATGTAGATATGTTGATAAAAAACTTGCAAACACAAAATACAAAATACCAATCAATAACATAGGAGAGGGTCTAGGGGCAGAGTGTGCAATCAATGCATGTGTAAAGCTCGCCGAAAAGGGTGCCGGCGCCGAGGGCGATGAGCGATGACGACGCATGAGCCCAAGTGTGTGTGCACGATCTTGTCGCCCACCTTGAAGTCGTCGGCGTAGTCGTCGGCGTAGTCGTCGAGCTCTTACTGACTGAGGGCACTGAGGACTCGCACTCGTTGCTTGCGTCGAAGCGCGCGATGGGATCGTTGTCGTTGCGCTCGGTGCAATCGCCGTTCATGGCCATGTGATTCGTGAGTAGAGAACGAGGGGTGGGCGGGGAGTGAGGAGGGAGAGCGCGGAGAGCGAGCACGACACCGGGTTGATCGCTTGATCGTCGGAATTATTCACTCAAAAAGCGTTCTTTTATACGTGACCAGGTGTCGGCTTGCTTTGCACTACGCTGCGCGCCTCGCGCCTCCGCCGCGTCTCGCGCCAAGAGATGCCTCGCGCCAAAATCACTTGCGTAACAGAGCGCAATATGAATATAAATAGCTAAATAACATGAAATACGTGCCCAAATATGTAGTACAGATGGTCTATAACCGTACATATGTTGGGTGAGGGCAATTTGGGCACCCAAATATGTCGCAGATTGTAGGGCCAAAAATCTGCCCAAATATGTAGAAAAATCTTTAATATTCTGGCCTGGGCCTAAAAATAGGTAAGTTCCGCACCTGTTTACAGGATAAGTCGAGGCTGAGGCCGCCGCCCACTCCCACTCCGAGACACAGGAGGAAGGGGGGCAAATGACCACCGAGGGGAGGCGGGAGGCGCGGGCCACCGGACCATATCTAAGCCCTTCACCCCTATCCCCCTAGTAGTGCACGGGGGAGCCGCCAGATGGCAGGGGGAGAAGGGCCGGGGAAGTGGAAGTGGAAGTGGAATAGTGGGGGTATAGAAAGTTTTCCTACGTGAGTAGAAAGTAGAGGGTCCACGGCCGCGTGTGCGGTGAGACTATTAAAATGTTTAATCTTTGGCTCTCACCGATGCTTGCCGCTGCTCCAGCCGCCACCTGACTTGCACATGGCACCTGGCTGCTCAGCGCACCGCCCCTGTTCTCGCCATCTGAGCCGCCGCCGCCCACCACCTATTTCCGCCGCCCACCCCTTCCTTCCCCCACCCACTGAGGTTGCGGCTGAGACGAACGGCGCTGTCGCGCGCGCACCCTACTGCTGCCTCCCGAGAGAGGCGGGAGAGGGAGGGAGGGAGGGAGGGAGGGAGGGAGAGAGAGAGGGAGGGAGGGAGGGAGGGAGAGAGAGGGAGAGGGAGGGAGGGAGGGAGCGAGAGAGAGAGGGAGGGAGGGAGGGGGGGAGAGAGAGAGAGAGAGAGAGAGAGAGAGAGAGAGAGAGAGAGAGAGAGAGAGAGAGAGAGAGAGAGAGAGAGAGAGAGAGAGAGAGAGAGAGAGAGAGAGAGAGAGAGAGAGAGAGAGAGAGAGAGAGAGAGAGAGAGAGAGAGAGAGAGAGAGAGAGAGAGAGAGATTAACTTCTTAATAGTCTCACCGCACACGCGGCCGTGGACCCTCTACTTTCTACTCACGCAGCAAAACTTTCTACACCCCCTCTCTCCCGGCCCTTTCCCCCCCGCCATCAGGCGACTCCCCCCGTGCACTACTAGGGGGATAGGGGAAAAGGGCTTAGATATGGTCGGTGGCCCGCGCCCCCCCCCGGTGATCCGTTCCCCTCTTCCTCCTATGCCTATGCCTACCGGGCTGGCGGCGTCCTCAGTCCCGACTTCTCCTGTAAACAGGTGCGGGACTTACATATTTTCCGGTGAGCGGAGCCCTCGCTCCGCCCACCGCCCTTCTCCGCGCTCTCTCTCCCCTCTCCTACAGGCACGCGCGATGGCGCGCCTGCGACAGGCCTGCAGCTGCCTCTGGCGACCGCTGGAGGCTCCTGAGGCCAGCTCAGGGGGCAGAGGAGGCTGGGGCTGGGCCCTAGTCTCCCCTGCCTCTCCCTCGCTGGCGCTCCTGGGCCTCAGGGGCCCCCACTCTGCACCTGTCTGCCTGTCGAACAGGGGGGAGGGGGGGTTGGAGCGATGGGCTGGCCACGAGGGGCCAGGACGCGCGAATCAGGCGAGCCTGTCAGGGAGAGAGTGGGTCAGCAGGGCAGTGGCCTCCTGGCAAGTCATCAGGCATGCCAGGAGGATGGGTGGTTCCTCCCCCACGGCAGGGGAGGAGTGGAGAGTGGAGAGAAGGGGGGGCTCGTGCCCCCCCATGGGCGAACCAAGTATAAACTTAGTTGAGAGAGAGAGAGAGAGAGAGAGAGAGAGAGAGAGAGAGCCCCGTTTGCTCTCGGGGGATTTCATCTCCCCCCGATAGCTACTGGCTACTGGGGGATCCGCTAATAGCCCTCGGGTGATTGTCTCGGTCCCCCGGTAGCTCTCGGTGGGGCTGTTGGCGATCGGGAGAAAATTTCCCCCCGATAGCTCTCGGGGGCCCCCGGTAGCTCCTGGGGGTCGTTGGCTCCTGGGGGGTAACATATAGCCCACAAGCTGCAAGATGCTCTACAAAACAATTCAGAACGGGTCTCTCCGAATGCGTCCCAGTGAGCTCGACGAGGGGATACGATCTGTCTTGGCGGGCGGCCGCTTGGCGGCAGCTCGGCCCCGCGCCCTCGGCGATGCGCGCGCCGCTGCTCGGCTGGTGCACGATGCTCGCGCTCCGAACCGTGGGTGGCGCAGGCCTGCCGTCGCGCGCGTCGACGGCGCGGCTGCTCTCGACCGCCCCTCCCGTCTCGCAGACACACAAGGACGCCATGGCCTTCCTCGATGGCTCGCCAGACCCTTTCCACGCGTGTGCTCGCGCTGCTCAACGGCTGCAAGCGGCTGGCTTCATCGAGCTCGACGAGCGCGAGGCGTGGGCGGGACGGATCTCTCCGGGAGGGAGGTACTTCTGGACGCGCAACCGCTCGTGCCTCGTCGCCTTCGCCGTCGGCGAGGGCTACCAGCCGGGCGACGGCTTCAAGATCATTGGGGCGCACACGGACTCACCCAACCTCAAGGTCAAGCCGAGGTCGATGCGCGATGGCAGCGCCGCTGGGTGCACGCAGGTGATTTTGCAGCACAGCGTGTGCTTTGTGCCGGCGCTGCGAATCCTCAATGCACCTACCCTGCCCGATGGCTCCCGCGTTCTGCCCACCATCCAGACCACGGCCCACCATCGGAATGAGCTCAGGTTGATGTCGAGTGCTATGGCGGCGGTCTCTGGCACACTTGGTTCGATCGGGATCTGTCTCTCTCTGGTCGTGTGGTTATACGGTCGGAAGATGGCTCGCTCGAGCAGCGCCTGCTCAGAATCGAACGGCCGATGCTGCGCGTGCCCACCCTGGCCATCCACCTGCAAACAGCAAAGGAGCGGGAGGCCTTCGAAGTGAATAAGGTGCATGAATGCACCCCAGCATGATTCAGGATGCCATCCATCTCCGTGCGGAGCTATATTATGATGCCATCCCCTGAGATACGGGGCCGTGCTTCCACCAGAGAGCCCATGCATGTCCACCAAATTCTCGCAGGAAGACCATCTGCAGCCGATCCTTGCCATGGCGGCTCAAGAGGCGTTGCAGGGCGCTGCCCCAGATGCCTCCGATGCGTCCACCGCGGCCGACTCCACCTCCAGCGCATCGGTCAAGCCAGATGGAGGGTGGGCCACTTCCCAGGAGCCGCTCCTTCTATCCGTCATCGGTGAGGAGCTGGACGTGCCCATCGACGCGATTGCCGACTTCGAGTTGTCTCTTTATGATACACAGGTGAGGTTGCTTCCCACCCAGGACATCACGCATGGCGCGCACGCTGGACATGCGCCACTCATTGTGCCGGTCCTCGCGTGGTTCCGTGTACTGCGGCACCATGGCGCTCCCCATCTTCATGGCTCTACCCCTCATATCGTCACCGCAGCCTGCAGCCATCTGCGGTGGTCGCAATGAATTCCTGTTGTCCGCCCGACTCGACAATCTCGTCTCGTGCTTTTTGGCCACTGAGGCCCTCGCGCTACACGTGAATGATCCCGAGAAGACACCGGAGGCAGAGCGTGACATTGCACTTATCGCCCTCTTCGATCACGAGGAAATCGGCTCCGGCTCGGCCGTGGGCGCGGGCTCGCCAATCATGGGCGAGGCAGTGCGGCGAATTTCGGGGGCACTCTCTTGCCCGCCTGCTGCAACAGGCCCGCCGCTCTCGAATGCTGCGGCCGATGACCTCTTCGCGGCTACTGTCTCGCGGTCTTTTGTGCTCTCGGCCGACATGGCACACGCAGTGCACCCGAACTACGCGGCCAAGCATGAAAAGGGCCACGGGCCCAAGATGAACCAGGGGCTCGTCATCAAGTCCAACTCGAATCAGAGGTATGCTACTCGCCCAGACAGCCGAGGGAGGCTGATAGAACAATCGAGAGCAGGATCAGCCTATGTATTGAATATCGAGAACCGCGCCTTCCCGTGTCGTTATGCCTGCCCTGTCACTTTCCCGTGTTGTGAGCACCATGCCGTAGTGTTTTATGCTTGTAACACGAATCGGAAGGTCTAACGGCGCAGCTGCGTGGCAATCCTTCGGCCGCACGGCGCACCCTCTCCCTTGCACTCGCGAACCTGTCCCCAGCCCCTTTGGCCGGTGTTCCCTTGCAATCAGCGGGCGGGAATAAGCTCTTGGTCCGAGGGTATCCTCTGCGTTTGCTCGCTTCGTGAGCTCCATTGGTGTCTGCGCCCCCAATCCTCGTCTTAGGTATGCCACAAACCCAGTCACTGCTTTTGTAGTACGTGAGCTTGCGCGACGCAACGGCCTTCCTCCACCGCAAGAGTTCGTTGTGCGCAACGATTGCCCTTGCGGCTCGACCATCGGCCCGATCATCTCAGCTGCAACGGGCATCCGTGCCGTCGATGTTGGCTTGCCTCAGCTTTCCATGCACTCAGTGAGGGAACAAATGGGTGTGCACGACCTTGATACGGGACTCGCAATGTTCAAGGCCTTCTTCACCGACTTCCGGGCCATCGACAAGCAACTTGCGCGGTGAGCAAGTACTTCGTGTCGACCAACTCGATGGGTCACATGGAATCATCGACCACTTGCCCCATGCTATCGATAGCAATATGCGTAGAGTGTGGTGCGGTGCGAAGAAGACGAGGGGCTCGTGCGTAGATGGCCTCTGAATGGATTTGGCACATCAGTGGCATTTACCTAGAGCCGCGTGCAACTGTGGATCGAGAGAGCACTGTACCACATACTGGACGTTTGGGCACTCGGAGGAACTCTCAGCTGGCGGCACGAAAGCTGAGGGACATCAGCCGACGGAAGAAGCACTATTTTCGGTTCATTCGAGCACGCCGACATCAAACCAAAGCAAGGTGTATGCATGGTCGATTTCAGCATGAAGAGCATAGAGATAGAATTAGAGATGAAGAGCGCCCACTTCAACCTACACCTGCGTCCAGGGGATTGGTCACCGCAGGCAGGGGGGGGCGTGCTTGACCTCAGCCTTCCGGTAGGTTGTGCAACGATTTCCCCCCCCCCCCGGCTAGTTGGGTGTATCGGCCACCTTCAAGAATTTTTTTTAGTTGGGTGTATTGGGAAATTTCACTTTCTACTGAAAAATCCTCATATTTCCCTCAACTCTGAGATGACGAGATGGTTTTTTTCTATTTGAACCCCCTACACAAGTACTCCGTGCCTAGCCGATTCTGACGGATCGAGCATGACCACTAGCTCGATATGCGAGGAGACGGAAGGGAAACGATCGGCGGGAGGCGCGGCGGGAACGGCGGAGAGTGATGGAATGGCGGGCTTGACCACCTCCTCAGCAGAGCAAGGCGGGAGGACGGGCTTGGGCGAGGGCGAGCGCGAGGACGGAACGGACATGGCTGGGCGATGGGCGATGGATAGGCTGAGTGAGGCTGAGGGTGAGGGGTGAGGTTTGGTACTGATGGAGTGCTTTGAGAAAGAGGGACGAGAACGGGAACGAGAACGAGAACGAGAACGACTGCGACGAACGAAGAACGACAGACGACAGACGACAGAACGGATAGAGTCCGACAGACTGACGACACGACACCACACTCACATCAACACTCTCCACACCACAATGTGACTCCCCGCGAGGCCCACAGACCAAATTCAGAAGGAGCCCCCCCCCCCCCCCGGGTGAAGTCTCGGGGTGCCGGGGACTTGGCCGCTGGCGGCCGCTGCCCCTCCCCATGTCCCCCGGTAGCGTCCACGCTGTCGGGTGCGAGGTGGAGGCCTTCTCCGCCGGCGATAGGTGGCCCGCAAGAGTTCTTGCTGTCGATAAAGAGATGTCCGAGGTCAAGGCGGTCCTCAAGCAGATTTCGACTGCCGACCACATATATCCCGCCTTGCTCTCTGAGCTAGAAGACTTCAAAGAGGCGATTGCATGCGGTTCGCACGATTTGAATGCGATGGTTGCATTCTCTCCCACGGCGCAAAAGATGGCTTCGTACAAGTGGGCGCAAGTGTATCTCAGTGAGTGGAAGCATTTGTGCTGGGCTGCGACGCGTCTAGTCGCAATGACGTGCTCCGCATCGGGATGCGAAGACTCGTGGTCCGTGGAGTCTTGGATGATCCATTCCAAGAAGCGCAATCGGCTCGGGCAGAAAAGTGTGGGGAGGTTGGTGCGGACCCATACCAATCTTCTTCTGGAGGGTAAGTTGGAGGAATGGGAGACTGCGGTGCTGCCGTGGCCGTGGGAACTCGAAATGGTCATCGAGGAGCCATCCGATTCCGAGAGGCGAGAAGCGCTCAATCACCATCACCCACCGCATGGAAAAGCGTTCAATCACCATCAGCCTACACGTGGAACGCGCTCAATCACCATCACCCCCACCGCATGGAAAAGCGTTCAATCACCATCAGCCTACACGTGGAACGCGTTCAATCGCCATCACCCCCACCGCATGGAAAAGCGTTCAATCGCGGAAGATCGTGGGGATCATGAGGGTACCGCTATCCAACCCACTCGTTTGGCAAGAGGACTGATGCATCCCGCTCGAGTTGGTGCGTGACACAAAAATATGTACGATACTATCATACGATACTATCATACATGCCCAGCACTAGCGACATAGATTACGCAACAATACTAAATCCGGACAATATCAAGAATATCCTTATTAGCACGGCATCCGACAATGGGGCGTGGCGGTACGAAATTGATCGAGCTCTGAATAACAACAAGGAGAAGGAGCTGTACGAAAAATTCGTGAATAAGCTTGATGATGACCAATAAGGCAAGTTCATAAGGGCATACATATCATTCAGGCGTTTCGATAGAGGGTATGTTAATTACGATCAGCTCACGCAAATTGCCGAGAAAGAGAGGTTAAAACATCAGATGAAGAACATTCAGAATCCAAATGAACATGATTTGAATCCGATTATTATGAATACAGAGTTCAAGGACGCTGTAACTGAATTGGTGAAGAGGGTCTGTGACGTCGAGTCGGGCAGGATCGACATCGGCGCGTATCGCGGATACTTGTTCAGCGAAAAGCTCGACGGCTGGCACGTCATATGGGACGGGCGAGGCAACCTCTTCACCAAGAGCGGCAAGCGCACGCTACCAGCGCCAGATTGGTTTGTTGCGTTGCTACCGGAAGGAGTGGCCATCGCGGGAGAACTGGTGGTGAAGCGACGACAGGCGACGGAGGTACAAAAGTTTACAAAACGCATTGACGATAAGCTACGAGGGAACATCGGCATGAAAGAAAAGATCAAACGAGATGTTCGTGAGGCTGGATATGTCATTAATGGAATGATCAATATGATACCAATGGACGTCATTTCACTCCACGCAGGGCCGTCCACGGCGGATTCAGCCCCACTCAAGGTCCAAGCTCCAACCCCACCCAAGCTCCCACCCAAGCTCCAACCCCACCACCCAAGCTCCAACCCCAACCCCACCCAAGCTCCAACCCCACCCAAGCTCCAACCCCACCCAAGCTCCCGCACCCAAGCTCCAAGCTCCAACCCCACCCAAGCTCCAACCCCACCCAAGCTCCAAGCTCCAACCCCACCCAAGCTCCAACCCCACCCAAGCTCCCACCCAAGCTCCCACCCAAGCTCCAACCCCAACCCCACCCAAGCTCCAACCCCACCCAAGCTCCAACCCCACCCAAGCTCCAACCCCACCCAAGCTCCCGCACCCAAGCTCCAAGCTCCAACCCCACCCAAGCTCCAACCCCACCCAAGCTCCAACCCCACCCAAGCTCCCACCCAAGCTCCAACCCCACCCAACCCCAACCCCACCCAACCCCAACCCCACACATTCTTCGACCACTCTCTTAGCCTTGATGTTCTCAATGGACTTCTTCAGTTTATCAAGCTTGTGTGCTTTCATGATGGACTCCTTCACCTGCTCCCATCGCGCGTGCTGCTGCCTGATAGGTTGTTGCTGCGGGTGCTTGATCACCGCCTGTGCAAGCTGCACGTTCTCAAAGTTGTTAATCTGTACAGGTTGAGGTAAGTTGCGTACGTGATTGTAGCTGAGGAGGTAATTGACAAGGTCCGGGAGGTTACTGGTAATACTATCATTAAGGACCTCTATTATTCTATTATTATCGTTCGCTTCTTTACGTTCTATCTCGATGTTCCCCAGTACAGGACGGTCTTGAAGAATCTCGAACGTAGTTTGCGGTGGGAAGTTTGCAGTCTTCCGTGAGGTGCGTGTCAAAAAGGAGTACTTTGATGATGGAGAATTCCATACTCGAGAGTACTCGCTCATCGACATATTGGGGTTCGATGGTGACAACGAAGTGGAAGAAAGTAGGGTTTCGCACAAACGCCGACTGACGGATGACACGGCGGAGGACGACGACGGTCACCTCGCAGCGCACTAGGCTCTTGACAAAAAAAAACGATCGCTTTCAAAGGAATTCGATCAATTTTCTTTGGAGGGGAAAACCAACATGGGATGAGATATCGTGATTTCGACGATATATCCACCCTGCCCCAAATCGAGTGAATGGAGTCAGACCACGTGTGTGTTTCAACATGTGAAGGGTCAAGTTGACTCAAGTAACCTCCAGGTGACAATGAAAGGTGTCAGCAGGGATGGGGATAATTGAACGCTTTTGGTCTAGAAGTAGATAGTATTATAATGGGATTATAACTGTAGATGTTTGGAGTGTCATATGATATCAGATGTATGACATCAGTCTCAGCTCCATGGCGAGTGTCATATGACAGTATGGTAGAACAACTTGGTCAGCAGAGATGTGTGCTCCTGGCAAGCCATCAGGCATGCCAGGAGAGTGGAGAGTGGGTGGTTACTCCCCCATGGCGGGGGAGGAATGGAGAGAGGGGGGGACTCGTGCCCCGCCATGGATGAACCAAGTATAAACTTAAACTTAGTTCCGCAACGAACGTATAAGTCCGGTGCAGACTACAAATATATCGAGAAGATATCTATATCTAGGTATCTATATCTAAACTATCTAGGTATCTAGCGGCCAAAACCATCATCTGGATGTAGCTCTAGATGGCTGTGGAGCACGGAGCACTATCTACTATATCTAGACGGTCTACTAGTAGTAGTACTAGACGGCTGAAAATGACTATCTACTCGCACTTGCTATTGCTACTTGCTACTTGCACCTAGATGCCTATCTATAGATGGTGCCCGTGGAGGGGTCTTCCATGCCTTAGTCCAATTAGCTAGTGGGATTGGCTAGGATATAACATAAATTATTATTAGATATTAAGGAACCGATCCCCCCGCGGGCGCGACCGCAAATTCAAATTCTTTACGGGTAGAGCGTGAGCGTGAGCGTGAGCGCGCGTGACGCGTGACGGAGGGGGAGAGGGGGAGCGAATCGCACCATTTCTTGGCGAAGATTTTCGTGGTGGCAAGTGGCCGCCCGTGGAGGTATTTTATGGGGCATCGCGCAAAGGTCAAAAAGTGCAGCCGAACCCTTACTAGTGCAGTTAGAAATTCCCTGTTTGACCGCCCTAGATTCGTCGCGAATCTACAAGCAATTTTGTGCAGCGCTCGGCAGCCATGAGTCGACAACACACAAATCGGTATTATCCGTGCCAACGTGTGCACGCGCGCACATGATATGGATAGGAACGCACGGACCCGGAGGAGATCGATGAGCGTTCACCGACACTGCTTGACGCTAGTGTGCTCCTTGCGTCCTCCACAACACCACCCACTCGCACAAGGCACCACACACTACACTAACACACTATCCCACACACAGACGCGCGCGCGCGCGCGCGCGCGCCGCCGCCGCTATTGCCATGGACAAAACTATGCATGGAGCACAATAACACTCCCAACCCTAGCACCGCACGCGCGGTCCCACTCACCTAGGAAGATTACATGCATGGCACATGTGCACGATTTGCGAGTGCGCCGAATATCGAGAAATCGAGGATGTCCGGCACGAGTTCCCTCGCCAATACGCCCGACAAACGCAATACGGCACGCAACCATAAGGAAGAACGCAGACTCTGTCGCCGGCGCCTAGAAAACCAGACTATACCGACCGTAACGGATCGGTCGAACCGACCACGGCCGATGAAATAGACGCACGGCGGGCGCCCCATACCACCGTAAGCGCATGCGGTGAGTATGCCACCTAGGTAAGGAGACGGCGCATGGGCGTGAAGATCGCATGGGCCGAACGGCATGGCCGGGCTGATCTCCAATGGAATTTAAGCCTATGCTCGAGAGGCCTGGCCGCACGACAGGATGATGTTCCGCTTCGACCAGATGGCCACCTTGCCTTAATAGTACCGTAGCGTGCCGCCCACTTTACCCCCACAGCCCGAGCACTGCCACTTTAGGCGGCCGGGGCAGGAATCTTGCCGGTGCGAATATTGTAGGCCTTGAACTGACGCGTGAGGAAGAGACGGCCCTCGTGGAATAGGGTGAGCGAAATGATGGCCTTGAAGATGCCAATGCCTTGACCGCGGAAGATACCGGAGAGGCCGAACTTGGCCATGTCCGCACCGAGCTCACGGAGGGCCTCAAAAATGTTGATCGAC
Organism: Isochrysis galbana; assembly: GCA_018136815.1. NCBI lineage: Eukaryota > Haptophyta > Isochrysidales > Isochrysidaceae > Isochrysis > Isochrysis galbana. Next base: position 1,628,283 of record CM030944.1, on the reverse strand, counting down.
TTGCCGTTGATGGAGTTCGTCTGCATGATGACCTCAAGTCGCGAGAGCGGGTTAGTAACCACGACGTAGATGGGGGAGACGATGGCGGAGGCGACCAGGTTGGTGGCAGAGCCGCTAAATTGGCCGGTCTTGCCAAGCTCGCTCTGGATGTACTTTTGAAGCTTGGGTTGTCCGACGAGGCCCAAGATGGCGGAGGCGAACGAGTGACCCATGAGGGGGATAGTACCACGGAAGAGGGGGGCGAAATACTTTTGCGAGGACTCACGCAGAATTTCCATAATCGGCTTCTCAACACCAGTCTGCTTCAAGAAAGCACGCTGCTGCTTCTCGATCATCCGAACCGGGTTGATGAAGGGCGCAGAGAGGATAGACGCAGCCGTTGCGGCAGCATATCCCGGCTCGTCATTGCCGGTAAGGAAAGTGTAGCCTAGCAGGACACCGAACTTGGGGATGCGCTTGAAGAGCACACCAATCAAGCGCGGCCAGAGTCCGGACATGGAAGCTGTGATCGGGGCAGCAATGAAGACAGCGTTGGCCTCTGCAGCGGCCACGGCTGGCGAGACCGTCTCGCCCGCAAGGTTCTTGGCGTACTGCTGCACGAGCTGGCGGTAGGCCGTAACCGGGTTGTCGCCTATCGTCTGGATGGCGGAGCCCCCCAGGTAGGCACCCATGTTCTGGATGGGCGAGACGCCATTCTTGCCGATCTTGTAGGTGGACTCGTCAAAGAGGAAGTCCCAAGGCGCCATGACCTGCGGGAGAGGAAAGGAGGAGCATGTGAGAGAGATGGGGCGTGCATGCACGGCTTCCTGGACTTCTAGAGGCTCGGGGAAAGAGGATCCTGATGGTGGACCCGCTTGGGTGGCCAATGCTCGGCTCTGGAGGGCTTTGTCTCAGTCAGCCAAGCTCCACGCGCGCAGTCGGGAAGCCGCCCCTCGGGAAGTTGCCCTAGGGATGAGGCGGAGGCGAGGGGCAGAGGCCCCGCCGAGAGAGAGGAGAGCGAGGAAGAACGGGAGTGGGAGGGGGAGTTCACCGATGTGGTACGGAGAGAAGGGGTGGCGCAAAGGCGTGAGGCTCACGGTGGGGCTCGCGCAGTTTCTTCTGTTAAATCGGCTCTCCCGGTGAAGAAGCCGTGAGGTGGAGGGAGGAGGGGGCCGGGGGGCCGCGGCGAGCGCGAGCGGGTGGGGTGGGGGTGGGGGAGGGGGGGAAGGGCGAAAGGCAGGAGAGAAGGGAGGAGAGAGAAAGGAAAAGGGGTGCGGGTGGGTGGGGAGGGAGAGAGGGAAAGAGCCCCCCCTCCCCCCCCCCCCCCTCCCCCCGCAAGGAGGTCACACGAGGAGGATGGAATCGGCCGCTGCGCGCGGGGGAATCGCTCTCCGGGGAGATTGGGCGCGCGGGGGGGGGGGGCGCGGGGGGGGGGGCGGGAAGGGGGGCGCGGGGGGGGGGGGGGCGCGGGGGCAGGCGGGGGGGGGCGCGGGGGCGGGGCTCGTCGGAACTCCTCCCCCCCCCCGCCTCCTCCGGTCGGAAACTCGCGAGCGAATGGAAAGGAGAGAGGAAGGGGGGGGGGGGGGGGGGGGAGAGGAGGAGGGGCGGCACACGAGAGAGAGAGAGAGAGAGAGAGAGAGAGAGAGAGAGAGAGGAGAAGAGAAGAGAAGATTCAGTGAGGCGAGAGAGATGCGACGAATGTCCGCGAGGGTAGAAAGGCCCTTTTCTTTTACATTTACGCGAGGGGGAGAGAGAGTTAGAGGAGAGAAGGGAGCTCGCTCCCCCCCCCGCGCGCGCGGCCCGACGCCCCCCCCCCCCCCCCCCCGTCCCCGCGTCGCAACCGCCACAAAGGAATCCGAGATCTCACCCCTCGTGGCCTTCTTCTCTCCCTCTCGCCGCCTCGCTGGCCACCCCTTGCCCTTGCTTCCTTGCTTGGAAAGACAAAAGAGAGATCCTGGCGGAGTTGTCAGCAGAGCTGTCGGGTCAGCCACACCGTCACACCGCACACCGTCAAACGCCCCCACACCAAGAAGCACACGGCCAAATAAAAGAAAGGGCTCGAGAGAGGGCTGCCATGCTATATCAGGGCTGAAGCCTCAGCTCAAAACCCATATGCATTTGCCAGGTGCTCCATCAGCCTGATATTAGATCCGGATATCATGATATGAGGTCTTCCAGACCTGACGACCTGGTATTGAGTCATGTAGGGCGGTCAAACAGCTATTTTAACTTCTAAGGGTGAAAATTGACCAAGTCAAGATTGAGGATTCATTACGAGATTTTTGGATATGGTGACCGGATAGGTGTAACTAGCACATATCCGGTGCCCTTTGGGCCCTAGACCCCCCACGGTAGCCCCCACAGCGATGCGTAACCAGAAAACGCGCAAATTGTGGCCAGAAATCACTATCCCGGAGGGCCGACGTCCGACGCGAGCGCGCGAGCGCGGGCGAGCGTCGGGCCGCTAATCGACGCGTCCCCGGCGCAGCGTGCCTCGGCCAGCCACAGCCACAGCCATGCGCGTAGGCTGCCAGGAGCGCCTCTTACTGCCCCCCATGCCCGCCGCCGCCTCATCGCAAATCGCCCCCTCGCGTCCCTCGCTAGCGCGCCAACGGAGGGGTCCCGGAGCGCCCGAGTTAGGCGTGCGCCCGGGCGCGCTGCGAAAGCTTTCTTCGCCATCAGCCCGGTGTCCGGGCCAGCCAGGACATTGAGTGAGCAGAACCCGCCGCGCCAGCGACGCCAATCGCGCCAGCCGCGCGCCGGTTCCGTGTCAGGCCAAAATGCTGCGGGTGGCTGGAGGAAAGTGCGCTTTTAGAGTGGTTTTGTGTCCGCGTAGCGTTTTCGTACATAACGTTAAACGTCACATAAAGTCAGGTAAATCGGACCCCTTCGTTCAGGCTGACATCGCCAGCATACCCTCTTGCCAAACGAGTGGGTTGAATAGCGCTACCCTCATGATCCCCACGATCTTCCGCGATTGAACGCTTTTCCATGCGGTGGGGGTGATGGCGATTGAACGCGTTCCACGTGTAGGCTGATGGTGATTGAACGCTTTTCTTTGATGTGGGTGATGGTGATTGAGCGCTTTTCTATGCTGTGGGTGATGGTGATTGAGCGCTTCTCGCCTGTATAATAATAATACTACTAATTAATAATAAAGATCAGAAACAAATGACATGTGTAGAGCTATAAAGGGAAACTTCAATGGCGGACCGGGTGCTGAAGCCAACCCCACTTGTAGCAAGAAGCTAGTAAGCAAAATAGCCCACTCTCGACCTGGCTTGAGCATCTAAAGTAGGCTTGAGGCTTGAGGTAATGAGATATTGTATCAGAGATAGAGGTGATGTGAATCGTAACTATGAAAAGCTAACCCTCCTCCCCTTCCCCGAATTCCATTCCCAGACGACCTCACCGCATGCCCCGACCGCGCCGTGCGCAAGGCCGGAGGAGAGGTGGCGAGTGTGTGCGAGTTGGCTGGGTTGGCTTGGCTTGGCTTGGGTTGGGGGAGGGGCGTTGAGGCTGAGCCACCGGCCGCCCGTGCCGCGAGAGTTGCAACTGGGCTGTGCGTGAGCCATGCGCAGGAAACAAGACTCGGAACCACGCGTGCTGCTCACTGGAGACTGCGCGCGGACTGTCGCGGCTTGGCTCGAGGCGGCTGGCCAGTCGGCGGCTGCCTTGCCGGCGCAGACGCAGACGCTTCCAGAGGAACCCTTCGCACCACGTCCGGCTAGGTGTGCCGCACTGGCCGGTGCCTGCAGTGCACACCCACCTCCCATTTCCACATCTCATAGCCTTCAACTCACAAATGTACAGACTGGGCCTCGGCGCCAAGCCTCCTCGAGGCACCGTAGCAAGCGCTGGGGAGATGCAGCTCAAAGACAAGATCCAGAAGGAGGCACAGCGGGATCAGAAACGGAAACGAGATGGTGGTGGTCGCACACATGCGGCCCATGAACCGGGGCAAGTTGTGGGGAAGCATCCCTCGCCGCACAAGTTGCTCGGAGCACAGTCTACTGAACCAGGATTCCAGTACGGAGCCCCCAAGCACGGAGCTTTTGGTGTGCAAGGGACTCAGTGGGTGCAAGCTGGCGCTAGTGGTGGGACGCATGGATCAGGCATACCTGCCGGGAAGGCAGAATCCGAGAGCGACGAGGAGGAGGGCCGAGCATCGCGATTCAAGAAGAAGGCCTCAGTACGATGAGAGAGAGGCACACACTGAACGGCAGGGTAGCTTGCTCTCGCCCTCTACACCCTAAACACCTCAGGCCTCCGAGGAGGTTCTATCCCGCTCGCCTTAGTCGTTCATGGACTATCTGTGATGCTTGTCTTGGGTCTAGAAGCTATTGTGCAGCCCATTCGATCGCCTGGTTTGCATCACTCATCCGATAGCAAGCAAAGGTGCACGCTCCCAAGCCTCCAGCTAGGGTTAGAGGACTTCTAGCACTTTGGGGACCTTAGCATGTTGTATCTTGTGTTACCTGGGCGGTTAAGACGAGTCCGCGTCGCTCTTGGTGGCCCAATCCCTTGTGTCTGAGCTGAATGATGCATGATGGCTCTACAAGTTCGGTTGCCTCCATTTGCTACGAGCGTACGAGCGCAGCTAAGTTTATACTTGGTTGACCCATGGGGGGGCACGAGCCTCCCCCCCCCCCCTCTCTCCACTCCTCCCCTGCCATGGGGGAGGAGCCACCCATCCTCCTGGCATGCCTGATGGCTTGCCAGGAGCACACTGCCCTACTCACCCACTTCCTTCCCCACAGGCTCGCCCCATTCGCCCGTCCTGGCCAGTCATGGCCAGCCCATTGCTCCAGCCCCCCCTTCCCCCCTGATCGACAGGCAGACAGGTGCAGCGTGGGGGCCCCAGAGGCCCAGGAGTGCCCGCGAGGGAGGGGCAGGGGAGGCCAGGGCCCAGCCCCAGCCTCCTCTGCCCCTGCCCCCTGACCCCTGAGCTGGCCTCCAAGAGCGAGCCTCTAGGGGGCGCCAGAGGGCAGCTAGAGGCCTGCCGCAGGCGCGTCATCGCGCGTGCCGCAGGAGAGGGGAGAGAGAGCGCGGAGAAGGGGGTGGGCGTGAGCGAGAGCTCCGCCCACCGAAAAATCGGTAAGTCTCGCGCCTGTTTGCACAGGATAAGTCGAGACAGAGTCCGCCGCCAGCCCAGGAGGCATAGGAGGAAGGGGGGAACGGATCACCGGGGGGGGGGGTTTAGGTGCTGCGGGGGCCTTGGAGTCTTGCCCCCAGAATCGGCGTGCCTAGGTGGTAGGATAGTGCCACTTCGTACCAGACGCCCTTGAGTTTGGCTTAGTGTTCGCCTTCTTGCGTTGTGCGCTCGGGTGCTGCCTTCTTTCTGTGTGTCCGTTTGTTCTTGCGGGTTGCGGGTTTCTCTCTTGGGGCTCGTGTTCATTCGCTTTTCGTTTCGCGGGTTTTACTGTTAACATCGAGTCGTATCGTTCGATGGATTTCCATGTTCCTAGAAAACTCTCCCTCAGGATGTATTCTCGCGTGGCCTCGAGGAGAGGGTGTGCTAGGGTGCGCAGGGTCGGTGCGTGCACTGGGGGGAGGACAAATACCGAGAGGAGGGGGCAGTGCACCCTCCCCCCGGTACCACTCGGACACCTGGCTCGCCAGGCATGGCGGGATTCCGGGACTGAAAAGTTGTGTCCAATTAGCTGGTGGGGTTGGCTAGGATAGTAGTAATATTAATAATTTAATACTAAAATTTACTAAAACTAAAATTGTGCGGGTGAACCAGGCGTCTAGCACTTGTTTCCATTGCGCCTGACTCTGACTCACGTCGAGATAGTTTAGGATCCATTTTAGGGTCCATTTTGCTTGCTGCCGTTGCTTCCGGAGCCCAGCTCACTACAACACTCTCGATCCTCATGCTCCTCCTCGTCGTCGGACTCCGCGAACTCTCCGGAGGAGTCGGCCATCCCACGTCGCGTCGATCTCACATCTCACGCTACGTCGTCGCTTGCCACCTGAGCACCAAGAAGCGTGCGGGGTAGTGAGTCAAGCGGGACACACAGGTCGGAGGGGCCATGACAGTTCGTGTACCTCGGCTGAACGCCGAGCTCTCGCGCATGTGTGACGGATCCGAGGCTACCACAGAGAGTCGATCGCGAATGCGACAATGTGGTGCATGAAGGTGGGTCCGGAGGGAAGGGGGTGGGGGGAGGGGGGAGGGAAAGGGGGGGGGGAACGAGGGAGGGGGAGTTTTGCACTTGGTTTTGTATTCCCGCTTAAACACCCATAAGTGTTGTGTGAGTTTCGCGCAGGCTCGCCTTTAGAGGAGTTTTGTAATAAGTTTCGCGAAAGCTCTTGCACCAGGCCTTACCTGGGCCGCACGCCTCGGCAACCAAAGAGGAATGAAGGGGAGGAAGTGGAGCGAAGTGAAATGAAGGGCAGTGGCGGCGAAACGGTAGTAGATGCCGGGCGTCTAGCGGGTGTGTAGCCCAGAACCTTCAGATTTTTTTCTATGTCTATGTCGACAGCTGAAGGGCACTATCTGTTTCTATCGGCCGCAAACCAAACCTATTCACAGCCATATTGTTTGCCAACACTTCCCTCTCTCACCAATCTACCGCCATCTCGTCCACGTGATGTCCCGTCCTGTGGCTACTATGAGACGTGGGCCCAATTGCGGATACTGTTTTGCCTGCGAGAGAGCTCAGCGCGCTTGCGTTCAATCTCAGATTGACGGGCCTGCCAACGATGCGCAAGACATCGAGTGGGAGCCGGGGCGGGAGGGACTATCAAGACATACACCGCATCATAGGAACAACCATTTCAAGTCCACGAGGCCTTACTCGCCGCAAATGCTGCTGAGACTTGCGCTCACCTTCGTCTGCGACGTTGTGCCTCGTGCCGTTTGCCCTAGTGACGGTGGGCGTTCTGAGAATTGTGAGTTTGTGCCGTTGAGGGAGAGAGACTCGCGAACAGCCTTAAGAGGATGGAAGGAAAGGGATCACTAGACATGGTAGACAGCGTGCATCACCGCGCGGATCAAGCACAGCTGCACGGGGTGGATCCTGCAAGAGGGTGAAATCTAACCACGGGCAGATAAGCAAAAGACGCACCTCGAGTCGTTCACGTGCGCGCAGCCGTGCAGCCTCACCATCTTGACGTAGATCACGAGAGTCGGGGTAACGAGATGGCAGCGGCGTCCAATGGCCTAGGGCGACGTTGGCATTGTGTGCATCACTCTCGAGGCAGGACGCCCTCGACACATTCTCCCCGCCGTTGCCAAGATGAGCGGAGTGTGGCGCGCTTCGACTCTCAGTCTCACTTGAAACAACTGGCATGCGTTCTTTTGTTGCAGAGAGGCTGGCATTGATGTTGCAACTCCCACACTTTAGGAGGTAGGCAGGAACACCCTGGCCATGACCCCCTGTTGCGTGAGAGTCAGCATGCCCTGCCGCAGAGCACCGAGCAGGCTCCATCAAGCCGCCGGAATCCGCCATCGACTTGCTCGGTCCCAATGCTGGGCAAGAAGCCGAATTGGACGAGCCGCAGCTAGCACCTGCCGACGAGGCCTGCAAGCTTGCGTATTCGAGTGAGGTCCACCGTCGCAGCTCTGCCTTAAGCACCCGATTTTGTGTGACGAGCTCTCGCATCGCGGACTCGATTTCGGTTAGTTTGGCTTCGTAGCGGGAGGTGAGCTCACGGCGAGTACGCTCTAGAAGAGCCGCCTGATCCTATGAGCATCGGTTGGGAGAGGGGAAGGCAACTCGAATTTCTTCCGAGTGTGAGATCTTTTGACCGCCGGAATGGTTGCGCCCTCTTGACCCCCCTTGGCCATGCGGAAACATCTTCGAATGGAACGTGGGAGGTAGGGGCACAATGCCACAACTCACTTGGTTAGATTCGGGCGAAATTCCCTCGGCGATGAAGCGATTCAAGTCCGCTCGCAGCATATTGGAAATCTCCATTAATTTCTCACGCTCTGCAGCCAACCTTGCCACATCCGCCTCGGCGCTCGTTAGCTTTGCTTGCAGAGCCGCAATTTCCCCGCCACCACCAGCGGACGCTCGGAGCGCCTCTGCTTCTCTCGTTCGTTCCGCAAGGGTTGCCGTCATCTGCGAGAGCTTCCTCTGTAGCATCGTCACCGTTTCGCTCTCTCGCATTTTGCTCGTTGCAGGCAAAACGACGCTTGTTGTGCCCGTTACAGGCGCAAGGGACGATCGCGCTTCTCGCAACTGTGTCAGGAGCTGAACTCGTGTCTGTTCCAGCCTCGCCACGCGGGCACGAAGTAGATTGACCTGTGAAGGTCATGGAATGAAGGGGGTACTCGAGCGCATCGAATGACACTTTAAACAGGTTGCCGGTTTCCGAATCATTCACAAGAATCGTCAAATGTGGAAAGCATGCGGCGGGTGCAGATCTATTGGAGAATAAGCCGCAACTCATCTTCCACGCTACTTCAATGCGGTCAGCACTCTCACGCGATGGATGTGCCGAGCGACACACATCATCCTCTCAACGTTAAGACGGGAAAGCGGTTGGAAAGTGAGCTTAAAGCGACACGTATCACCCCCCTCACCCGTGACAAAACTGACAGGCTGGTTGAAGTGTTGTTGCGTGAGACACGAGCGCACACATCGGTAGATACGGGCCCCTGGGTGTAAGTGTGGATGTGAATGTGTTTTACACACCTCTGCCGCCGCGAGAGACACTCCTTCGTCTCCTCCAGCACCTTTTGCCGCCTCTGCAAGCCTAAGAGTCAACAATTCCACATGATGCTCTAAGTGGCGAATCCGTGACAATCCCTCCGAGATCTCCAGTGCATCCGAGGTGGAGTCCACTCTCGCCGATTCGTTCCGAAGCATTTGCATTTCCTCTCGCATCGCGCTGACAGCACGCCTGAGACCCGCGTTTTCCTCTTCGAGGTGCGCCACTGTGTAAGAAGATGTGGGCTTGCTGGAATTGCACCCGCTCCGCCATGTGGTGGCAGCCGACGGAGCCTCCGCGTCAGCCTGCCGCATGCCGCCGCCCCACTTCCCTGCTCCAAAGGTAGGGGAGACTGCGACGGACCCAGGGACCGAGGGTGGAGAAGGCAGTGGCGATTCCTCGTCGGGGTCTCGGATGCCTCGGTCTTGGGCGGGTGACGGCCTATTCGCTGATGGTGACAGCGATGGAAAGTTGCAACTGGGTGCCTCCACTTGCAGCTGAGCCGCCCGACCACGTGATGCACTGAAGCTGTTTGTGCGGGGACGATTGCTACCACCAGCCACCGCCGATGTGGCCGCGGCCAGTTCTGCCTCCTTCTGCTCAAGAAGCCTTACCAGCTTCGTCGCCTTTCGCTCCAGCTCGTCGCCTCGGAGCTGCGCATCCGCTGCCACAGCTTCGGCCGCTGCTGTCTTTGCCTCTAATCCTGCGGCGGTCTCTGCTGCGGCCGCCGTCGAGGCGGCCAGAGTGCCTTTGAGCGCCGCCACCTCTAATGCCAAGCGTTCGCTATGTGAGCGTGCGTCCTTGGCCTCAGCTTCGGCATCACTCAACTCTCTTCGGAGCGACGTAGAGAGCTCCTCGAATCTTTGTGCGGCATCCGCTCGCCTAAGTAGCGCCTCTGCCTCGTGGACGCTGAGTTCAGCACGAGAAGCCAGCTTGGCCACGCACTCCGAGGTCGCTCTATTCGCCTGCTCCAGCTCTCGTTGTGCAGCTGCAACATCTTGCCGTGCTGCATCCCGCTCCTTGCGTAGCGCTAGGGACTCCTCCTCGGCAACCTCCATTGCGGCACGCGCAACCGCTTCAATGGCTTCCACTGCGGCCCGGCCCTCGGCGCATGCAGTCGCCACTCTATGCTGAGCTTTCGACTCGGAGAGGGCTTCGGCCTCCGCCGCCGCCTTGTTCATCTGTGACTTTAGCTCGACCAGTTTGGCCTCGCCAATACGCCGAGCTGCTTCAGCATCCGATTTGGCCTCTGCAAGATTCCGCTGCAGCTGGCCGATCACCTCTTTCATTTCGGCCTCTCTCCTCGCTCTCGTTTCGCGTTCATCATTCAGCTCACGCTTCGAAGCATCTAGCAAGGCGCGGCAATCCTTCACCGCCGTCAGCGCCTCGTCTCGAGCCACCTCCGAAGCACGCAACTGCTCGGACAACTGATCCACTCTCGCGTTATGCCGGAGCTCGCGCCGCTCCGATTCACGGGAAGCCTCCTCCACCGCACGCTCTACCTCCCTTGTGCGCGTTTCGCTAGCGGTGGCGCGCGTAGCCTCGCGCGCCTCTGCTTCGCGTGCAGCGGCCGCATCAGCCAGAGCGGCCTTGACTTGCGACTCGGCCTCGCGGAGCCGCCTCGAGAGCTCCAACGCCTTGGCGTCCGCCTCCTTCGCTTGCTTGCGCGATTCCTCCACCAATGCGGCCGCAGCTTCGCGTTGCTCGCGCTCGACAGCCTCAATTGAAAGTGCCATTTGCCGTTTGAGCTCGAACTTCTCCGCTTCGACGGCCTCATGGAGCGAGCTCAGCTCATCGGCGCAACGTCGGCGCATGGCATCCGCGTCCTCTCGTGATCGCGACAGCTTCAGCTCGTAGTCGCGCTCGACCTCCGATGCACGATCGCGCTCGTGCGCTGCGTCCTGCGCCGCCTCAGCTGCGGTGATACGCAGCTCTGAAATCTCCGCGTCGCGCTCGCGCACAAGTGCGCGCAGGCTTGCATAGGACTCGTCGTACCTGCATACCAGCAAGAGGCCAGTGTGTGCGAGAGTGAGTGGGCGGGCTGATGAGGGGATGGGCTACACTGAATGACTGCGAACCAAGTACCACAGTGTGGATGGCTGGGAGGAGCTCCTATGGGTGGGTGGCGGTGGTTGTAGCCTTCGCATCGCACCGCTCGAGCCCTACGTCTCGAGCGAGCGGTTTGCGAGACGAGGTAGCGTGCGCGGTGATCTGGCTGTGCCCGCATGGCGGCGCCACCCCTCTGGCTAGGCATCCAATCTGAGCCGCGAGTCGCACCGCAGCGGTCGAGCCCAGGGATGGGAGCGCAGCCCAATCTAACTGCACGGGCGGCACCCAAGCGCTCTTGCTCATCGCAGCGCACCGCTCGAGCTCTGCGTCCCTCTCCTCAAGCAGCCGGAGGTTGTAAGCAAAGTCTTCCTTGAGCTTGGCGAGGCTCTCTTTGGCTACACCGGCCTCCCGCTCGCGCTCGGCAACAAGAGACTCGAGCGTGTGCAACCGGTACTCGTTGATGTCGTGCAACTCACGCTCCTTCTGAGCGATCAGCCCTCGTAGTCCGCCAGACGACTGGGAAGAGGCCGGCGCGCTACCCGTCGCCTCCATCCCTCGTCGGAGTTGTTTTCTTCTCATGGCGCAGCATCACCCTTTACCCTTTACCCTTTACCCTTTACCCTTTATTTACTCCTATGATGTGTCGCCGTGGGCGGTGGGGGGCATCGTGCTCATACAGTATGGGTGCACCATTAAGAAAAACAGGAGTGAAAAGCTTCTAAAGCTTTCTTGTCCCCCCGGGCTCCGCCCGGAAGGGTTCTTATCTCGAGTTTCTTATCCCGGTCAAAGCCGCTGGGGGGTGGTTTCTTGTTTCTTATTGTAGCGCTCACCTAGCACCTAGCGCTAGTGCGCCCCGGGCCTGTACGCCTCGTGCTTGCGCACGTGGTCAGTACCGCGTACAAAAAAAACCTTTTAATATTCTTACCGCACTCGCGGCGAATGGAACCACTACCCACTACAAGTAGCACGTAGCATACTCTCTACACCCCCATTCCCCGGCCCTTCTCCCCCCGCCATCAGGCGGCTCCCCCCGTACACTACTAGGGGGATTGGGGTGGAGGGCTTAGATATGGTCCGGTGGCCCGCGCCACCCCCCGGTGATCTTTCCCCCCCTTCCTCCTGTGTCTCCGAGTGGGCGGCCCACTCTGTCTCGTCTTATCCTGTAAACAGGCGCGAGACTTACCGATTTTCCGGTGGGCGGAGCTCTCGCTCGCGCCCACCCCCTTTTCCGCGCTCTCTCTCCCCTCTCCTGCGGCACGCGCGATGGCGCGCCTGCGGCAGGCCTCCAGCTGCCCTCTGGCGGCTCCTGGAGGCTCCTGGAGGCCAGCTCAGGGGGCAGAGGAGGCTGGGGCTGGGCCCTGGCCTCCCCTTCCTCTCCCTCGCTGGCGCTCCCGAGAGTCTGCACCTGTCTGCCTGTCGACCAGGGGGGGAGGGGGGGTTGGAGCAATGGGCTGGTCACGAGGGGCCAGGATGGGCGAATGGGGCGAGCCTGTGGGGAAGGGAGTGGGTCAGTAGGGCAGTGGCCTCTTGGCAAGCCATCAGGCATGCCAGGAGGATGGGTGGTTCCTCCCCCATGGCAGGGGAGGAGTGGAGAGAGGGGGGGGCTCGTGCCCCCCCATGGGTCAACCAAGTATAAACTTAGTTGGTCAGTACCGCGTACAGCGGCGGTGTAGGGGCCCAGCCCGGAGGCTTTCCCAATGGGAGACAGCAGAGCATTGTGGCTCTGCGTGTGCGTGGGCTTGACTGTGCTAGTTGAGCTGTGCTGGTGTGCTGGTGTGTTATGTGGTGGTGAGTGGTGTGCTGTCCGGGTGGCAGTATGCAGTATGGGCTCGGCCTGGGCCGTGGCTCGCGGGTACCCGGGCTGCTGGGCTGGCATGGCACTGGCAGGGATCCCTGGCAGGGAGTCGCTGCTGTTGCGCGGCGTCTGGCACGTCCGGCATGTCGTGGTGGGTCGGCGCGGTGAGGTGGGCGGGGAGAGTGGGCGGGAGCGAGGCGCGCTCCATGACCCTATCGTTTATAATGATACCAACTACAAGTTCGAGCTGAAAAGCCACATCACCATCAGCACCCTCGCCGAGGCGGTCGAAAACCACGGCTTCTACTTCATCCAAGGAAACCAGGAGCGGACTAAGATCATTACCAAGGAAGGGGTCCTAGTGACCCAAGGTAAGAAAGAAGTGTACCATTTGTACGTGACACCGAAACAAGGTTCCTTCAACTCGTTCGACTTCCCGCGCAAAGTCCTCCTCACGGTCAACGGGGCCCCGTACCCAATCGAGTACGCGGTACGCAATTGCCGCGAGCTCGGCGGCGACATCAAGGACCTGAGTATCCACATCCACGTATCCACGCGGGGCCAAAGGGTTGCAAAGGATACAACAAAGGATACGCCATGGCCTTCCACCCCCCGCTGCGCATCTGTGTCTGCGCGGAAGAAAAAGCCGCACGCCTCGAGCGTGAAGAACGCAAGCGCACAGCACCTCCGAAAAGGACCATCCAGGAGGGAGGCCATGAACCCGGACGCACCGGAGCTATGCAAACGCTTCCCAAATGGGAAGTGCCCCATGAACATCACGGGCAAGGCGTGCAACCGTTCCCACGAGTATCCGGGCGCGTGGAAAAACGGAGCATGCACAATCATCTGCGCATTCCCGCGCGCGAGCGCCGGACCCCCAGGGAAGCAACCAAAGGGCGGATTTTGCGCCCTAGGCGCCGAATGTCGCTTCCTTCACAAGTACGCGCAACTAACCCGCCTCCCGCGCCATGCCAACGAGTTAATCACTTACGCACTTACGTTCAACCCCACTCTCGGATACCCAGGTGAAGGACCGATCACCATCGTCTCATACAACATGAACGGCGCGCACGCTGTCCAAGAGACCGAAGAACGAGGCAGAGAGGACGAATGAAACACCGATACAACCAGCAAAGAAGGGCACTGCTAGAGGCAATGCGTGCTAGACGAGACCCAACTACCAAATCACGGCCGAGAGGAAGTGACACACGAGAGAAAAAGACCAAAAGGCCTGCCCGGACCCCACACTCCAAACCAGACCTCAAGTAGTGCACCGAGGTCCGAGGTCGGACCCCGGAAACCGAAGAAAAAGGAAAGAAGGGGGGCAGGGGAGGAGGTGGAGGGAGGGAAGATAAGGGCGATGGAGATAGAGGTGGCGAGTCCTGTAGACGGTAGGTGTGTAGCCCAGAATCTTCAGATTTTTTTTTCGTTTATAATGATAATAGTTGATGAGGATGAGGGATGAGGATGAGGATGAGGGGGGGGAGGTAAAGAGGCGTAGGGAAGGGAAGTAAGGGTGTTGACGACCGGGAGGTAGAGAATACCAGTCTAGCAGTCTAGCAATAGGTGTTCGCCCCGAATCTTCAGATGTTTTTTAAGAGTATTTCTTGAAGGCATCTATACCACCCGGATAGAAGACTAGAAGATAGAAGACTAGAGACTAGCATCGGAAAGTAGTGTGAATGTGAATACCACCATTTCCGTGCGCTCATTGACCTGAAAGCGCGGGAAACGGAGGGGGAAGGGGAAGGCGCACGGGAGGGGAGGGGGGGGGAGGGGAGGGGAGGGGAGCGGCGGATGGCGTACGCGGTGCAGCACGGCCACGTCGCGGCGGTGCACTCCCGCTTCGAGGAGGCGCGGGCGGCGATGGGGCCGTGCTGCATCGTCCGCGCCTTTCGCACGCGCCACGACGCTGACGAGTGGGCGGCGGGCGCCGCTCAGCGGCCGGTGCCTGTGGTGCGCCCAGCGCAGCCGAAGGTGGAGAGAGCTCTGACAGCTGCAGGCGTAAGGCGAGTCAAGGCGTCCGCCACAACGGCACTTGCTCCCGAAGGAGCCGAAAACGCCGATACACCGGCCACAGCGCAAGTCATTGGCGCATTCTGCTGCAAGAAGGCTTGTGACGGCGCAGTCGGCATCGGTGCGGTGCTCTTTCGGGTGATGGATGGGCTCACTTGGCGTGCTCATCGCCACGTGTCACCTCCCACTGACAGTACAAATCTGGGTTGGCCATCCATTCCGCCCCAAAAGGGTACGCCCCGCTCAATGGATCAGTCGGTTGGCGTTACTTCAGCATTCACTACCACGTCCAACTTGGATGATTCTATGGCACTCGCAGCAGTCGGAGCTCAGGGTTCGTCACACGAACGAGATATCGACATCCACACGACGTCAGCCTCGACGCCGCAGCATGTTCCGAAGCCCGAGCCCTTGGTAGAACCCATGGGCATGGCGATTGTCACTCAGATCGACGGAATGTGCGGAGAAGCACATACTCGTGATGCCTCGAACAACCACTACGATATGCCTGCGTGGCTGATGCCAGCTTCGGCGATGGCAACTTCCCCGGTAGACTATTTAGATGCCGACAGTTCTGCTGTAGACGATTTAGAGGCGGCTCGAATGAGGGCGGGATCTCAAAGCGAGTTGAGAGCGCAATTGCCGGAGGAAGCTACCGCTGACAATGGTGCATGCGCACCAACTCATCAAAAAGAGACACACAACTTGGAGCCTGACGGAGTTGAGCCAGTCGCCTGCGATACAAATCAAAAGCCGGCTATCGCTGCATTTGACATGGAGGGGGAGCTGGAAGCTTTGCTGCTGGCCTTGGAAGGATGCGCCACTCTGGCCTCTCATGATGACACGCTGCTTGTAGGCGGGCAGAGAGAGCTTCAGGCATTCTTGTCACAACGTGTCATGACACAAACAACACTATCTGGATGCCACCTTTCGCGGGACTGCAGCGGGCGTGCCGATGGCTTGGCTGCACGAGCTGCCATGCTCCTCCGATGCCTTCGTTGTTGCCGTATCCGGCCGTGTCCGGGCATCGGTGCTCACGGCGATTCGATGGCAACGCAAGATGACGATAGTCGTTTCGTCGTTGCTGATGCAACTTGCAGTGGGCACCCCATGTTTGCCCATGACGAGTTTGTTTACGGAGTCAGGGCCAATGACCACAGTCTTTTGAATCTTATGGAAGAGGCTAAGGTGGAGGCTTTGCGTGCCTCACTGATCAAGTGTAGTGGCAGTGAGCTCCTGATACCTCAGTCCTTGCCTCCACCGATTCCGCCGGTGCTACCAGACCGCGTGTCTATGCTGTCGGTAACCGGTTCGGCGCGGGCCTGGACTTCAGAGCGAACTGGTATAGAAGCAACTGCTGTGGACTTGGATGCTCTCGTGAGCGAACAAGTCGTCAAGCAAAAGGGGCTACATCTGAACCGCAGCACTGGTGCATGCAAAGTTGATGAGGATTGCACGACCCGAACGGCGAACGCCCCTCCCTCAACGACTCCTACCGTGTTGCCTTCTCAGAGCGCACCATTGCAGCAAGAACCGTTGTTGAAAGAGGCAACTGCAGTCTCCAGTGCATGGGCTTGCACGGCATGCACCTACCTGCACGAGCAGCCACACGAGATAGATTTCCTCTCGTGCGCCATGTGCGGAGGACCCCGCCCCAAGCTGCGCAAAAGATCGGCGCATAAGCCGCCACCGGCCTCGTCCACCAGCAGGGCTCATACGGGCTGTGGTGATCATGCACACTCAACCACGCTCCCAAAACGAAGACTTGGCATCAGTGAACTGGGACGCACCGGCAATGGCGTGCGGTGCGGGGCAGACGCCCAAAGATGCAACGACGAGGAGGGCAAGGCGGATGGTGAGGAGAAGAACGGGCATTTCCTCAAAAGGCGCAGGCCGCTCGAGTCGACCGGTGCTTCGAACGCTGCTTCAACGGTGAGTGAATATGATGTCATGATACCGCCTAGTTTTGACGATCAGGCATTATCGGAAGCTCGTCCATTCGAGCGTGACCTTCTTCCTTACGAGGAGCGAGAGCTCCTCTCGCAGCTCGACTTCGAGAGGAGAGAAAAGCTCCAGCACGGAGAAACTATGCAAGAGGGCCGATACGCGAATCGCCTGCGCTGCATTAGTGCGAGGGAGGGCGCAGCAACGGACAATATGCGCAACTTGGCGCCGATGTCGAACATGAAGCTTGTCAGAGAGACGACACACGTCAGGGACTTAGCTAAGGCCCCGCACGACATTAGTGGTGAGGATGCGCTGACAAAGACGTCGCAGAGAGGAACCAACGGCGAAACGGCTATCGATTGTCCTATGGATAGCCGTGTTAACGACAGATGCAAAATTGACATTGAGGCCGTGGCGAATGAGAATGGCGAGCCGGGTGGGCCTGCCGGTGTGCAGGCTCCTCCACGTACATGGCAACGCGAGGACCTGGAAGAATGGTTGGCGATGCCTGAGCAAGTGAGTCACCTTGGCATTGCTTCGAACGCGGCAATCCTTTTTGGACACCATACCTTGGGATGTAGACTGCCTTTTCTGGACACTATACCTTGAAAATGTACCGACGGTCCTCTCTCATTTCACTCCAGGCGCACATCAAATTGGACGAAGACCAGCGCCGAGTCGTGACGCTCGCTTGTCGCGACGCTCGCAACATCTTCTACACTGGTCCAGGTGGCGTGGGCAAGAGTTTCGTTACACAGGCGAGTATGCGGCACACTTACTGCACCCACAATGCGTCCGGCAGTCGTGCCTAGCCTGCTTAATGTATCCATGTTGGCAGGTGATCATCTCCTTCCTCCGGCACGTCTTTGCGGGTCGATTTTCGAGAGCGGTAGCTATAACGGCACCCACAGGCATCGCAGCAACGCACATTGGCGGCACAACCATTCACAGCGCAACCGGGTGAGCTGGCCTGAATCCGCATTGAGTTAGGCCATTTCCTGTTTTCAACGTTACGGACTCTTGCTATTCAGCAATCCAAGACATGCACGACGCCTTCTCGAGCTCGTGTGGAGTTGTCTTACCCAATGCTCTCCCATATGTCAACCCATCGGCAGGGTTGGCGTGCCCACATTCCACAATGACTTCGAGAGGCGCATGGGTGGCTCTGGGCCTAGCGCGAAAGGGAAACAACTGGCGACCAACCTTGAGGTTGTACTGATCGATGAGGTGTGATGTCACCGATCCGTCTGTTTTGTTGTCATCATTCCACGGGTTCTGGAGGGAATCTAAGGAATGTTGGGCGCTCATTGCGTGTTCACGCGCCATAGGTTTCGATGCTTGCCGCTGAGTTCCTCGACCTCCTCGACGCACAGCTGCGGTCGCTTGTCGCGAAACATGGGCGCGGACTACACGCGGCACACCGCGGCGAACGCGCATCAGCGTTGCCGCCTTTTGGTGGCGTGCAGATCATTGCTTGCGGGGACTTTTTCCAACTGCCTCCAATCGTTGAAAGGGTACCAACACAGGTGCAGCACGAGAGCCGGGCCAAGGCCATCGGGATTAGCTTGTGCCCCTATCCTCTGCCGAGATCACTCAGACTGCCGCCTCATCGATAACCTCTCAACTAACACGAAATAGGCAACTATAAGGTTGCACTGACTATATATTCAATTTTCCCGGCACAGACATGGCAGCGCCTCCTCGCCGCTCCATTGAAAGAATGCCGCGCTGTGCTTCCCTCCGGAATCGACCGTGCTGAGCGCGAGCTTTACCTCAATCGGGGGTTTGCTTTTCAGTCGTCGGTGCGCTTCTGATGCGTTCCTCTGTCTCACCAGCCCGAGTGCAAGGGCGATTGCTGAAGTGTGTAATAGGTCATCATGCTTGTGCCGCCCAATGATGGTCGTTGCACACCATTTCTTGCTACTATGTGCGTAGGTTTGGTGGCGCGCTGATATGTTGATGGTTGAGTTGACACGCGTGTGGCGACAGAAAGATGAGACACTTGTTGCGACTCTCAATCGCATCAGGATTGGAGAGGCACGGCCCTCAGACGTGGCCTGGCTCAACCATCGGTGCGCTGCTCCTGCAAAAGGGCTCAAATCCGGCCCGCCGGCTGAATGTCAAGCGCTGGGCGTCTCGAGGAATGACATCATCCCCGAGGGGATTAGCCTCAAGGCCGATGTCGCTGCCTGCACATCTGATACTAAGGCCACCTCGTTAAGAGTAAGATGGGGGATTCCTTCTAGCCCCAATTTATCA
Source organism: Isochrysis galbana (assembly GCA_018136815.1). Classification (NCBI taxonomy): domain Eukaryota; phylum Haptophyta; order Isochrysidales; family Isochrysidaceae; genus Isochrysis; species Isochrysis galbana. Next base: position 1,609,574 of record CM030944.1, on the reverse strand, counting down.
ATGCAAGTGCCAATTCCGGTGGCACGGCCGATGCTGCTTGCTCCGACGAATGCCGTGGTGTCTGAAAGAAATAGTCGAGAGCTGCAGGTATGGCGATGTCCCTGTCTGCACTCCTTCATGAAAGACGTGCGAGCCCGCTTGAGATCTCATACGGTCACGTGCTCAGGCGATGGTTTCTCGCTCAACGGCATGCCAGTGGATTGCAGAGGATTGGGTCGAGATCGATGACAGCTGCCCGGGCGACCCTCACGTGCGCGGCCCCCCAAGGAAACCCCCTCCGCTTTGAATGTCACGCCCCCCCCCCCTTCCCCGCTGCCCCCCCCCCCCCCTTTCGCAAAACATGAATAGCAGACGAAGCCGTATCGTGGCTGACACACCAGCCTTCCCATTTACGTATATAGCGCACTCGAGAGTGGCTGCTTCGACAAGAAAAAGGATCCTTCTACGGTGACTGCCTCGCAGAGCGGCGAGTTGAGCTTTGTGAGGGAGCGCGAGTAATTTTGCTCGTCAATCTAGACCTCGACACACAGGTACGCACGGTCGTGGTCACCCTATGGCGTGCGTATCGGCTTTTTGCTCTGCGCCATTCTGGTGGTGCAAAGGAAGCGTCGGAGTTTCTACGTCATAGAGAGCTTACGAACTGCTCGACCCACTCCACACCTTAATCGGCCGTTCCCCGCATTGCTAATCAGGCCGAAAAGTTGTGCAACGGCTCCTTGGGTGTAGTAGAGGCCATGTGTGAGCCGGCTGAGGTTGCAACCGCGCTTGAGGCCAAGATGGATGAGCTCGATAGACTTGAATCGCAGGTGAGGGTCCACAGGTGGTGATCAGCGGGATTAGTGCGAGGCGTAGTCTTCAGTCCATTTGATTGATAGGCTACGGGGTGGTGGCAACAGCCGCACAAGTTGAGAGTGCATCAGACTGTTGCCGGGTAAATTCAACACCGAAAAGTACACTTCGTCTTGTCGTACACGCGGCCGACAAACCATTAGGGCCTCTTGAGCGTGCCCGAACTATGCAATCCCACGACTTCGTCATCCTTGTAGGCTGCGCTTCAGCTCGACCAGGGGAACGAACGTTCTCGCGACGTGCTCCTCGGTAGAGTGCACTATTACCAGCAATATAAGACGCATTTGTCACGCTGGGTGCGAGCTGACCGGGCTGCCGGTGACAATGTCGGCGGGTGCGGTGGCTGCTGGAACAGGTCCATGTTGGTTCCGCGAATAAAGTTTGATAACGGAAGGAGCGAGATACTCTTCCCTGCTCTCCTAAGTTCGGAAGTCGTTGGTTGCGGCGTTTGCAATCGGCTGCAGGTGCGTAGCGAGTCTCCCCGATCCACCAAGGCTAGACGCTAACCCGTCCATCCTTCTGTTAATGATGTACCAAGGCCTTAAAAACTTCTCCGGTTTCTCACGAGAACGATCGCATCAGAATATCCCCCCCCCACACTGATCGTTCCTTTGTAGTTGCCTTTGAAACCTGCATGGGCTGTGACAATTCACAAGTCGCAAGGCATGACTCTAGATGCTGCGGTCGTTCAGGAAAGCCCTATGTGCATATCGTCGCCCCGCGTCCACGTCCGCCAAAAAGTTTCCGTGGAAGCGATCACGCAAGCATGCCCCCCCGCCCCCCCCCCCCCCACCGCGCGCTCACATGCGTGGCAATGATTTCTCATGGCACGTCCAGGTCAACGGATGTTTTGACGATGGGATGGCATATGTATCGCTGTCGCGGGTGCGGACCCTAGATGGACTGCGCTTTCAACGGAATTGCCCTGTCTCGCTCGAATGCCCCGGGTGCTCAAAGTGCATTTGTCGTCTCACACCAGCCGACATTAGAGCATCTGCGGAGGTGTGCCAGCGAGCTGCGCAAGCAAGAGTTCGCGACAGCTTGACCTCCTTGGCCGGTACCGTGTAAACGGCGCCTTTCACCCCTCCTAAACGGTTATGGCAGGTCAAGCTCTACTATTTCCTTGTGGATCGCGCAAAGGCCGCAACCGCTGAACTTTGCGCTGCACTCACTTCCCACGGGCGGGCAGATGAAGCGATTGCCATCGAAACGGAGGGACCGCGCTCGATTTCCGAGGCAGCTCGCCGCATAGCAGAGCGTATCGATCTACCGAACACTTTGAAGAAGAAGGCGCACCAGGCATACATGGCAGCGCAAGCACTCAATCCAGGCGAGGTTGGATCTGCGTGCGGGGGATGGGCCCACCATTCACCCGAAAGTCGAATAAAGGGGTGGTGGACTATCGCGCCACAGAGCGAGTCCAAAGTTAATCGGAAACTCTAAAGGCGTGGTTTGGTACAAGTTTGGTACACACTCGTAAGTCGAATAAAGTGGTGGTGGACTGTCGCGCCACAGAGCGATCCAAAGTTAATCGGAAACTCTAAAGGCGTGGGTGTGATTTGGAACAAGCTGGTGCATCCAATCATTCGTCCTACTAGTGTCTATATCTCTCTGCTCGCCACCTTCCCGGCTAGACGGACCAGCTAGTCGTTGGACACCGGCGCGCGACGTCGCTCTGGGGCATATTCGTTGTCGGTATAGTGGCTGCAATTAGCTCTTGTGCAGCACAAGGCACGAGAGAGTAGATCGCGGAATGAAGTGATTCGCGCTCATGTAGCCAAGGAGTCTTGTTCACCGTTCACTAAAACCGCTAGGTCTTTCGCCTGCTCCTCAGCGCAACGCTCGCATGCCGCGCTATCGCATGCCTAGACCACCAAACATTTGCAGTCACTTCTCACGGCGAGTGCATCAATATTTCGGCCTAAATCTCACTAACCTTTTCTACAGTCTACAGTTCTCACGGCACATGTTGTGTCGTTACGCATCGTTCACGCTGCAACTCAGCCATCTGACGTACCGCATACCAATATCATTAGCTTGGTCGTCGTCCTCATCTTTATTAGCAGCCCGAGGATACACCGTGAGAGCAAGCCGTTGCAATCAGCAATCATTCACTTTGGCTATCCTCGCCGAAATGGGAAAGCTCCATGACGGCGTCCAAGTCTTTCACAAGGTTTTGCAACGCATTCCCGCCATTATTCAATTTCTTGCTCTCCCTCGCTATCTTCGATCGGGACCGATGTTGTTGCATGGCAAGCTGTGCAGAGATTTCTTCTAGCCGCTGCTGAGCGCAATGCTGTTTCAGCTCGCGTAAGGCTTCTATCTTGTTGATTAGATTCACAGATGCCTTCGATGCTCTTTGGCGTAGCACAGAGACTTGCTCGTGGGACGCCATGAGGGTATTCCAAGCCGTGTCGAGGCGCTTGTATTGTTGGTGGTGGTACAGTGAATCTTCGGAGGTATATAGTTGCACGGAATCCATTTCGGATTTTGCATCGCTTGCTCTTTGCTTGATCTCCTTCCGCCCTCTAGCACGTACCGCTGAGGCAACGGAAAACTGCCTCGCACGGCTCGCCTGGTCTATTCGGTCACACAACGCATCTACCTCCTTCACAGCCTTCGCTACCGCGCCAGACACACGTCGATGATTGCATGCCTTGCTGGAGCTGATTGCCGTCGAAGCTTTCGCCGCATAGGCTTGCTCAATTTCTCTTGCCGCACCGTGTGATTCCTCCACTACTGGTACGGACCCTAGGTTTCTCTCCTTGGTTCCGGGAGCAAGATTTTGGTGGGAACACGCGGTGGCCGCATGCCCTGCAGCCAAGGGTGCAGCTCCGACATAATCCTGGGGTCGAACGCCTGATGTCTTGTCGGCATGCACTTGAAGCTCTTCCGATTGCTGGGCTTGGGTGCCCTTGGTCAACGAATCACAGTACTCACCGTGAACTACATGCAACGACTCAACAGCTTGGCATACCTCTTCTTCTCTTGCAACCCTTATGGTGATGCTCTTGCGCGCACCTTGGTTGCGTTGCGACATGGGAGGCTTTGTGAATTGAACAACGGCAGGAGCCGCATGCTGCACCTTGTCCTCAGCCGTTCCATATGTACGATCGGTCCACTGCTTCTTTTCCATTTCTGTCATTCCCGCCCACTCTGCAGATACGAGCTTTTGCACGTCTTGAAACCGCAAGCCGGGATGCAAACGTTCAATGAATGCCCTGCGCGACCTGAGATACACGATCCAGCCGTTGGCTCCCTTCGCATTGTTGTCAGGCTTGATCGCAGTCTTCTTCTGCAGAATGGACTTCCTCCGCTCACACTCCGCAAATGCAGAGCACGGCGAGGCAACATTACTTGGCTGAGCTTTCTGGTGCTGTGACTTTTCGGTTAGCTCATCGCCGTCGATCGAGCCGTTGCCTGCTGTCTCGGCATCAAGTAGCAGCTGACAGTCTGCACTCGCTGATTCCTCGTCTGCATGCTCATGTTCTGCATTCCGCAATGCGATTGCCGTTAGCGGCTTTGTTCTCTTGATCGCCTTAGGCGAGGGTGCTGAATTTGAAGCAATTCGCTTGCCTACAGCAGGACGTGACTCTCTCAGCGCGATAGCGGCAGTTGCAGGAGCACTCGATGAGATAGGCGCTTCGGTACACTTTCTTGCCTTCGTCTGCTCAGCTGCATCTTCCTTAGCATTCTTTAAGTGTACGATCTTCTCGAAAGATGGGAATTTGGCGCGTCGTTCGGAGAGACGAGAGTCTTGGTCTGTCCCCGAGGCCGCTTGAGATCGCATGTCTCTTCGCTCCGCATGCTGAGGAGCGGGCTTATCTCGGGCGGAAGTGGCATCCTTCACCGTGGAATACCCTTGTGCT
>CM030944.1:1416344-1604756 GCA_018136815.1 Isochrysis galbana | reverse complement strand
AGTAAGGGTTTCTTGTTGTACAGTGTCGAACACGCGATGACTATAGGCTCATAGGCAGAGGGCCGTTCGATCGAGCCGGCAGCTGACGCGGTCAGGTCGTTTGCCTTCATTTGGTACCCGGTCGGAAAAGGGCGCGCAGCCGCCCTTGCTGACCAAGCGACGTCCCCCCGCGAGCACCCCGAAGGAGAGGCCGAGCAGCACCACGTACGCGACGAGAACGCCGTCGCCTTGGCTTATCTGCCTACGACGCACTTGCTTCCGTTAGCGTATTCATGCGAATGGCTGCCTGGTGCGCGGCGTAGCCGAAGCGCGAGAAGGTCCATGCCGTCTTAAAGGGCGAGTCGACCTCGTAGTCGGCCGCTGTTCCGTCGATGGCGCCCTCTGCCATCGCACCGGTGGTGAATTCTCCAGCGACTGGATAAGTGTCGATCGCTCCGTCGCGACGCGTTCCCACAAAGCCTTGGCCAAGCAGGCCATGAGGCGGCGCGGCGACTGGAACACGCGGCCTACCCCCCTCACGCGGAAAGGTGTCAGATTTCGTACATTAAAAAACCTTTACATAAAGCGCGCAGCGCGCACTCTCAATTTCCCCCCCTCTCTTTCTCCACCACCCAGACTTTCTTCTGTGGAGTAGGGTTAGATGAAGGCCGCCACTCGCATCGATGGCCCTCGGACGGACACGACATACAAGGCCCCTGCGTTTATTCCAAGGCAGTACCGTGGATTGTTGGAGCGTTTGCATCCGTGGCAACAGGCGGTGATGGAGAGCCGCCACCAGTTCGACGCACGTATCAATTTCGTCTTTGACCACAAGGGCAATCATGGTACTTGAGTGCAATGACAACGGAGTGTGTGACACGCCATGCCGCGAGCCAGGGTCGGTGTGCCAAAATAACTCAGAGTGCTGTGGTGAATACACGTGTAGTAGTGGTACCTGCAAACCTGATGACTGATTCACACGCACAGCTTTTAGCCCGTCGGACGCACTCGCCGGGTAGCCGAGGGGGGGGCGGGGCGGTGCTCCTCCGACAATTCAGATCCCCGACAGCGAGTAGCGTGTACAGCCACGGAAGCATTTGATATGGTACAGTAGGCTCTGCCCGAGGGTATACCCGGCTTCGAAGTTCCAAAGCTTACGCGGGGGCGGTACGGCGCACCCTTTTCGACGCACGAGGACGCGGAAGCCCACCGACTTCCTGCGGCTCTTGAGGACGCGAAAGTCGGACATGTGCAAGAAGCGGGGGCTGAATACCAACATGTCTCCGGGCGTGAAATCCAAATACTTAGCACATCGGCTGATCTTGGACTCCCGTTCGTGCTGAGGGGTGACGAACATCAATGTTTGGTTGTCGCCTGCAAGCATCACACGGCCATTCTCTCCTTCATTGGAATCAAATATGAACATGTTACCCCAGTTGTGCTCGTGATCGTTTTCGAGAAGCATCCAGACTTGAAACCCGTCGTTCGGATAGAATTCCCACTGGATGTCATTGTGGATCTGGGGGAAGTACGCGCCCTCTTTGGACAGCACATCTAAGACGATCAAGTCCTCAAGCTTGAGCTCGCGCCCATCACAATGAATGTGCGGCAAAATCATCTTGAGCAACGCATCGATATCCCCCCGCGCGACCTTCCGGGACGCTGCACCACTCGGCGGCGAAGGCTGCACGAGCGAGCCGACTCCGCCAGAAAGTTGTTGGTTTTCCCCCCTACCCCCTCACGCGGAAGGTTGTCAGATTAGCGCGCGGTTTTGGAAGGGAATGCGCGGTTTTCTTGGAGTCAAATCTGACAACCTCCCGCGTGAGGGGGAAGGGGGGGAAACCAACAACTTTCTGGGGACGCTGCACCACTCGGCCCCTACCCCCTCACGCGGAAAGGTGTCAGATTTCGTCTATAAAATAACCCATAGCTTGGGGGGGAGGGCTAATCTGACAACTTTCCGCGTGAGGGGGTAGGGGGGGAAAACAACAACTTTCTGGGGAAGGCACGCCGGTCGAGCAGCCTACCCCGCCAAGTCGTGCACCGCCTCCAGAAAGTTGTTGGTTTCCCCCCCTACCCCCTCACGCGGAAAGGTGTCAGATTTCGTCTATAAAAAAACCCATAGCTTGGGGGGAGGGCTAATCTGACAACTTTCCGCGTGAGGGGGTAGGGGGGGAAAACAACAACATTCTGGGGAAGGCACGCCGGTCGAGCAGCCTACCCCGCCAAGTCGTGCACCGCCTCCAGAAAGTTGTTGGTTTCCCCCCCTACCCCCTCACGCGGAAAGGTGTCAGATTTCGTCTATAAAAAAACCCATAGCTTGGGGGGAGGGCTAATCTGACAACTTTCCGCGTGAGGGGGTAGGGGGGGAAAACAACAACTTTCTGGGGAAGGCACGCCGGTCGAGCAGCCTACCCCGCCAAGTCGTGCACCGCCTCCAGAAAGTTGTTGGTTTCCCCCCCTACCCCCTCACGCGGAAAGGTGTCAGATTTCGTCTATAAAATAACCCATAGCTTGGGGGGGAGGGCTAATCTGACAACTTTCCGCGTGAGGGGGTAGGGGGGGAAAACAACAACTTTCTGGGGAATGCACGTCGGCCGAGCAGCCTACCCCGCCAAGTCGTGCACCGCCTCCAGAAAGTTGTTGGTTTCCCCCCCTACCCCCTCACGCGGAAAGGTGTCAGATTTCGTCCATTAAAAAACCCATGGTTTGGGTGGGGGCTAATCTGACAACTTTCCGCGTGAGGGGGTAGGGGTCCATGTCGAGGCGGCCGATATCGAGGATAAGGAGATTAGTAAGGATCATGTCTCGAGTGTCGGGGAGGTATCAACCGAGCTCTCGAATGCCACCCCCACCCACGCCACTGACAACGAGGACCCAGATGCTCTGGCCCTTCACATTGCCTGTGTGCTATGGTCAATTCGCAAGCAGCAGATAGAGTGTGACAATACACTAAGAGAATGGCTCGCTTCCTTGAAAAAATTCGAATCGCCTGCTTTCTATTTGACTAGGCTTGAATTTCCTGAATTTATGGGGATGCAGGTGACCATTCAACCTAAAAAACATGGAGAGCGCAGGGTTTTGTTGAACAACGTGAACAGTACTCACAATGTTGACAATTTTCCAATCGAGGCTGTGGATAATGACAGACTTAAGGCACTCACTAAGTTGGTAGAAAGCTATAAAACAGACTATAGTGATTATCGCTTCGAGTACAAGGTTGTACTTCTCTCCCAAGTTATAAAAATATACATGTGCGCACAGCCACCCGCGGTCAGCAGAGGCTCAACCACGCGCGGCCTCGTGAACTCGTTGATCTACGGGACGACGTTAGCCCCGTCGAGCGTCGCCCAAATTGCCAGCTCCTTGTGGGGTCAGCTGCGTAACACCCCGAATGCCTCTCCGGTCGTACGTTTTCCGGTCCAATTTGGAAGCGACGAATCTCCTTTCAGAGGACTCCTCGGTGGGACGGAGAAAGAATCTCCCATCAGGTTCAATTTAGATAAGGATGAGTTCGTGAAAATCTGCGAATCGTCTAAATCGTTTGATGATATCTTTAGAGGTGTTTCATCAAAAATGTACGACAAGTTGGGTTTTCGCGACAAGGCTTACTACACATGGGAAGCTGTCATGTACACGGGTGAAGCGGTATCTTTCTCCACAGAGGCTGAGAAGCTGGCAAAGGAAATATTCAATGAAGAGTGGTGCAAAAACATTGCCTCGGACACCCATGTCAGTCATGACTTCATCCGGATCTGTGCCATGGTGATCGCCGGAATGATCGCCTTGAAGACTGCTGTCACTGGTAGTATAGGGCGCCACATCGGAATACTTCCCGTCCCCCGCTCTTGCGAGCATGCCTCTCTACCGAGTAAGCTTCGAGAGATCGCAACAAATGTTCGCAACAACAAATTCTACAACATCGCCATTCGGTGGAAGTGCTACATTCGACTCCAAAACCACACCAATACCCCAACAGGAGATTTACAAAGGTATCTAAATGCATTGACCCAGGGTGTGGAAGATCTGATGGTGGAAGCACCCCATCTCCATAGGCCATTGAGGTGGCTACAAAGACAACTGGTCCTTGCCCAAATAGTCATATACTCCAGGCAGCAACAACCTCCCCAACTCCTCGGGAACGCTGCCGAAAACGCTGTACGAATTGAAGCGACCCGACTCCTCAATCCCCCCCCTCGTCGAGAGGCCAGCAATCGCCCTTCTCCGCTCGCGGCGGGCGCACAACCTACGAATACTTCCCGCCTCATGCCGACGAAATCATCTAATAACGCTCCGCTAATCAACGCGACCCGACTCCTCAATCCCCCCCCTCGTCGAGAGGCCAGCAATCGCCCTTCTCCGCTCGCGGCGGGCGCACAACCTACGAATACTTCCCGCCTCATGCCGACGAAATCATCTAATAACGCTCCGCTAATCAACGCGACCCGACAACCCCTCACGGCGGGCGCACCAAGTACTTCTCGCTCGACCCCTCCCCTCGCCGAAAAAATATCAAGCGTGGCCCCACCCGAAGAAATACTAGGCTTGGCCCCCCCTTTCGAAGAGGACTCCCTAAAAGTAGAACGACCCACACAAATACTGAATACCCTTCTTACAAAATTAAACAAAAAAGGCCAGAAATATCAGGATCTGCTAGGTCCCATAAATAGCCTTATGGAATGCGATAACTTCGAAGCCTCAACCCTAATTGCAGATAATATATCAACCTTGGTATGTACGCGGAATTACAAAGAAAAAATTGTATGGATAGTTAATACGTACATGACCATGTGGATGAGTAGAAAAGTAGCTAAGAACGAGTCATTAAAACAGATTCAACAGATTGATTTGACTGCTATCGATGGGGATGATTGGGAGACCTTCTTGATAGATGCAAAGAAAACATTAGACCAACACATAGCTCAGTGGGATAGAAAGACTTCGTAATGGGAATGCGCGCCTCCGACGAAAGCAAACAACCTACGCATCCCATCCTCCCATTTTTTGTGGGCGAGTGGGAGAAGGGGTCCGGCTCGGGGGGAGGGAATGGAGGCTAGCGGCGATGACAACGAGCTGCGCGCACTCTATGAGCAGAGCGCGGACATGGAGCGCCGGTCGCTCAAGCTCTCCAAGCTGCACAACCTGCAGCAATATTCAGCCGAGGTGGCGAAGAAAAGGCACTTAGACATCTTGCATGTCAAACCGGCCCAAATGAGGCGCTCGAGGACGAGATCGAGCCGGTGGAGCATCTGCTCGAAGGATTCCGTCTCTCTCTCCTCGGGAGTGTTTCCGAGCCCCGTGGCCCAGATACCCACATCATCGAGATAAGGCATGCAAATCTCCCAAGCGAGCGAGCCGAGGGCAGCGTCCATGACGCGGCACATGTAAGAAGGGCCGGATTGAACGCCGAAGGGGAGCACGTTGAACTCGTACTTTCCACGGTGGGTGACGAACGCGGTGATTCCGCGGTCGCTCTCTTTGATGGGGATGCCCCAAAAGCCCGAGGCTAAGTCCAGGGTGCACAAGAATAGAGAATCCAAGGACCCTCCGCCGGACGAGAGTCGGTCGATAGCCTCCACCGTGAGTGAGGGGGAGGGAGGAAGGGAGCGTCGGCGCTCCGGATGGGGTTGCGACGGCAGTCTCGGCCCGAGGAAGGTGAGCTCAGCTCGCTCGCGGATTGGATCTACGATCTACGAGCAGCGACTCGTCTGATGGAGCGGCGGATGGCGCCGAGGTGTTCGAAGGGACTCGCGGAGGCTCGGAGGAACCGCCGATTCCGACGAAGTGGGGCCGCTGGCTCCGTGTGCATCGCGCGGTGCAGGTGTGTCTCTCCTCCTCGTGCCCCCCCCATCGGCCCTCCCTCCCACCCAAAAAGGGAGGAAACCCCAACAACGCACTCCCCCGCTCTCTCAGGGAAGCGGCCTTGCGGTGGCCGCCGCAGGCGTCGCGCTCGCCGTCGCGTCGGTGCCCCAAGGGCGCCACTTCTCGCACCCCCATCACACGCTCGGGATCGTCGCCTTCGCCCTCGCCCTGCTGCAGCCGCTCAACGCGCTCGTGCGCGGCACGCCCGCCGCCCGCACCACACGCCGCGCCATGTGGCGGGTCGCGCACAAGGGGACGGGCTACGCCGTGCTCGGCGTGGGCGTCTACCAGGCCCTCTCGGGGGGCGCCCTCATGCCGAGCCAAGGCGACGCCGTTCTCGTCGCGTACGTGGTGCTCCTGGGCCTCTCCTTCGGGGTGCTCGCGGGGGGGCTCATGGTAGGGTGAGAGTGAGGGAAAGGAGACCAAATGAAGGCAAGCCGCCTTGGAGTTTTGTTTTTACACTCCCTCCATGAGCAGCCCAAATATCCTAATCCTATTTATATCCTAAAATATCCCGAAATATACCGAAATATCCCGCGAGCCGATATCCGCCCAAATATCCCGGGAAATATTCGGAATATTTCCGCCTGGCCCTACTCGCTACTCGAGTTTCCTCCCTGCGCCACTTGCCACTTGGGCATACTCTCCTCCCGAACGACGAAACGGAAGAGGAGCCTGAGCCTAACTAACGCACGTCGATTCGCGAATGCGACATATATATGCATGACTCATCGTCTACGTTCAGAGGCTATGGTGTGACTATGACTATGACGGCATAGGCAACAGGCAAGAGGCAGAGGCAAGGCCCATAGTCATAGATAAAATGACTAAATAAGGACTAAGATTGAATCACTTGAGACTTGAGACTTGAATCACGTACAGCCCTGGGCCGGACAAGGCGGGGGCGGGGGAGGCACTCACAGATCACATATCACAGACGCCATGGCCATGGACCATGGACTACTGGCTACTGCTACTGGTAGTGAGTAATGATAATGAGTAATGCTGAGTGACTCGGCTACCGAAACCGAATGTGAATGTCCTTTGCTTTTAAAGGAACGAGCGGGGAGCGTGGCAAGGGAACGAGGCGGAGCGAGGGGATGTAAGGGCTGTGTCGGCTAGAAGGTAATATATACCAGTCTAGTAGTAGTAGTAGGCTTGTAGCCCTAAATCTTCAATTGTTTTTATCCACATCGGCGTGCGATGTCCGTGTCTTCGTCTGCAATCATTCAGTGTCAGTGTCAAGAACTCAGGGGCTTTTCGCAAAAGATTGTATCAATGAAGTTTAGAGCATCCCACACATGTCGCACTGGAGGCTTTCACTAGTCCAAATACCACGTCATAGGAAAGGGATGCAGTGCGACGTGAACCACGCACGACAAATCAGCTATGACCAAGACGGGGCCTTGATGCAAGCTGTCTCGTCTCGATCGAGGCCGGCAAAGACCAATCCCTAACCCAGCTGGCTCTGAACGTCGTGCCTAGTGCTTGACGTCCAATGCGCACTGGCACCTGAATCCTCATTCCATCACTTGCCACAAAGGCTGTGATGACAGCTGGACTATGGGTCCCTCTTATCACCAAGCGTGGCAGACTTCTTGAAGGTGGCGCAGACGTGAAGAACAAGCGAACCCGCTGGTCGCTATCTAAGGCGACATGCGACCCTGTGCGCGCTTGCTCGTTAAAGCAGACAAAGCACGCGAGCAGTGTGTCAACGCGCCTGACTGACCTGTCCAATTGCTTAGTTGCAGCCGAGGTACGTCAAGAGACCAGTTTCCTCGACGATAATCTTCCAGATGCGGCCGTAAGGGTTCAAGAAGTCGACAAAGGGCGTGAGGATGTCGTTGGCGACCTGCGTAAAGTACGTGAAGTACCGGCCGGTCTCCGTCCCAACATTCATGATCAACTCGAGGACGGACCAAAAGTAGCCGATAATGTTTGCCTCGACAAGATCGACCATGCCATCAAGCCCAGGGAAGGCGGTGTCGCCAAGTGGCATGTCGTCGAAGCCTGATGGGTCCTCATACGTGTGTCCGAGCTCGCGCGCCGTGGGGGCAGCAGAGACAAGGGCGACGACCGCAAAGAAGAGGGCGAGGAAGATAGCGCGCGACATGAGTGCTGGGAGGACTGCGTGGCAGAGAAGCGATCGGGGCATGAGACGGTGCATCGATGGGTGTGCGTGCGTGTGGGTGACAGGGCAGGCATGCGCGTATCCGATCAGGGTGTGGAGGGGAAGAGGGATGAGGGGGGAGGGGGTGGATGTTTGACCTAGGAGGGAGGGTCTGGTAGCAAGCGAGACTTGGAGAGGTGGTCAAATATGGGTGCTTGAGGAGTGAGAGGCGCGTGAAAGGTCCGGTCTCCGAGAGGTAAAGGAATGTGCGTTGTATCATAATATACGTGAAGGGAAGAGCTGAGAATCGCGCCGCCGTCAGAGGAGCCCGCCGAAGAGGCCAGAATGGCGATCGGAGGCGCGGGGGGGGGGGGGGGGGCGGGGGGGGGGGGGGCGGGGGGGGGAGGGGGGGGTTCCACGGGGGAAGGTTCAAAGGCGCCGGGGAGCCCGTCGCGGCCACTTGGCGAGCAGGTTTCAAATGAACCCCCTTCTTCTTCAAGCGCCACTTGACCCGCAAAGGACTGGGCTCGAGGCCCGCCGTTAAGAAGCCCAATCTCTCGAGTGGTGCTGCTGGCGGGCACAAGGGGGGAAGCACGATTTGGGCGGGCGGGCGCCCGTGTGAAATCTGAGAGGGCGATGCCCGCCGAGCTGGCAGCGGGAAGAGGAGTCGGCGATTCCGCCGCCGACGGACCCCTCGCTTCTGGGACGTGCACAATTTGCTATTTGAGGTGGCTGCAACATTGGAATGATGGATGCCACGAGGCCTTCCCACGGGGGCTCGAGCTCACACCCCAGCGCCCGCCCTGCTCGGCAAACTTGAAAAGCGCCCGCCGTAGCGCGCGGCGCCCCCCTCCCCCCTCCCCCGCTGGGCATCGAAAACGCTCCCCATGAAATAGGGCGGTCGAACAGGGGCTTTTTAACCATTAGTAAGAGCGGCTGGTTTGACCGTGGCGCGATGCCAAATAGAAAACCTCCCGGGGGGGGCCACCTCGCCACCTCCCACTACGAAAATCTTCACCAAGAAATGGTGCGATTCTCCCCCCCCCCCTCCCCCCTCCATCACGCGCGCTCACGCTCTACCCGTAAGGAACTTGCGTTCGTGCCTGCGGGCTAAGCTACATTTGGCATTTGGCATTTGATTCCCGTCCGATGCAGCGCCGTGTCACACGCCGTGTCGGGCTGTCGGGCTGCCGACTGTCCGACTGCCCCCTGAGCCTCTGGCGTCGTTGCCCGCGCAGCCCACCCAGCTCCTCACAGCGCGCGCACGCGACTATCCTGGCTGCCAAAGACCCCGCCCCGACCTTGGCCTTGGGCATGGCTAGATTTTCGATTTTCGCATTTTCGTTTTGGACCCACCCAAATTTTGTTGCGAAATTTCGCTCGCCCCGACCCAAATTTCGCTATTCGCTACGGCTCGACTCAAATTTCGCTACCGCTCGACCCAAATTTCGTCGAAATTTCGCTCGAAATTCGAAATTTCGCATAGACTAGCGGCTAGAGCGTGTGCGCGCTGCGCGCGCACGTCATAGATATAGCTAGACAAATAGAAATAGTCAACTAAGTTTAAAAAAAATCTTCTTAAAAATTCCCGCTACGTGCACGGCGTGAGGCAGTTTGCTAGTGTACCTCCCTGCTACCCAACCTTAACCCCTAACAACCCCCTTTCCCCTTCCCCAGTTCCCTCTTTTAGCGGAGAAGCTGGTTCCAGGGAGGCCGCGCGCGCTGCTTCGGCCGGGAGTCAGAGAGAAGGGGGTGGGAGACTGTGGCTCGTCTCTTGGTCTAATTCCGATTCGGACTCTTCTCATTGGTATAACGTGAGATCTTAATTCATGTTCCGATGTGATTCTTACTTAGGGATCTGGTTACCCTAGGCAATGTTCCTTATATCCAGGCCTCTCGCCGCCTGCAAGAGGTCCCCGGATGCTTCTAGGTTGAAATCCTTATCTATAGTGTATAGAGGGCTTATCATTTTACGAATGTGTTTGTTGCTCGGGGCGTGTAGCCCCATGTTCTCTCGTTGTTTTTTTAACCTCTGGAAGAACCCGGCCTTCGCCGTTACTAATAAGTGGTATCTCGTAAAGATCGCTCTTAAGATAGTCCTAACGGACCTACCGTCCGCGTTGCCATATTGAATGTTGTAAAAGTCCGTGAGGATGTATCTCCACGCTAGGATACCTAGGTACCCCGAGGAGGGATGCGGTCTGTCTACCTGGTAGCAAAAGAGACGCTGTGCTAATTCAGAGCCCGGCCTTAGATTCATCCCCAGAAGTCCTTCTATGAACTCGAAAATGGGCTCCGTCGCGATGCACGCGGCTATGTGGGTAGAGCTCTCAGGGGCTACGCCGCAAAAGCGGCACGTCGGATCGTCGGCGAACCGGTTCGCCGTCGCTATTCTCCTATGCAGGACGTGTTTGAAGTGCATATATGAGTCTCTAGGCGTTAAAAAGTTGTATTTGTATAGCTGAGATACTTGTTTCCATTTCCCGGAGAGGTCCGGCAATCGTTTTTCCCACCTCAATGTGGATTTTTGCTTCTTTGTTTTCCTCATTGCAAGAAAAGCTTTAGTCAGCGCCTTGACGTTAACATCCTCCAGGGATTTATGCGCGTCTTTGCATGCGTATTCTTGTGGAATCGGATACGCCATCTCGGCCGGGCCGTCGTATGCTCTGCCCCATTTCAGCGGAGTGTATAAGTCGTCCGGAGTTGGCTGTGGGTTGGCCCTCTCATGGACATGGGGCTCTCCCATAACGTTAAGCTGAACTACGTGATAGTCGCCATTCCGGCGCATATAGTGACGATGTTCCTTGTCAACTAGAATGTCTCCTACGTCGTGTGCGTCCGGATCTTCTTGGGGGGTCAACTCGTGCTCCTCCGGAGCCAAGGGAGGGGACTTCGCTTGTTTTTTGAGAAGGTCTATATAATTAGCGGTGGCGTGTATTAGCTTGGATCCGGTATGCGGCCTTGAATTGGTCGTGCGCGTCTTCATCGACATAGAATATCCATGGACCTTTGCGTCCTTTATCCATCCCATCTGGGGTGGCATCAAGCCCCTCAAGCTTTGAGAGAAGAAATTTCATGTAGGTTGCTACATCCTCGCTTTTGATCTCCTTCTTGTCTTCAGCTAGCTGGGCTAGCTGGATGAAGAAAGGAGTGTCATCCGGTTCCTCCTCATCATCATGAGGGGGTGAAGCGAATTGTGTGTTGTGTGTTTGGATTGGCTTGGGTTCCGACTGCGGGTCCGCTCGCTTGCGCGAGGGCGGCGGTGGATGTTGGTGGGGCAGAGAAGGGGCCTTCTGTGCTTCTTGTGGTTGCTTCCCTTTGGGGCCGGCCGCCTGGGCGTACGACTTCTGTGGATTGATGTTTGAGGGGTTGGAAGCCGTAAAGGCTCCAAGGATTGTTTGTTGAGTGAAGTGCCCGCCCCCGAGGGGTGCACTGACGGTAGGAGTTGCCTCCATGGGGGTGGCAGCAGGGCTGCCACCCACCATGGGGAGTCCTTGTTGTGGGGGAGCGGCCGCAGAGGCTGGTGGGAGGGCCAGATGCTGGCCCTGTTGGTCTGCAGGGAACAGGACTCTGCCTGTTCCCTGCTTGTGTGGCTGTTGGGGCGGCGAGGGCGGAAGGATCATATCGACATCGCTGTCAGTCAGGGGGGCGGCCTGTGAGCGCTTCGGCTCCGGCGGCTTGGGGCGGCCCCGGTGGGGTGTCGTGGCGGCGGGGGGCTGGGAGGTGGGAGCGGTCGGCGCGCGCTCCATCGCTAAAACTATAACAATAGTTTTCAATAGTCAACTAAGTTTATACTTGGTACGTTCGCCCATGGGGGGGCACGAGCCCCCCTCTCTCTCCACTCCTCCCCTGCCGTGGGGGAGGAACCACCCATCCTCCTGGCATGCCTGATGGCTTGCCAGGAGGCCACTGCCCTGCTGACCCACTCTCTCCCTGACAGGCTCGCCTGATTCGCGCGTCCTGGCCCCTCGTGGCCAGCCCATCGCTCCAACCCCCCTCCCCCCTGTTCGACAGGCAGACAGGTGCAGACTGGGGGCCCCTGAGGCCCAGGAGCGCCAGCGAGGGAGAGGCAGGGGAGACCAGGGCCCAGCCCCAGCCTCCTCTGCCCCCTGAGCTGGCCTCCAGGAGCCTCCAGGGGTCGCCAGAGGCAGCTGCAGGCCTGTCGCAGGCGCGCCATCGCGCGTGCCTGCAGGAGAGGGGAGAGAGAGCGCGGAGAAGGGGGTGGGCGGAGCGAGTGCTCCGCTCACCGGAAAATATGTAAGTCCCGCACCTGTTTACAGGAGAAGTCGGGACTGAGAACGCCGCCAGCCCGGTAGGCATAGGAGGAAGGGGGGAACGGATCACCGGGGGGGAGCGCGGGCCACCGACCATATCTAAGCCCTTTTCCCCTATCCCCCTAGTAGTGCACGGGGGGAGTCGCCTGATGGCGGGGGGGAAAGGGCCGGGAGAGAGGGGGTGTAGAAAGGTTTGCTGCGTGAGTAGAAAGTAGAGGGTCCACGGCCGCGTGTGCGGTGAGACTATTAAGAAGTTAATAGACAAATAGAAATAGGGCATAGATATAGATGAGTAGTACATAGTACATATTAATTATATGTGAGAAGAAGGGGATTGTTGTTTGTTGTCACATACATATACATACAGGGGTGGTGCGAGAAGTTCAACTGGTGTTCATGGGAAAACAAAGAGAGAGGGCCTCTCTTTGGGAAACCTAAAGGGCGGCTCTCCCCCTTACCGCAACACCTCCCCCTCCCCTCCCATCTCCCATCCCTGGATCCCTGGTCGCCAGGCAGACACCGGACAGAGGCCTCTGGGCTCTGGGAGGCTCCCATGGCCATGGCCAGCGAGGCAAGCGTGGGAGTGTTACGGATGCCCCTCCGTCCTCTCCTCCGTCCTCCCCCGTATTTACTTTCTAAGTCCTGTGAGGTCTCCCTCTTCACGTGAGGAGAGGCGACGGGCCCCCTCTCTTCTTTTTCTCTTTCCCCCTTTTCCCCTCTCTCACGCGCGCACTCTGTTTACGTTAGTGTTCTACGTGTTACTGTAAGTGTGCGTGAGATAGTGGTGTTTGGGGTTTATAAAATTAAAAAAGAAGAAGAAAAAAGAATCTGAAGTTTCAGGGCTACACACCTATCGCCTATCGCTAGTTCGGTATACTCTACCCTCGCCCGTCATCGCCCTTATCTCCCGCCGCTCCGTATCCGTATCCTCGCCTTCCCCCCCTCGTTCCTTTTTGTTTGGTGTCGGGGGTGCGGTATAAAGAGTCTATCTACAGTTGTGTCCTCTTGCGTTTTGGTTGGCGTGCCGGGGTGTCTGGCTAGGTTGTCAAGAGTGTCGAAGATGTTGGTTATTAGCCGCGGGCACTCTCCCAAATGCCAAATGCGTAGAGGATTCGTGATTCGTCATCTGCTTTGCAGAAGCGGCAGTTTTGTCGTTGTTGTTCGCGAATCTGTTGGCCGTGGCTATGCGCCGATGCGTTATGTGTTTGAGATGTAGATGCGTATCTCTCGCAGTCAACATAGGTGAAGTATATAGCTCGGCCAAGTGCGCCCAGAGCCCAGACATTGTCCGGAAACGTTAGTCGTTTCCCCCAGTTGTCGGGACCCGTGAGGCGCCGGTGTTTGTTTTGAGTTCTTTGTAGCGCCTTGGTGATGTGGATGTGGTCTACGCCCGTCTCGCGTCTCGTCGAGGGCTGTTTTTTGTTTTGCCGTCTAACGTGTATTCGTCTGGAAGCGGATATTCCGTTCTTTTGTTGGATTTATCTCCTTCGCCACTGATGCAAAAGGCCAGTCTCGCAGCGAGAGCCCAATGAGGAAACTTCTCATGATGAGTTGCCCACCACGCGAGCAAATTCTTTGTGAACTCCTCAACGTCTCCGCTTGGTTTCCTATGTATGCGTATGCGTGATTGTCGGCATGCCACAAATATACAGGTAGCCGATCAGACGATCGACGATGCACAGGAAATGTGAGAGAAGAGAGGCAAGGCTGCAAGCTTCGGCACAAAACCTTGGTCCACGTTAGCATGTGCAAAGGATGGATTGAAAGCGCGGACCGCCCAGTGTACTGATATTGACGTTCTACTGGTAAAACAGTTCCCGCGCGCATTTTCGCGCGCGCCGCAAGGCAACAATTGAATGATCACATCAAGAGGAAGAGAATCCTGTTCTCTTACCTAATGGAACACGTCTCCAACTCCAACCTGCGAGAGATGCTTACTTCCCAAGCTCCACACGACGGAGCTAAGGCGTACAGAATCCTCTATGATCAATGCCATCAACAAGTAGATGATCTAACTCTAATAGCCCATGATACTGAATGGGATGCTGTCTCCATACTAACGGTCGGTAGTAATGAGCATTCCATCATCAACCTCATCACTCACCTACACAGCCTCAATGCGAAACGGCCATCCGCATCCGACAAGCAGAAATCGGACGATCAACTTGTTATCAAGCTGCTCTCTTGCATCACCCCGGACATCTCCGAGTCTCTAGCCCACAAATCCCAACCCAGTCTGGCCTCTCTGCGGCTGTCTCGCCTGCTGCGACCGCTCCGGTCGTGGGGGAGTCCTCACAACGAGTTGTTGCACAACAGATTGCAGAAGCTCTCATGGCAGCAGCTCCTGCCGGCCCCATCCCTGAACCTCGATCCTACAAGGAGGGGTGGCGGCGAAGAACACGTGTTTTGTGAGGTGGTGAGGGCGGTTGCTCGACAGGCGTCGGATTCTGCGCCCTCCGTTTTGGGTGCGGCGTCCGTGTCGGTGTCGATCGCGCTCTGCGTGGGGACCGGGTCGTGGCCAGCAAGGCGTGCCTCCCGAGCCTGCTGTGCCTCCTGTGCCTCAGCGGCCAAGCCGGGAGCGTGGTGGTTCATCCTCTGCACCCTGCCCCGCGCGCCCCTCCCCCGCCCGCCCCTCCCCCCGCGCCCCTGTGCCCCTTCTCCCCCCGCGCCCCACCCTTCTCCCCCCGCGCCCCTTCTCCCCCGCGTCCCACCTTTTCCCCGCGCCCCTCTGATTGGGAGCTAGTCTGACACCCCCCCTTCCCCCGCGCCCCTCTGATTGGGAGCTCCCTGGGGAGCTCCCCATCTGACACCCTCCCCGCCATACAGTTTGGAATCGCGCTGGGAGTAAGCGTCGCAATAACCTTCCTTTTCTTGTTAATGGCGTGGAAACGGAAATCGTGGCGGTTTAGCCTGCCAAAGGGTAAGGGCCTCACCTCAAGGGGGCAGCGTATGATTAATTCGATGCGTAGGTCATAACACTAATGACGCACCCCGCACACCACCGAGTGGTCGTCGCCCGCCGACTGTGAAGTACATCACCACCTCGCCGACCGACGCGGTTCCCGCCGGGCAGTGCCTGGTGCCTGGACACCTCCGCCGCCCGACCATCGGCGCAAATGCCGCGGAGATCCCGTTTGTACTATAATAAGGGGGTCCTTTAAGTAGAACTTATACCGTCCACATGGGGGGCACTTGCGGAAAAAACAACCAAACCTGAGGTTGCACCCTCTTCTTCTTGAAGTTGACACAGTCAAAGCATTCTCGTCGGCCGACATGGATGGGAACCCGCTGTACATAATCCAACCTACTGGTTTTGAGGACCCCAGCTACGCTGCGTGCCTACTCCTCGCACCACTTGAGGGCACCAAACAAGCCGGCTACCAATACATGATCACCAATACAACCACACTCACTAAGGCTGGTTTCGAACAATCTACCATTGAACCTAACTTCTTCAAAAGAACTCACGAGGATGGCTCCACGATCTACCTAGCCTTGTATGTCGACAATATGCTGATACGGTTCCCAAAGGGGCGAAAAGAACTGGTGGACTCATTCATCAACCAATATTCGAAAAGGTTCAATGTTAGCATTATTGGTGAGCCATCTCGATTCCTCGGTTTCGAAATTATTCGTGAGCGATCTAGCCGACGTATGACCCTTCGTCAAACCAAATACATTGAATAAGAGATAGCTACCACCTTTCTGAGCGAGCGAACGACAAAATCCTTCAGCACTCCTATTTGTTCTTCCAAAATTGATGATTTTCTCACAAATTGACTGGTGCCACAACTGACGTTGATAGGTCTCGAATGCGGTCGAAATCCTACCTCCAACTCATGGGATCTCTATTGTGGGTGACTATCACTCGACCTGACATCTCATTCCATGTCTCTTTCTTATGTCAATTCATGCAAGACCCTTCACCGGAAAATTATGATGCCGCTCTCGGTATTGTCAGCTATCTTCGCCATACTAATAATTACTAATACTAAGCAGCTTGGGCTAACGTATGATGGGACTAACACGACACTTGAGGTATACGCTGATTCATCTTGGGGTTCCCTGGCTAAGCCCTTTGCTGGATATGTGATCAAGTATGGGGGAGCATCAATCTCCTACCAATCCAAGAAGCTCAAACTTGTCGCACAGTCATCTGCTGAGGCGGAGACCGCTATCTCGCTATCTATGCTCTTTCAGCCCGAAATCTTCAATTCACTCTTCATCTCTTCGAATTCCTTGACAATCCACAACAGCTGCCGATTCGCATCTTCACCGACAATTCAGCTACTCGAGATTCCATTAAAAATCCTGGTGTAACGGCTCGAACCCGTCATTATCTTCGTTGGCTGCTATATGCTCGAGAACAATTTCTTCACCGCATCTCCGTGCCACATTGGATATCCACATCAAAGATGACAGCTGATATTTTTACCAAATGTTTGGACAAAACATCGTTCCTGCATCATCGTCGTAACCTATTGAATGAGGATGCCTGATTGTCCAGCGATATCGCTGTGGGGGAGTGTTTTATCTTAAGTCGTGTTTTGTTGTAGATATCTCAGTGCTACTATGCGTGTGGCAACGTCGACCTTGACTTGAGTCCTTGCGTCGCCGTCACGAGTGCTAGCCGCACGATGTTATCATTGGTCTACACAACACTACTATCTATTCACGGACCACCATATGCTGGGTGGATCAAACAGAGAGAGAGAGAGAGAGAAGAGGGGTGGAGGGAGGAGTCGAGAGAGAGGAGGGGGGGGGGGGGGGGGGGGAGGGGGGGGGGAGGGGGGACGGACGCGAAGGAGGTGAAGGTGGTGTGAACGACAAGTGGCGTGTGCGATCGCGCGCTCCGATGCGCGCCGCCACGCTCGCCACGCTCTGCGCAGCGCTGGGCTCTGACGCCCAGTACTCGGCAAAGGAGACCGCTTCAGCGCTCCGCTGGTGGTGTGAGCCAGGCAGAGGGCACGACCAGGGGCCACTGTGCCTGAGGTGGTCGCTGACTGATGCGATCGCTTCGGCCACTGAGGAGAGCGAGAAGATTTCGCGTGTTGACAAGCTCAAGGCTGCCATACAGAAAGGGCTGGTCGATGGGCAGGCCGTCGACGCGACCAACCCGGAGAGGCATGAGATGATGGACGCGTGGTGCGCCGATCAGTCAACAGAGGACGCCGCGACTAAGCGCCAGGTATGTGCGAGAGTGCGCAATCGCAAGGACTTCGTCGCGCGTCGGGAGGTCCTGCTGCAGTGGTGGTGCGGCGAGCAAGGCCACGGTGAGAGTGTCAAGTGCAAGCAGATGGAGTTTGGGAAGAAGGTGGAGTCTACCATGAACGGCACGGAAAGGAAGGTGCGCGCGTAGATGTCGCCTGGTTCTAGGTTTCCTCCCATGCGCCGGCCGTCAATGCGCGGGCGCTGTCCTAAAGCCTTCCGCTATGTCGTCCACGTGTGCTAAAAAACGCGCTGGAGAGTGCAGATGAGCAAGGGCTCGGGATATGGTTATCCACATGATCCTAGCTTAAATCGATGGAAAGCTGCTCGCGGACACCAGAGGAGGCCATCACTTTGGCCGCCCATGCCGCACATCAGCACGCAGCTTGCGCTGCATGCGAGGACCGTCTTTGCAATTGGTTGACTCGGATCGATGCTTGCTTTGCAGGCGTTGGCACTTGAGTTCAAGGCATTGCAACCTGCCGACGCCGAAGCTCTGATTGACGAGGAGCAGAAAGAGATGATGCGTGCGGTTTGTGCATCGATTCATGGGAAGGACGACCTCTTTAGGTGCGTGTGTACAACGCCTTCACGCGTGGTTCCTTGCGTATGCATGCACCATGTGCTTCCTAAGCGACACTAGGCTTACATTTCTACACGGCAAGCGACGGAGCTTGAACAGACGAACCTGAAATTTCGCTTGTTCTGGGCTGCGCCCCAAAACGTGTGCTGCGTGGCGTGGGCGCGTAGACACGATGTCTGCCAGCAAAGGATTAGCTTCCTCTCATTTTGACCGAGTTTTAACGGCGTGGCTTCTTGCTACTTTGGGCTCACGTGGATGTGGGCTTGCGGCTCGCCTTGGGGCAAGCCTTCCTCGCCCCTCCTCTCTTGCTCAAACCCCTCGGGCCCCTGCACTGCAGGAGCTTATGCAAGAATCACATGGAACTTCGATGAGGTAGTCGTCGGAGAAAGCGTGCTTCTTGCTGACACGCATCGTGATATTCTCCATTCGTCCTCACTGCATTTTCCTACCGAAGCATATACTACTATAGCCTTTCGACGTCGGCGACGTCGATGATATGCTCGCTCACCCCTTCGGGCAAGTAGCTTCACCTTGGCCGGTTAGACTATACTATTTCTTGTCAAAGCTGTCTCTCATGTCTGAGCCATTAACTGTGTTTCGCAGCCGCGTGAAGTGGGTACTTACTCAGCAGTGCACTCCGCCACCATCGGCCCACCTCATGTGGGCTGTGAGGAGAGCTGTGTGGATGTGACGTGTGTGTATGAACTACTTGTTGGTGCACGAACTAGTTTGTCCTCAATGGCGGTGGCTCAAAAAAAACATTTTAATATTCTCGCCTCACGCATGGCTTTGGGGTATGCTACTGTAGCCACGCCCATTCCCCTTTCTTGCTCGCGCGCCTCGCGCCTCGCTACCCGCCTTGCTGCTTGCGGCAACGTCCCCTTGTGCTCTACTTATGGGCTCGGGTTGCAACCTGGGGTCATGGGGGGGTGCCTCGCGCCCCTCCCCTCAGGCACTGACGCCCCTCCGGAGGGGCCTGGCAGTCATCCTCAAGCCAGGCCTTTTGGCATGTGCTGAGTGCTGAGCATTCGCATTCAATGATTCATTCAACACACCCGCTTCCAGACCCTCCCACGACCGCGCAACGCCACTCGCACTCCTTCGCCCAGACCCTCACCAAAGCGTACTGACCACCCCCACCCTCTCGTGAGCCACAGACCCACAGGACGGCCAGGACGGCCCCCGAGGCCGGCGGCGCGAGCGAGGGGGAGGCAAGGGGCCAGCGGCGAAGCCCCAGCCTCCACTGCCCCCATGAGCCGCCCAGCCGCCCAGCTGGGAGGACCAGCAGGTCTCCCCAGAGGGGGGAGGGGGGCCATGGCGCGCGCAGTCGGCACGGCGAAGAAAAGCACAAAAAGCGACAAAAAATTGACAGCCGGCGATCGGCCGACGCGGAACCTCCGCGTTTGTTATGGGGATTCGCCCGACATTCACTGCTTTGTTTGATTCCCTCACGCGCGCGATGCGCGATCCTCCCAGTCATTCTCCCAAAATAGACCTCCATGGGCCGGATAAGGCGGGGGAGTCACTCACCGACGCCATGAATTTTCGTGGGGTAGAGGGAGTTCGCGCCGGGGGGGGGGGGCAGGTAAGGGGGCTCCCTGGGGAATCCTTGGAGCCACCCTGGAGGGCGATGGAAAATAGTGGTTAAAAAGCGTGCGAGTGACCGGCCTACTATCGGCCTGGTGACCAAGAGCCAAGAAGGGGGGGGGGGAAGGTTAGTATTAGTACGAGTGCTGGCCCATGCGGCATGCGGGCCTGGAAGTGCGCCACCTGACCCGCGCCCGCCAAACGGAAGCAATCTGAGGGATGAGGGTGACCAACAGCCAACAGGCAGCTCCGGAGGGGAATAGGAGCGCCTGTGGGGGAGGGCACGAGGCGCCTCCCTCATGTGAACTAAGTATAAACTTAGTTGACGAGGAGAGAGAGAGCGCGCGGGGGGGAGGAGGCTGTCGCATTCGCGAATCGACGCTCGTTAGGCTTCTTTCTTCTCTTCGTTCGGTATTTATCGTTATAATTCTCTCGTTCTCGTTCTCGGTCAAAAACTTCTCGTTGACGCCTAGGATCTAGGGTTGTGGAGCGCCCTCTCTCTTTCTCTCGAAGAGAAGGGAAGTTTCCCCACCTTTCTTCCTCCCAGGCGCCTCGCAAAAAGGTTTAATTCGCTATCTCCCCGCGTTTCTCTACCTGCTTCTGGGGGCAATCAGGTTCGGTTTGCCATCTCCCCTCGGAGATCGATTTAGGTTCGCTGCTTGGGTGAGGGAATCTTTCTCCTTGGTCCTTGGTTTGCCATCTCCCCTTGGAGATTGATTTAGATTCGCTGCTTTGGTTTTGGGTTATCTTTCCCCTTGATGCAAGTTGCATGAAAGCCCTTGGTCCCGTTGGTTTTTGGTCTTCTCCTCCCTTGGTTGCTACTCAGGGTTGCTCGATAGAAACGTCTAGAAGGTCCACGCTCAACAGCAAGATTTCTTCGATTGCAAGGATACCTCGCTGCGATCTGTATCCAATGTGATCGCCGCGGTTGCGCGGCATAACGTTCCTCTTCGACTTTCCGCCTTGGTGGGAAAATCCAAAGCGAAGACACGCTCCGACCATCGCTTTGGATTCTCTCTCTCTCTCTCTCGCTCTCTCTCTCCGTCTCTCGCGACGTGTTTGAGTTACCGGCGATGTGGGGTCTCGGTTATTTCACGTTTTGCTTGGTTTAGGTGAATGATTCTGGTGCGTTCGTGAGTCGGTGCATCCTGTTGTTTTCTGCATCGTTGTCCGACGTCCTGTCGTCAGTCGTCATCCGTCGTTCTCGCTCTCGTCGCTCTCGCTCTCGTAATACTCGTACCCTACAAACTCTCCTCGCCTCGCCAGCCCCTGCCATCACAGCCCTCCTCTCACTCACCCTCGCCTCTCGCCTCTCGCTCGATGTCGCTTTCGCCGCCGTCCTCGCCCTCGTTCAAGCCCGCCTGCCCGCCTTCCTCTGCTGACGGGCCTCAGCCCGTCAGCGTCTCCGAAGTCGTCTCCTCCGCCGCGCCTGCCGCCGGTCTGCCTCCTTCCTCATTGCCCTCAGGCCCTATGGGCCATCACAATTCGTCAGAGGCTCACCTTCCCCCTTGCAACAAAGTGAAACACTTCCTTCCGGCCGGCCAATGTCCAATGTGCGTAGAGCTGCAGGACTAGAGACTAGAGCAACATATAATGCATAATGCAGCGCTAGTACTACCTTGAACTTGCGATCACCACCCTCGCACATGGGAGCTATTTTCTTTGATGATGCCGTGGACAAGCATTGCTCAAACTCGTGAGCGATACCCATGAATACGAATGAATAATGCAGCGAGTGCGCCTAGAAATACGGAGGTGGTGTTGGCGTTGCACCTTGTGTTCGTGTCTTCGTTCTTGAACCACGGCATCAAAATAAATCAATACATTCCGACTTTAACACAACCACTGCTCTCGGCATCTTTGATGATGACACTAACTGATAGTGCTCAGACCCGCGAGCAATACACACGAATGATGAAGAATGATGCGAGGGCGCTCTCTTGCGATTATGTCGGTCAAATGCGCGCAGGTGAGCTTGGCGTCTAGACCCGAGTTCCGCAAGAATTGTGAGTGGCACAACAAAAGTCCGGGCAGCATCTCAGGCCTCATACGGCGGCGACGACGCCTCTCCGCCCAGTTCACAGACGCATCTATTCACATTACGCACCCAATACAACTTCACTGGCAACCCACATGGCGAGGACGACGCACTTCAGCAAAATGGAGTGCAAAATTACACGGCAAGAACAGCCTCCTCAATGCTGCCGCAATCTGTGCAACGGACGAAAAAGGATCTCCTTCTGCTTTTCCTGCGTGCCGTCTATCAGGGCCCGTTCGCATCTTCCCGATCTGTCGCATAAGACGTGAGATCCATCTCCTCCTCGCGCTCTGCCGCTGTCTTCGTCGAGCACGAGCAACAAACGGCTGGACAGATCTGATCCAGTTTGACCGCTTCACCGTATACCAAGATGGCAACAACGACAAAGCAAACGCCTATAACAAATGTGGGCGTGAACTGGAATCCGAAGAGGAAGTGCGATCCCACCTGCAATCGGCAGCGCCGCAAGGGTTTGAGAGGTCCAATGCACCATTGAAACAATGGTGGGCGACAGGTGCACTCGCTGCGCGTCCGTGCGAGGCAAGGGGTCTAGCTGCGGTGATCAGTGCTATCAACAATTGCCAAGGTGATGCGCACCGCGCCGACAATGATGGCGACTGCTTGGGCAAAGCCGCGGATGATGTTGTCGGCATACTTGATGGTGACCGCCACGAGTAATCCTCCGGCAACGTTAAGGGCTACCACCAACCACACAACCGGCGTGAACCCATGGAGCCATCCGTCCGATATTCTCATCGGATCGTGCTCGAAGAGCACCGTGATGGTGGCGATGAAGCCACAATATATGGCGAGCTACGCAAGGCAAGGCGGAGAGGTCAAAGCGTGAGGTGTCCATAGGAACCACCCGTAAGTGCGCGCATGCAGATTCCGCGCTTGCCCAAGGCGCATCAGGACGAGGGCACATCCCAAAGTCCCAAGCGCAGTCTCGATGAGTGCAATGTGCAAGGGCACGTGCCAACGGCCAACAAGGTCGGGTGGATTCACCTGAATGTTGCGCAGCCAGAGTGATGGTTTTCTCTCGCTCTTGAGCATGCGCTCAAAGTACACCGACGCGAACGAGGTGCAAATAGCCGCCGTGAGCACTGCCCCCACCCCCAACAATCGGGTGCTGGCAACAGCCGCTGCGCTCGAACCATCAGCCGCAAGCAGGCGGCCGCCCATCGCTTCATGCAGACGTGGATGCCCGTCGCGCCTTCGGCGCACAGCGACAGGACCGGTGTCAAGTGTTGCGTTCATTGATTTGGTGTGAGCAGGAGCATTTGAGTAGTCCGTGACAAGGAGCATCCGCAGGAGATCGTCGAGAATGCCCTGCACACTGATGACCCCCATCAGCAGGCAAGCGATCCCGCACCACTGCGCAGGCCCCAGCCGTCTATGCATTAGGACGATGGAGAAGAGTGCGGTGAAGAGGATTTTGGTCTGGTAAGTCACGTGCGCGACAGCCGCATCGAGGTTGGAGAGACCGACGAAGAGCGCATTGTTCTGGATGGTATAGAGTGCAGCTGGGATGCCAAGCTGCATCCACTCGACCGCGTTGTCCCGCACGTCCCTCCGGATGGAGCGTACGAGGGAGAGTGGTCCGCCCACCTCTGCCGCGTAGAGCAGCGAGCAGATGAGGAGCTTGACGAGCTCCTGCACCAGCACGGCGACACGAGTCGAGTAGGGCACCCCTGGAGCGTTGCGAGAGAGCTTCATCATGAGAATGACTCCAGCGTTCTGCAGCACAAAGATGGAGAGGGCGCCCCACTTGAGCAGGGCCGCGCTCGGCATCAGGCGCCAGGGGGGGGGGGGGAAGAGGGGGGGGGGGGGGTTGGCGGAGTTGTGCGAGGGAGCGTGAGGGAGCTTGGGGAGAGGGGGGGGGGGGAGAGGGGGGGGGGGGCTCCCGCGCGCGCGAGTCTGGGACGCAGCGGAGAGAGAGGGGGAGGGGGAGGGAGAGAAATAAGGCGAGTAGAGGAGAGAGGAAGAAGCGGGAAGGGGGGGGGGGGGGGGAGATGGAGGGAGAGAGGGGGGAGAGAGAGAGAGGAGAGAGAGAGAGAGCGAGGGAGGGAGAGAGAGGAGAGAGAGAGAGACAAGAGACAGAAGAGAGAGAGAGAGAGAAAAGAGAGAGAGAGAGAGAGAAGAGAGAGAGAGAGAGAGAGAGAAGAGAGAAGGGGGGGGGGAGAGGGGGGAGGAGGGAGAGATGCGGGAGAGAGAGAGAGTGAACATCGAACAAGGGACCGAGTGTGAAGAGGATGTCTCTGTAGATCTATACTCCTAGTGAAATCTCGCTCCGCTCGCACGCTCCCCAAACCTATCTCAACCATTTGTAAGAGAAGAGAGTCTCTCATCTCCAAAATGTCGAGATGTGCTTATGTGTCCGCTCCACGTCATGCACCAAACATCCACGTCTTCCCCCTCTATAAATAGCTTGTGACGCCAGCGGCCCCGAGGCGGCGGCGGGGGAGAGGGAGGACGTGAGGGGGGCGGGGGGGGGTCGCAAGGGCGAGGATGGTGTGGTGGCTGCTCGCGCTGCTTCTGTTAGGCGCCGCGGGCGAGGAGGACTTTTACAGCCTACTCGGCGTGTCGCGCGACGCAGACGGCAAGGCGCTCAAGCGCGCCTACCGCCAGGTCGCCCTCAAGAACCATCCAGACAAGGTGAGTGGCTCCGAAGAAGAGAAAGAGGCGGCGCAGCGCCGCTTTGTGAGAGCGAGCCGCGCGTACGAGGTGCTCTCGAATAAGGAGCTGCGTGAGGTATACGATGCGATGGGTGAGGCGGGACTCGACACCTTCCAGAGCGGCGCCGCAGCGCGCGCCGAGCCAAAGTCCGCAGGAGGAGCGGCCCGGCCCGACCCGGCCGGCTATGGCCAGCAGGGAGGCTACGGGTACACAGGCAGCTACGACGGCGGCACGCGGTATGGGGGCACGGGCGGCTTCGCAGGAGGGTATGGTGGATTCGCCTACTCTGATCCGCGCGACCTCTTCTCCCGGCTCTTCGGCCAGGCGCGGCCACAGGTCATGTACGTGAATGGAGAGCCAGTTCTCGTCGGCGGTGGAGCGGGCGCTTTTGGTGATGCCTTTGGCGGCGGCTTTGGTTCGGGGTATCCAGGCGGGTACGGCGTTGGGTACGCTGGTGGCTCTTCGGCCGGCTACGGCGCGTATGCTGGTGGAAATCCCGATCGGGCCGCCGGTAGTCGGAGCGGGTATGGAGGCGCGGCCGGCCAGCAATCTACTCGTGCCGGCGGCAGCTCAGCCGAATCTTGCGCATTCCCACAGACTCCCCTCAGACCTCGTACGCGGAAGACGAGCGCCTCGGCCAACGCGAGAGATCAGGCGGGTAGAACCAGTGGTGGCCGCGGTGGCCGTTCCGGCAACATTTTCTCGTCGTATTCGGCTCTCGAGCACCTGAAATGGGACACAATCGCGCGGTTTCGCGCAGACGTGCGAGCTGGCACTGGTGCTGATCTGTCCTGGCTTGTCCTGCTCTACTCGCCGCGCTGTCCACATACCGAGGCGATGGTGCCGTTGATAGAGCAGCTAGCGGAGGAGTTGCAGGGCTTCGTGCGCGTCGCCGCTGTCGATGCCGAGGAGCACGCTGAGTTAGCCTCCGAGTTGGGAGTCAATCTCAGCCCCACAATTCTCCGTTTCCGTCCGGGCAGCGCTTCACCAAGCACCCCTAGACGTGCCTCCCCCGCGCCACCCTCATCCTCGGGCAAGTCGTCTCCGTCATCCGCCGACCTCCGCGCGTACGCCACCGAATTCCGCCTCGTGCCGACGCTGCGTTCCCTCGCTGAGTTCGCACTCGAGGGGCTGCAGGCAGCGTCGGCAGCGCAGCGAGTCGACACCCCAGAGCAACTCAGCACGTTCCTCGCTAGCTGTGCCCCCGCACGCTGCGGCTGCATAGTACTCGTGACGAATCGCACCGAGACTCCTCTTTTGTATCGTGCGCTTACGCGTGCGCTTGAAGCCGGAGGTGGCAAGGAAACGTCTACCCGCTTCGGTTTCGCCCATGCCATCGGCGTGGCATCTGCCCGCTCACCAATGGCGCAGCTCGCTGGCACACCTCGCATCCCTGCACTCATTGCGCGCCGTTCCGCAGCCGGCCCAGCTATCGTGTACGATGGTCCATTGGAGTTGCCAGCGGTGATTGAGTTCATGGAAGGCCGATGCGGCGCCTCTGAGCGCGCTGCGGAGCATGGTCGAGGCAAGAAGGCAAAGCGACTACTTTGGCGCGCGAGGGAGACGTGGACCAAGTTCAGGAAGTGGCTTAGCCAGACCTTTTGAGTGGCGCCCTCGGGAGACTCACACCCCCTACACGCCTGCGCGCGACTCAGCAGGACATCTACACCAGCGAATGTTTGGTGTTGTGCATTGGCACATGTTTGTGTTTAGTACAAGGGCGCCTTTGGCCTTTGGTCTAGCAACGGGGTTTCTTGACAGGGCCGTCAATTAACTAAGTTTACGCTTAGTTCACATGGAGGAGGCACCTCGTGCCCTCCTCCTCAGGCTGCAACTCCCCTCTGGGGGCCTGCCCCTAGGAACTAGCAACACGCCCACACCTACTGCTACTATCATAATAGCACAATCAGAAAACTATTGTTATAGTTCGAACGATGGAGCGCGCGCCGACCGCTCCCACCTTCCAGCCCCCCGCCGCCACGACGCCCCACAGGGGCCGCCCCAAGCCGCCGGAGCCAAAGCGCTCGCAGGCTGTGTTGCGGTCGGGGGGAGAGCCGCCCTTTAGGCTTCCCAAAGAGAGGCCCTCTCTCTTTACTTTCCCGCCATCGCGTGTTTTGGTTTCTCCCTTCGGGTTGCATCCTCTCCGTCCGATCGGGATCCTCCGATCCCGATCTCCCTCTCTTTCCCCCGTGTGTTAGGATAGGGGTGATCGCTCTCGATCCCCCTCCCTTGTTTTCTCATGTGTGCGCCCAGGTCGTTTGCCTTCATTTGGTACCCGGTCGGAAAAGGGCGCGCAGCCGCCCTTGCTGACCAAGCGACGTCCCCCCGCGAGCACCCCGAAGGAGAGGCCGAGCAGCACCACGTACGCGACGAGAACGCCGTCGCCTTGGCTCGGCATAAGGGCGCGTCCCGAGAGGGCCTGGTAGACGGCGCCGGGCGTGCCGCGCACGAGCGCGTGAGCGACTGCAGCGGAGCGAGGGCGAAGGCGACGATCCCGAGCGTGTGGTGCGAGAAGGGGGCACCCACGCCGACGGCGAGCGCGACGCCGGATCGTTGAAAAAAAAATGGACATACGAGTAGATATGCCCTCGAAACGACTTTTGATTGCCCTCGCGGTGGTCGTCGCCACCGTGGTCGCCGCCATCGTCGTGGCGTTGGTACTCACGAATAAGAAGCAGCCAGACAGATGTAAGGATGTGGATGGAGAGTGTGCAAACGATGGAGACTGTTGTCACGATCTCGTGTGTTCCGACCAAAAGTGCCGTACGGTCCCACCGTGTATCGAGAAACGGGGGGGGTGCAGTTATGACGACGAGTGCTGTGAAGGACTTGAGTGCAATGACAACGGAGTGTGTGACACGCCATGCCGCGAGCCAGGGTCGGTGTGTCAAACTAACTCAGAGTGCTGTGGTGAATACACGTGTCGTAGTGGTACCTGCAAACCTGATGACTGATTCACACGTGCGGGTATGAAACCCGTAACGAAACGCACAAACACAAAATACAAACACGAACACGATGTTACGAGGCCTTAATTAAGGACCCCCCACTGTTTGACTTCGAACCGGCGGTTCAATTGAGAGAGGCTGTCGCCTACAGCCAGGTTGTGGTAAACCGCCTCCGGTGGGAGGCGGCTAGTGACGTAAATCACCTCGGAGGTGAACGGGATGGGTTGTCGTCCACGCCGTGGAACAGTGGCGGGGTAGCGATCTGCTAGACGGAGAAGGTTGTCGTAAGTCAGGTGGCCACGGAAGTCGTCCAGTAGAACCACCTTCTGACCGGTGTAACCATCCCACCACCCCTTATCTTTGGGTGGATGCGAGTAGATGTCAGATCGGTCGTGGTTGTCGTAAACGTACTTGGTCTTGCCACATCCGGGTGGGGGGTTGGGGGGGTGGGGGGGGGGGGCTTGTTTGTCATCTTGCATCTGTGGACGTTTCCGTTTCCATCGACCGGGCCCGTGTTTTTTGTCACGTGGGGGTGAGACGGGGGCAATGTGCAAGTACGAATGGCGAAAGTCTCGAACGAAACCATCAACCATCAAACTACTTACAACTTACAAGCGACGCTGTTGCCATCTTTATAATCGCACTATTGATGACATTACATTGCGTGTTTGACTTCGATTCGCCTCTTTACATAGATAGTCTATAATACACATACATACATTGCATACATGTCCATGCCCATCATCCATAATTCCTACAACTAAGTTTATACTTGGTTGACCCATGGGGGGGCACGAGCCCCCCCCTCTCTCCACTCCTCCCCTGCCATGGGGGAGGAACCACCCATCCTCCTGGCACGCCTGATGGCTTGCCAGGAGGCCACTGCCCTACTGACCCACTCCCTTCCCCACAGGCTCGCCCCATTCGCCCATCCTGGCCCCTCGTGACCAGCCCATTGCTCCAACCCCCCCTCCCCCCCTGGTCGACAGGCAGACAGGTGCAGAGTGGGGGCCCCTGAGGCTCAGGAGCGCCAGCGAGGGAGAGGCAGGGGAGGCCAGGGCCCAGTCCCAGCCTCCTCTGCCCCCAGAGTTGGCCTCCAGGAGCCTCCAGGGGTCGCCAGGGGCAGCTGCAGGCCTGCCGCAGGCGCGCCATCGCGCGTGCCGCAGGAGAAGGGAGAGAGAGCGCGGAGAAGGGGGTGGGCGGAGCGAGAGCTCCGCTCACCGAAAAACAGGTAAGTCCCGCACCTGTCTACAGGATAAGTCGGGGCTGAGACCGCCGCCCACTCGGAGACACAGGAGGAAGGGGGGGAATGATCACCGGGGGGGGGCGCGGGCCACCGGACCATATCTAAGCCCTTCACCCCTATCCCCCTAGTAGTGCACGGGGGGAGTCGCCTTATGGCGGGGGGAGAAGGGCCGGGGAAGTGGGGGTGTAGAAAGTTTCCTACGTGAGTAGAAAGTAGAGGGTCCACGGCCGCGTGTGCGGTGAGACTATTAAAAGGTTTTTTTTTTCATCCATAATTCCTGCGATTTCTTGGATCGTACCTGTCACACCGCCTCATCCTCATGTGGGAGTCTTCAGGGGAGAGGCACACCGTTAGGCCCTGGCAGAAATGTCCGGACATACAACAAGACATTTGGGTGGGTCATTTGGAGGTGGACATTTTTAGATGTCCCTGGACATTTGGGTGCTCCCTGGCCCCCACGGCTGGTTGGTTGGCGGAACGGTTCTACCGTTACCGCATCACGGGTGTGCTGCGCGCGTTCAACCCATCCTTCGCAATGAGAAATGAGAAATGAGAAACGCACGTCGCAATGAGAAATGAGGAGGATAATGTGTGAGTGTGTATGTATAGTGCATAGATAGTGTCGTGTGAGGTGTGCTTTATATATACTACATCTTGTTAATATCTTGTGTCTTGCTTGTGTGCTTGCTTTTGGGGCCAAATGGGGGTGTGCGCGCGTGCGCGACACGAGAGGACATTTGAGACATTTAGGGGACATTTAGGGGACATTTGGGTTTCTGAGCTGGACGTCAACGAGACATTTTCGAGACATTTGTGCTGGACATTTGGGTGCAAAAAAGAGCGACATTGCTCCGCCAGGGCCTACACACCGTTAGGTTCCGCAAACCACAAGCGACCGCGCGCGTCTGATGCCTATCGCCGGGAGCCCGCAGCGCGAGCCCCGGCGGCGGTGAGAGAGCGGCGCGCCGCGCCGCCATCGCGCTACGCCATGACAAGATGATTAAAAGATACCTAGGGGGCACTGCCACACAAGGCACACTAACGGTATAGAACCACAAATGGCACAAGACACCCTGTGATACCCCCTCCTAAGCGGAGTACGGATGGGATCCGAATGACGCTTACACAAATTCAACACAAACAAATGTCAAATGTGGATGGAAAAGCAAGTTGCAACTTGGCCAACAAAAAGGACCAATCTTTCCAAAGGGACAATTCCTCCCAGTAGGGGAGGAGAGAGAGAAGAGAGACGAGACAGCGGTGCAGCCGAGCGGTGAGAAGGACCTTGGCTGACCCTCCCAGCCGGGGAGGAGAGAGACAACGGTGCAGCCGAGGTTAAAGTTAAAGTGACAAACCCTGCCAGTGGGGGAGGAGAGAGAGAGAATACGGCGCAGCCGAGCCGGTCAGATGGACCAACCCTCCCGCCAGTTGGGGAGGAGAGAGAAGGGACGGCAGTGCAACAACGCAGCCGAGCCGGTCAGATGGACCGACCCTCCCAGTAGGGGAGGAGAGAGAAAGTACGGCAGCGCAACGAAAAAGAGGCCCAGCGGGACCCCAACTCTCCCAGACAAAAGGAAGGGGGAGAGGTGGAGAGAAAGAGAAAGAGGGGCACTCACCCAGACGGGGCACTCGCCCAGCAATGAATGGATCGAGCAGCGATCAACAGGGGCAGCTCGCGCGAGCGCGCGCGAGCGAGGCGAGGCAATGCGGGCAAGGGGTGCAAACAAGCAAGGATCAATGAGATCCATCCCCTCCCGAGCAAGGGGCCCAGAGGGACCAGCTCTCAGCTCTCCCAGAGGGGGAGAAAGAGAGGGAGAGGGGAGGGCTTGCCACCATGCGTCGCCATGCAGCCATGCAGCCCAAAGCGACTGCGCGAGCGCGCGCAGCTCGCGGCGGTCCGCGAGAGTCGGCTCAGCAAGCCCAGCCCTGCCCCTCTACCTGGGTGGGAGCTCCATATCGCCGGGAGCCCGCAGCGCGAGCCCCGGCGGCGGTGAGAGAGCGGCGCGCCGCGCCGCCATCGCGCTACGCCATGACAAGATGATTAAAAGATACCTAGGGGGCACTGCCACACAAGGCACACTAACGGTATAGAACCACAAATGGCACAAGACACCCTGTGATAATGCCCCAAACTTTGAAGAGGGTGACTGGGTGTGGTGAGAGTGTGGAGTGAGACGTGCGTTATTTATCCCATGAAGTGTTCACGTTAAAGTTTGCATCCTTATCCTTCAACTTTAACCCCATGGGCCATGGGCATGGGGCATGGGCATGGGGCATGGTGGCAAAGTGGCACGTAGCCGCCACCCCTCCGACCGGCAAAGTCAAAGTCGAGGGGCAAAGCTGCTCATATACCAAAATAAGCGGAGTGAGCGTGAAACAAAATAACCTCAAGTTGCACCTTCTGGGGGGGGGAGGGGTGAATGAACACCTTAGAGGCAGAAGAGGTTGCAGCACGTTGCACATCAACGCGCAAAGGCAAAGGCGCGTGGGGGAGGAGAGTCCTCAATCTGAGGGGTGGTGGCCAATCCCCTATTGACGCTC
This sequence comes from Isochrysis galbana, assembly GCA_018136815.1. NCBI lineage: Eukaryota > Haptophyta > Isochrysidales > Isochrysidaceae > Isochrysis > Isochrysis galbana. The sequence goes on along the minus strand of CM030944.1, from coordinate 1,573,704 downwards.
CAAAAGGTGGGTGCTGCTATAGTTTTATACCAAAATAGAGGGGTGCCGGCCAAAAAAAACTGAAGCCTCGGGCCTCGGGTTGCACCCTCACCCTATGCGGTCATATAGTGTGTGGTGTGTCGTGGCTGGGCGTGTATGGCGCAAGGCTAGTGACAGTAGCGGCACTAGTGCTCATTTGTTTCATTATTATCTCTACTTGATTTGATCTGATTCACATATCCTTTGAGGGTCAAAACTCAAGCACTGCAATCCTGAAGAGCGCATATGCGAAATCAGCGATCTGCTTATCACCATTCGCTACTCTCCCCGCGCATCCGCATAAGAAGATTCCTATCCCTAGATCACGCCTGGCGTTCCTTCTATCTTCTAATACCTGCGCCTTGCTGACAGCAGTGCACACAAAGTGGGGCGCCTGAGCGAAACGTATGCTCCTACTGCCGCGATGCTGATTTCTGATTCGCATGTGGAAGGTATGTTGCGCAATTCGCAAGAGGTTGAAGGTTTTTACTCCTCGTGAGCATAGATGTCAGCATCAGCAATTCCTCTCGATTGATGCGCCGCATACGCGTAGATCAACTGAACGAATACTTCTTCTCGATGGCCTCTTTTACATCCCAGATGCATGTCATTCCGTCTGGAAAGACACAGAGGTCGCCAGCCTTGATCTCGGCCGGCTTGCATGATGCCCATTTACCTGTGGGTCGAGCGGAAGGCGTTTAATGGAGTGACATTGTGCCTAAGGTTGAATGGCTAGTTTCACGTGTGTGCGAATGGGCAGTGTCATCCGACTCGCTGTTCGACAGGACAAAAGTGCCGCTCACCTGTGGGTGTGACGATGACGTGGCCTTTGAGGACGTAGGCGGTCTCCTTGTCGCTGTACTCCCAGTCAAACTTGGAGACAGGGCAACCCCACTGTCCCCACGAGCTTATACCGAGCGACTTCTCCGCCTCTTCCGTGCTCATCGGCGTCACCTTGATCTCCTCCATCCTGCACCGAGTCGCGCTTCTCCCCCCCTGCCCCTGTAAGCCTCTGTCGGGGAGGATAGATTCTCCTCCACGCCACTGCACCCTGTGAATAGAGAGTATTATATTGTATTGTACCAATGTACCACACTACGCACTGCCTCCACATAGCGTAGAGCTATAAGACAAAAGCTAGAGCTCTAGAGCAGGGCTCGGCGTGTCCGTACATACTCTAGTAGAACAAGGATTTTAGAGCTAGGCGGGAAGGCCTCGGGAAAGGAGAGAACGGATCGCCCCCTTCTCAGGTTTTGCATGAATGCATGTGCTACTTTCCCCTCCCCGCAGGCTCACTTCAATATGTGAATAACATGGAACTCGTTCTAGGCAAACACATACTAGAGTACATGCCTTTGTCCTCCACGTGTCCCTGCTACTAGAGTACGCAAATAGACTATCCTAGAGTAGAGTAGTGCACATCAACTCTACTCTCACTACTCTAAAACATGCAAATAACCCAAGACCTCCGTCGGCGAGAAGGCGGCTACACCGCGGGATGGCGGCTCGTCCAGTGACGCTCAGCGTCTACTTCGAAGGGACGGCGAACACGCTGCGCCCGGTGACGACTCAGGTGGGCAGATTCTTCGAGCGCACTAAGGCACTCGACGTCACGCATTCCAATGTCGAGTTTGCCGGCGAGAGGCAGCTCAAGATGGGGTTCGATGGCTGCGGTTTGACCGCCGGCATGCCAGGCGTCCTCTTCGCGTATGGCCTCGCACCGCAATGCGAGCAGGTGTTGCAGCGCATTAAGGCGATTGCGGCATATTTCTGCACAGATCGCGACGGCGCGCGTGCTCCTGATGGCGGCGACGCTTCTCCAGGCGACTGCAGCTCTGGGCCGCCCATACTTGTAAACGTACTGGGCTTGTCTCGCGGAGGCGTCGCCGCGCTGATGCTTGCTCAGAGGCTAGCGCGGCTGCCACAGCAGACCCTCTCGCGGCTGGTCGTCTCACTTGCACTCTTTGACCCCGTACCGGGCAACCTGGTCACCACTGCGCGATACCTCGATCTGCTTGCGACTGTCGGACTTCCGGGAGTGATGACAACTGCGACGGGAGTGATGGACGTTTCCTATGCGCCCATCGACCGTGTACTCGCACTTTACCCGCACGAACCACTGCCCGCTATCGCCTTTCATGCCCCAATCCTGCCCAAATATCCCACGTGCACCGTCGTGGAGGAGGAGGCGATGCTAGGCTGTCATCAAGGTGCTTTGTATGCCCCTGTCCGTGCATGTGGACACAGTATTGCTGCAGCTTGCCGTCTCTCCGCTCACCGCCTGGAGTCCTTCCTGGCCGAGTGTGGCACTGTTCTGGTCGAAGAAGTGCCTGCTGCCGCAGCCCTCGTAAGCGACAAAATCTGTTTACAAGACTGCGAGGACGCAGTCGCCGCGCCGCCACAGCCTTCTCGCCGTGTTGCCCACTCGGCCGGCGTGTACAATGGCTCAGTGAACCGAGCGCCACAAGCGCTGCTCCTCAATCGGCACCACTTATCGATGCTCGCACGTGCTGACCCTGAGGAAGCTCTGCGTCGTGTTAAGGCGGCTGTCGCTGCGCCTGATAAGATGCCGCTCTTCCTGTTGTCTGTACACCGAGGACCGCCGGCCGCTACAGTAGCAGCTACTGCGGAAGCAACAGCGCGAGATGCTGCCGAGGCGTTGGCATGGCTGGAAGCAGCTCGACCAGCGTGATTCACTGGCGTACACGGAAGCAGGGAGGAGTATTGGGAAGGATTCTCGTGCTTCAGTGCAAGAATAACAATGCATGGTGACGTTGCGGAGGCTAGAAGAAGAGACTAAGAGGTATGGGGAGAAAGGCTCAGAATGAGGGCGGCGGAGAGGGAGGAAGGGCAAAGAGCACGAGGGCACGGGCCACCACCGCCATGTGAGGCAGTGCACTATCGCAGCTTTGCGGGCTGCGGTCTGTGAGCAGATCATAGACGATAGTGCGATATTGCTTGCACATGCATATATATTAGACATTTGAGGCGACCCCAAATCCGAATTTGGCGTCTTACTTGGCGCTCCATGGTAGTAATGCTAATAATCATCCCAATAAAAGTTAAAAACATCTGAAGATTCTGGGCTACTTGCCTACTAGGTCTAGGTTGGCCTGACTCTGCTACGACGCCGCTCTTACATCCCCTCCCTCCACCTCCACCACCTCCCTTTCCCCCCTTCGTTCTTTTTCTTCGGTTTCCGTTTCCGGGGTCCGCACGGCTCGCTTTCACTTTCAGGAACGGATGATCAAAAAAAACTCCATAATATTCCTACCACTTCAGGAACGGATGATCAAAAAAACTTCATAATATTCCTACCACACTCGCCGCGCATGGAACCACTACCTACACGTAGCAGCATACTTTCTACACCCTTGCCTTCCCGCCTTCCTGTGCTAACTGGCTTCAGTTTCAGCCCGTCAGCGTCTCCCAAGTCTTTCCCTCCGCCCTCCGCCGCGCCTGCCGCCGGCCGCCGGCTTGGCTCCTTTCTCATTGCCCTCAGACCCATTGGGTCATCCCAATTCGTCACTGCCTCTCTCTCGCTGGCGCTCCTGAGCCTCAAGGGTCCCCACTTTGCACTTGTCTGCCTGTCGATAGCAAGGGTAGGGGGCAGGGGCAGGGGGGGAGGGGGGGTTGGCGGTTGGAGCGATGGGCTGGCCACGACAGGCCAGGGCGAGCGAGGCAGGCGAGCCTGCCAAGGAGAGAGTGGGCCAGCAAGGCAGTCTGCTCCAGGCAAGCCATCAGGCATGCCGGGAGCATGGGAGGTTCCACCCCAATCGCAGGGGAGGAGTGGAGGGAGAGGGGGAGGAGGGGGGGGCTCGTGGCTCGTGCCCCCCCGACCCCCCCCCCGCATGGGCGAACTAAGTATAAACTTAGTTCTCTCCCCATGGTGGAAACCTCTACCATCAGTGCACCCAACATCCAACATGGGAGGGCACTTCACAACCATCAATCTCCTACGGAGAGCAACTTGTGCCTCTGTTTTTCAACATGTTGACTCACTTCTCGTTTTCACCCCACTCCTGTGGGCCACAAGAACCTACAACTCAGTGCCCTGCCTTGGGCCCTCCTTCAACACTTGACTCCCTCTCCTACTCTCCCCTCGTCCCTCTAGAACCAACCCAAACAGTACGAACCCCCTCACCCTCCGTTCAAAGCACCAAAAATTTCAACTCAAGACCCTTGTTGATACACTTCACGTTTTCACCCCACTCTTGTGGGCCACAATTACCTACAACTCAGTGCCCTGCCTTGGGCCCTCTTCCAACACTTCACTCCCTCTCCCACTCCCACTCCCTCTTCCAACTACAACTAACCCAAGAAGCACAAACCCCCTTGCCCTCTGTTTCAAGCACCAAAAATTTCGACTCAAGACAAGAGGGAGGACATGTCTTGAGGCGGCGTCGCTGCCCATGCCTAGCGCAAGGGTATAGCGCCCCCACTCAGACATCTCCTTCCCCACAGCTCCTCTCTGAGGAGTTGCTCCTCTCCCTCCCATTAGGCCCCCTTGCCTGCGAGACCAGAACAGGATCCTGGCGTAGGGGGCTGTCTGAGTGTGGAGGGAGGGGCGCTCTGGCTAGCGCACGTAGAAAGCTAGTGAAGAGCTGGGTGGCATAAGGGGGGAAAGGTGCTTGCGCTTGCCGCGGCAGGGTGTCGTGTCTTGAGTGAGCGCTAGTCCCGTTCCTTCGCCGCGCCGCGACCCATAAAAATTTGTTAAAAATTTTTAAGTATAAACTTAGTTTGGGAACGGTTGATCAACTATCGTTAATTAAAAACGATAAGGTCGAACCTCGCGCCGCTCCCCTCCTTTCCTGCTTCGCCCACCGCCCACCCCGCCGCAACGGTTGATCGGCACATGCACCGAGCCGCCGTGACGCGCACTGAAACGCTGCATGATGAGTTGATGAGAAGGCGTCAAGGCGCCACGACTACTCAGGTGCGCACGTGCGCATGCCCCCCAAAGGGTAGCGCAGGAGGGTGGGCGGTCCCCTACCCCCATCAGGGTGGGCCGGGAGGGGGGGGAGGGAGCGTGCCCTTCCCCCTGGCAACCAACTTTAAATATAAAGTCAGTTTTGGTTGCAGCGAGCGGGGGAGCTGAAATTCGGTATTTTTCGAAAATTTCAAATTTCGCCAGAGAACCCCCCAAAAAATTTCTGATCCATCCTACCGGAACCTATAGGGAGCTTATTTAGCCCTTCATTTACCCATAGTAGCTGGTGCCCTCCGGACCCCCATAGTGAGTGACCGGGCTACTACCTCTGCTCCGTTTGCGTTTAGTCAATTTTTATTTTTAGTTTCCGTGAACACAGCCAACCACGGTACTAAATGTGATTGGATTATGCCGTTATGCGCTACTATTATTTATCTGCATTATTGCATACTATATACGGTATATTTATATACGCGATCATTAATGCATACGGGTCGTGTGCCCTCTGTGGCGTGAGTCATGATGTGATGTCATGGAGAGTTGAGAACTACGATAAGCTACAGTAGCCAATAGGCTATCCGACAAAAACAAACCCACGGAACCGGCAATGTGCGGCAACGACAGGACGGGGAGGAGAGCAAATGCGCAGCAAAAAATATCCCAAAGCGCAGCGCTAAAGGTGAGGCCCGCGAATGGCAGAGCGGGCCGACAATGAGGAGAGGCGACAATTGTATCCAACAACGCCCCGTCGCAAGAGATCGCTACCTCAGGCGAGTGCTGAGTGCTACCACATCAATGGCGCTCGGCGTCTGGATCTCTTTAGGCGAGCGTCCTGAGCACCAAGCAAGTGCTCAGAACAAGAAAAAGCATCAAACAAGAGCCACATGGGCATGGCGTTCCTCAACACCTCCTTTGTGAGAGATTTTGGACGCGGTGTAGTGGCCCCGCGGACACTCACTGTCCGCCCATAAGCGTAGACGCACAGAGTAATGCATTTGATCGTCCGCCGCGGTGCCGAACGTTGCGCTTCGCCTGGACCGAATCATGGATATTTGCACATGGATTGGCTGGTATCACCGCCTTGCCAAGCTTCGTGGTGACATCATCATTGCGCGTGCAGCGGACGCGGTGGACCTTACTGCGGTGCCCTTGGTGGCAATGCCCACCAGTTCAATTAGACCCGAGATGGTTGCACCGACAATAACGGAGCCCAGCATCAGCAAATGGACGCGTACCATAGCTGCTTCCATCCTCGCCTCCGCCTCCGCGGTTGCTGCAGCACGGGCCTCCTCGATCGCAGCGCCGATTTCATTTTCCCACTCCTCTCGCGCACATGCAATTGCGGCCTTTGTTGAGACTTCCGCCTTCTCTTGTACGGTGGCGACCGCCTCATGTAACTTTTGCTCAGCCTCGTGTCGGACGGCGGCCACGGCCTCCTCTCGCTCTGCGTTGGCCTCCTCCTTCACAGCACTGATGGCTTCAACGAGAGCAGCACACAAGTCATCGTGCGTGATCCCAGTGATGGGTGGAGGAGCCGAACCAAAGGGTACGTAGTCCTCGGAACTCCGGGCGCATGGCATCCATTGCTGCATGGATTGCGCTTTCCGCAAAGCAGCCGCGGCGGCAGAGCTGCCCGAAAGAGAATTCCGGCAGTTGAAGCCTTGAGTTCGGGTGAAGCTCAAGCAGCTCTCATCCAACAGCAACTCGTGAGGGGAGTTGGGCGAGATCTGGCCATCGGAGACCTTGATGGAGCTAGGGCACGCTATGAACGGCTCATAGCGAGAGGGCGAGAGGGCCTCGTTGAGCTCAAGGTTCACCAGTTCTTGTTCGCCTTCCTCCTCGCCTGCAGATGACGTCGTGGCGTCACTGCAAACACTGGCTGCTGTCGCTACAGGCGTATCATGCTGACCCGTGGGGTGGAAGATGGTTGTATCTTGCATATCCTCACCCCCCACATCCTCATACACCCGCGAGTCCACCCTCCGCTGCCGCAGCGAAAGGCGACGAAGAGCCGCGAGGCAGACCGACGAGGCAGCCAGCAGCACGCCACCTGCCCACGCAGGCCTGCTGGCGAGTCTGGGCAAATGGGCGAAGAGCTTGGAGGAGACAATCGCGTAAAATGCGCCCACGAGTGAGGCGACCTGTTCTGATTCGCTCAGCGCGCGGGGGGGGGGAGACTCTCCCATCCTGCTTCGGCAAGCGGCGCGGCCACCCCGGCCATTCAAGCGAAGGCGGGAGGCGAGGAGAGGCGAGGAGGGATGTACTACTGCAATGTACTATAATACCTGCGGCCAGAGTGGGGGGGCGGGGCACGTATGCGTTTGTTATTGTTTAGTTGTATTCTGTATTCTGTATTCATCTAGTTCTACTTTTCTGATTTCTGAACTGGCTCCGTCTGCTACTCGCCGCCCTTGCTCAATAATAATAATATAACTGAGCGTTAGTACCACTACTCTCACTAGCCCGGTACTAACACTAACACGACAACCCTCAGCGCACCTGTCATCTGTAGCCTGTAGCCCGGTCACTCACACAGGGGGATGCGAAGGGCACCATCGGTAATGGGCAAACGAGGACCTAAATACTAAATAAGCTCCCTATAGGTTCTGGCATGAGAGATCAGCAAAAAAATCCGGGGTCCTCCGGCAAAATTTTCGAAAAATACTCAATTTCAGGCCTGGTCGTAGGCCCATGCGCCATGCGACAGTGCACAGTGCAATCTCTCTTGCACGCAACCGCGCATATGCGCGTGTCGTGGCGTGCACACGGCTCCACAACAAAAAGTAATCAAGAAATGACAAAAGGCAAAAGGGGCTATAAAATCGCAAAAGTTTTCGCCAATTTCCAATTTGGCAAAAGCTGCTTTTTTAAAAATAGAAAGCTCAACTTCAAGTCGAGACCGGGCGCGGTGCGTGCCCGTTTTCGACGATTCATCTGGATGGGAGGCCCCACCTGACACCCACACACCACACATCAAATGATCCACCCGGATGGTCACGCCAATCAAGAGTCGATCAGAGTCAGGAGGGCCGTGAGGGCATCCTCAACCTCAACGCGGAGGCTCGTCAGCCACGCGTGGACGGCTGCGTCAGTGAGCTAGTCCTGGTTCTCGATGCCGAGTTCGAGTGAGAGCGACTCCTGCGAGCGGCGGATCGGGGATGGGTCTCCTTGATGAGCAAGAGGACGAGAGAAAGAGACAGAAGACAAAAATAATGAATGATGCGGGGCTGGGTAGGAGCTCCTACTGTGTAGGAGTACATACATAGAGTAGGAGTATGAGTGTACTCTGCTCTAGAATACAAGAAGCGAGACCGTGGGGGGAGGGGGAGGAGGGGGGGCGGGGGGGGAGCGAGAGGAGGAAAAGAGTGGAGAGGCAAGAAGAGGAGAAATCAGACTTGAGCAGACAGAGAGAGAGAGGGAGCAGGGAACGGAAGAGATCCTCTCTCTGGCTCTGGCAGCACGATTTTTACAGAATTCATGAGGATCGACGGTCGATTCATTCGACGGACGACGACCTACTACAACTCTATGAACTTTACTCTCTTCTTCTTCTCCTCCTCTTCTTCTTCTCCTCTTCTTCTTCTCTCCTCTCCTCTCTCGTCTGGACCGATCGATCTGGTGTGAGGAGTCATGATGTAAATAACGATGTCCCTGCTGTACTGGGAGGGAGCCGTCGTGGTAGAAGGCGATCTTTCAAGGGTTCGCAGTGTAGTATTCTCTTATCGAGAGGCGCTCTTGAGCGCGATTTTGGGTCATCGTTTGGCGTGCGGTCATGGACGCGGCGGACCTCTGGATGCAGACTGCCCTCCTGCACAGCCTGCAGCTGAGCCTGCGGCCGATCGAGTCAATGCGAAGCCGGCCTGTCCGCCTACCCCCATGCCAACCGCGCCGCGCCAACTCGGATTCCTGGCTCGTGGGCGGCAGAAGCCCACCTGGCGGGACTCGGCAGCAGAAGAGCTCCGGAGGCCGCCTGGCGAGAGAGGGTATTCTGCCCTCCTCAGGCGGGGATGCGCCGTTCCGGAGGTCGACGAGCCGGCCCAGCCGACATACGGTCCACACTCTCCCTCCCTCGCCCACTCCGACCGAGGGGCGCGCTGCACAGACGGATCGCTTGCGGCGGACGCCAGCCAGCGGCGCGGCGAGAAATGCAGCTGCTGCAAGCTCGCGCCGCGCGACCAGCAGCAGCACACGAAGTGCTGCGCACTCGACGACGGATGGTGGCGACCCACAGTTGATTCATACCGTCGAAACGGAGATGCTGCACCACCCTTCTGCGTCGAGCAATGTGAGCTGGGACCAGATCGGTGGGCTGGATGAAGCGAAGGAGTTGCTCAAGGAGGCGGTGGTGCTGCCAATGATCATTCCAGGATTCTTCACCGGTATTCGAGAGCCATGGCGCGGGGTTCTCCTCTTTGGTCCGCCAGGGACAGGAAAAACGATGCTCGCAAAGGCCGTGGCCACACAAGGCCGCTGTGCCTTTTTCAATGTCTCCTCAGCGTCACTGCTCTCCAAGTTTCTTGGTATGCTCCGCGCATGGATGCGGATCCTCAACGCACATGTGCCACGCGGCAGATTCCCTTGACTTCAGGCAGGCGGAGAGGAGCGAGCGATGATCGCGCGGCGTGGTTTCGCGGCGTTTACATCAGGTTGGGTCGCTTCATTGTCTTGCAGGCGAGAGCGAGAAGATTGCCCGCACACTGTTTGACCTTGCACGCCAACATGCACCGTCTGTCGTCTTCTTCGACGAAATCGACGCACTTCTTTCGACACGCGGGACAGCTGGAGAGCATGAAGCATCACGCAGGTCGATGGCTGCGCGCACATGTTTTGCTAATGAGCGGTTTGCTTCTTTTGAGCGTTCCGAACACGGCCGCCGTCGGAGCCAGATGCCTAGTCCGCTTGCACGCTGCCTTGCCTGACGTGGGACCTGGCTATGGCCACACCGTCTCTCCATCCCGCTTGCTCATTCTCATGTGCTCCGTCCGTCACTCCCCATCGCTTGGTCCTCAGACTCAAAGCTCAGATTCTCACCCAGATTGACGGCATCTCATCGGCGTCTGCCAATACCTCTGCAGATGCCTTGGTGCCCAACCACCCAGGTACTCTTGTCTCGACGTCGCCAAGTCGAAATTCTGACGCTCGCGCTAACACTGTTGAGCAAGACCTCGGTGGCGGTACTGGTGGCAGCACTGGCAGCACCGCCGGGCGCGTCATGGTCCTCGCTACTTGCAATCGGCCGTGGGACCTCGACGAGGCAATGCGACGCCGTCTTGAGCGGCGCATCTATGTGCCGCTACCGGACCAAAAGGCACGCGAACAGATGCTTACGATCCACACAAGCGGGCTCAAGCTCGCTCCATCGGTATCTTTTTCTATGCTGGCGACGTCACTGAATGGCTTCTCCGGCGCCGACGTGCAGCTCGTCTGTCGAGATGCGGCGATGATGATCATGCGTAAGGCTATCGCGGGCAAGTCGCCGGATGAGATCATCATGATGCAAGAGAGCGGCTCTTTGGACGGCGAAATCACCATGGACGACTTTGAAGAAGCCATCGAACGCACAGCTCCAAGCGTGGCTCCAGCCGAGCTGAATGCTTACTCCGAATGGAACGATGAGTTTGGGTGCACCTCTCGTTCTACGACAAAAAAAACCGGCAAGAGCCCCGCCCGGCGTGAACGTGTGCGCGAGCGAGAAAGACGGCGACGCCAACCAGAAGACGTTGCGTTGGGTTCGGGTCGCCAAAGAGCGGACCTCCAGGAGCGTGGCGATGCGAACGAACAGCATGGCAATGAGAACCAAGAGTGCGGGGATGAAGGCAACGCAGCCGTGACACAAAAAGTTGGGTCCCCTGAAAATCCTAGGCTCTAAAGGTCCGAGGAGGGCAGGACTCCTTCACCCATCACTACCACCCATCAAAATTGGTTGGACTCGGGTGTCGTACATTTATTCAAAATTACGAGGGTCCATGGCCAAGAAAAGGGCCCCTCACGTCAATATCAATCTAATAAATTGCGGCAAGTTCAACTTTTATGTTTTACACGTCACACACCGATTTCAACTGGTAACGGCAACTTATTTCTTTCAGCTAGCCTTTAGGTCCTATAGACCATAGACGCGAACATCATTACAGAGAACGGCGTCATGAGGACAGTGGAGCTTCTCTTTTAAAAAATCTTCTTGAAAATCTCCGCTACATGTGCGGCGTAAGGCAGCGTGCTCGTGTACCTCCCTACTACCCAACCTTAACCACCATCAACCCCTTTCCCCGTCCGTCCCCAGTTCCCTCTTTAGCGGAGATACCGGATACTGGTTCCGGGGCGGCCGTGCGCGCTGTTTCGGCCAGGAGCTGGAGAGAAGGGGGCGGGAGACTGGCGTCATCTTCTCTCTGGCGTAGCTTGTTCTTTCCCTACCTTAACGAGCCTCAGCCGGAGATCATAAACCACATTTTATGATCTCGGAACGGGCGCAAAGTGCACAATGGCATCGACAATGTCAAGAAGCAAGAAGTGGGGAAAACCGTCCATTCGCCTATCTGGGTACTAGAAAGCACTATCGCCCTGGCACCATCATGGTGACCAGGGTGGCCGAGAGGAGGGAGAGCGACGCCATCGCTCGCGCTCTCTCCAGAACAGAACCGGGTAAAATCCCTCTTATAATTCTCCCACACCACTATCACACGCACATTCACAGTAACACGTAGATAACTAACGTAACGGGATACGCGAAGAAAGGGGGTTGAGCAGGAGAGAAAGAGAGGAAAGAAAAGGAAAGAAGAGAGGAGGCCCGTCGCCTCTCCTCATGTGAAGAGAGAGGAGATCTCGCAGGACTTAGAAAGTAAACGTAGGAGAGGACGGAGGGGCATCCGTATACACCCCCTCCTAAACGGAGCAAGGGGTGCGACGTTTACATGTACGTCATTCAGGAAGTGGCTGTTGACGAGAAAGAATCAAGAATGTCGAGTAGGCGGAGGAATTGGTTGCGTGGACACGGTTTCGTGAGAATATCCGCAACCATGTTGTGTCCGCTGATGTGCTTAAGCGTAAGGACCCGTTTGGCGACTAAGTCACGGAGGAAAGCACCAGCACGAAGGATGTGTTTTGTTTTCTTGAAGGCGACTGGGTCGAAGGCCATGTCGACGGCGGATTTGGAGTCGGAGCAAACGATTGAGGGGCCATCATGCACGATGCCAAGGTCGGTGAGCAGGTCCCTGATAAAGATGAGGTCTTTCGCTGTCAACATGGCGCCAAAGTACTCAGCTTCAGCGCTTGATAGAGACACAGAGCGTTGCATTTTGGAGAACCACTGGACACTGGATGGGGCAACCCAGGTAGAAGAAGAAGGCACCACTACAGGAGTATTTTGCTTCCCAATTGGAGTCGACGAACGTTACGAAGGCCCTTGGCTTTTTTTTTGGGCTGCATGTGGGCAAGGGGGCGGCGGCGACCGCGCGAGACCAGGATGCAGCAGCCACCTCCGTCGTGGCTTCCCCCTCTCTCGCTGGACGATGTGCCTCTGGATCAACTGCGTCAGATCATCGACCGCCTCGACGGGCCCGCCCAGTCGGCCCTCGCGCGCACCTCACGCCAGATGAATGAGATGGTCTCGTCCCGCAGCCGTCGCCAGGGTCGTGGCAGCGGTCGCCTTGGAGCCAGAAGAACGACATCGACAATAGGATCGAGGAGGAGGGGTGTGAGAAAAAGACGAAAAAGATGAAAACTCAGCCTGCGTAGCTTGGGGTTACCGTGTGTGTGTTTGGGGGGGGGGGGGGGGGGTTGCTATGCGCACGCGCCGCGTCCTTGTATGTCGTGATTAGCAGCTTTGTACTCATCTTTGTAATAATAAAACTCTGGGGAATTGTTGTTGTTGTGGCATTCCTACCTAAAAAGAAAACACGCACTTCTGGGTGAAAAAAAATCACCTGGCCCTCTTTTGACGGAGCGCGACTTGAGAAGGAAGACACATAAACGCCGGAGGGGAGAGCTGCCACTCCCCCCTCCCCTCCCTCTTCCCTCTTCCTCCTCTCTTCCCTGCGGCGGGGGCCCATGGCGCGCGCCTGCGGCCCCCCTTCAGGTCCCCAGGAGGCCAGCAGGGGCCTGGGACCTGGGAGCGCAGCTCAGGGGGCAGGTGAGGCTGGGGCATGGCCCTGGCCCCTCATGCCTCTCCATCGCTGGCTCTCGAGCCCCTGCCAGTCGACTGGAGCTGGCTGGGGGGTCCTGATCAGGGGGGCCCAGGGGGAGGAGGGGTTGGTCATAGAGCGATTGGCTGGCCACGACAGGCTAGGGCGTGCGAATCAGGCATGCCTGTGGGGAGAGGAATGGGTCAGCAGGGCAGTGTGCTCCTGGCAAGCCATCAGGCATGCCAGGAGAGTGGGTGGTTCCTCCCCCATGGCGGGGGAGGAGTGGAGAGGGGGGGGGGCTCGTGCTCCGCCATGGGTGAACCAAGTATAAACTTAGTTGACTACTGGCTGCGCGCTAATTAATACGACTAATACTAAAAGTATATACATAGTAGTATATACATACACGCTGTTGTAATTAATAGTATAGTAGCGAAGATATGCAGAGATATTTTTGAGATATTTGGGTAGGTGGCTTGGATATAACAGGGATATTTCCAATTTCCAAGAGATATTTGGGTGGAAAAAGCAGAGGGATATCCTGGCCTACCCCTAGTTAGTTACAAGCTCCAAGCAATAAACCGAGAACGAGCACTTTTGTACACGTACACACGTACACGGTCCACGGTCGACAAAGATTTAAGATTTCAACTTGGAGATCTCGCGGAAGCCTTGGCGCAAGTAGCGACCGAACTAGGCATAAGAAACATAACATAATCTACTCGAACAAAGACGAAACTTCTCACTGACGAATGGCCCCAAAGGGGGCGGGACGGACACTAAGGCGTGGAATACTAGATAGATACCCAGATATCTAGATATCTACCTATCTAGGCCGCTTTTCACTATCTCTATCTAGGTGCCAACTCGACAGACACGTCGAGAACCGCTCAGGCGGGAATAGGGTGAGACAGCCAAAAAAAAGAATCGACCTGGGCGACCTTCGCCCACTCTACGAAACGGACGACAAAGACAACTTGATACCTAGCGCGGAGCTTTTATCCCTGGCCGCAAGGCTAGGTTTCGAACATCAAATCAAAACAAAGCCGAAAACCTGCCTAGAGACAGGCAGGCAACTAAACACGATCATGCGATCATGCGCAACCGCGAGGCGACCCTGAGATAGCTAGTAAGATAGCCCTAAGCCCTACGGCGCACATGAAGCACACAGAACCACGAGACGCTCCGGCGGCCGGAACCATACCGACGGCACATTTCAAAAGGCCTGCCCTGAACACGCATCCGCCGAAACCGGGCCCGTGGTAGTGTCCCAGGGCCGCACCCCCAACACCAGACAAAAAGGCTTTAATTAAAATTAAGCCTAAATAAAAGTAAAAAAGGAAAAAGGAAAGAAAGAGGGAAGATGGGGGGAAGGCGAGAAGGCGAGGATACGGGGCGACGGGAGGGAAGGGCGATGACGGGCGAGGATTATAGATTATAGATTATACCTGACTAGCGATAGGTGTGTAGTCCTGAATCTTATTCAGATCCTTTTTTTGTTGTGGTTGTGGTTGTGGTTGTGGTTGTGGTTGTGGTTGTGGGGGGCCTCCCGGCTCCGGGGGGGGGGTCTGACGTTCAGGGGGCATCGAATATGTGCTAGATGGGTGTTTTACTGGGTTTCTACCGCTTTTCTTTGGTGTGTTTCCTCAATATTAACCTTCTCACTTTTACACCCTTAGAAGTTAAAATAGTGTTTGCCCGCCCTAAAAAAATAAGGCAAATACGGTCTGTATTTGGTCTGCGTACAAATACGGTGAATACGTATTTCCCATCTAGGCATGGCAAGCAGGACCAACCATCACACATCGCCACACATCATTCCTTCCCTGGTTTCTGGCAGGCATGCGCCCGACTCGCACGCCTTGGCCCTCGCTGGCCAGCCCATTGCCTCGCTCTGGCTGCTGGGCTGCTGGGCTGCTGGCCAGTGAGCTGCTAGCGGCGGCACAGGACAATACCGCGGGGGAGGGCAGAGTGGTCGAAGCGGAGCTCTCGATCGCTCTGCGAGGAGATCTCCACCTCCCCACCCCTTCTTTAAGGCCTCCCTGTGTCTTCTTCCTCTCTCCTTCTTTGGCCTCTCCCTCTGAGTTGCTCTCTCCTTTCTTCTTCGTACACATCATCTCTCGAGATCCGTCTCGACGCGCCGCCTGCTCGTCCGTTAGTTCTCTTCATGCCTCTCTCTCTCTCTCTCGATCAACTTGTAGGACGCGTCGCTCAAGCCGGGTGCAAACGCGAGGCTTACCATCCCTACCCCCCGGCCTCCCTCTCTCCCGGCCTCCCTCCCTCCCTCCCTCCTCCCTCCCTCCCTCCCTCCCTCCCCCTCTCTCTCTCTCTCTCTCTCTCTCTCTCTCTCTCTCTCTCTCTCTCTCTCTCTCTCTGTGTGTGTGTGTGTGTCACTCTCTCTCTCTCTCTCTGTCTCACTCTCTCTCTCTCTCTCTCTCCCTCCCTCTCTCTCTCTCTCTCTCTCTCTCTCTCTCTCTCTCTCTCTGTGTGTGTGTGTCTCACTCTCTCTCTCTCTCTCTGTCTCACTCTCTCTCTCTCTCTCCCTCCCTCTCTCCCTCCCTCTCTCCCTCCCTCTCTCTCTCTCTCTCTCCTCTCTCTCTCTCTCTGTCTCTCTCTCTCTCTCTCTCGTCCCGCTCTCTCTCTCTCTCTCTCCCCCCCCCCCTCCCTCTGCCCCCCCCCCCTCCCCCCCCCTCGCGCCCCGCCTCTCTCTCCTCGCCGTGACGAGGCACATACCTCGCGAGCGAGAGGCGCCCCACGCCCCCCGCGCTCTCCTCCACTCTCTTCTCCTTCTCCCTCTCCCCTTCCCCTCCCCGCCCCGCTCCTCCACACCTCGCCCACTCTCCCTCACTCTTCTTTCACAGATGCTCGTGGGACGAATGGGCATGCTCGCCCTGATGGGCATGGCGATGCACGCCGGCGCCCTCCTCCTTCACCCTTCGCCCCTCCAGCCCGCACAGCCGCTCTCTGCCAGCTGGCGCGCGGCCGCCATCCAGATGACTGGTGGCTTTGGTGCCGATGGTGTCGGAGCCGAGCCGGGCGCGGAGCCGCCGCAGCCGGACGTCTCGCCCGAATCCAACGCCCAAGAGCCGCTCAACAAGCCATCTGCCGAGACGGAAGCCCAGCCTCTCAGCGAAAAGGCGGCCAAGAAGGCGGAGAAGGAGGCACTCCGAGCGCAGATCGAGCTGATGGAGAAGACACTCACGCAGAAACGGGGCGAGCTCGCTCAGGCCCGCGACGACGCCAGGGATGCTGGTGAGGCTGGGTACATGCTCCTCGCTGCCAACTTCGAACGAGCTCGCTTGGCCTCCCGCACGGAGCTCCAAGGGCAGGCTGGCTATGGCAAGATGGAGGGCATGCGTCCTTTGATCCCATTCATAGAAGAATTCGCGGCGCTTCAAGCGGAATCGACCGGCAGCGACAGCGGTAGCGATAGCGTTCACAGCTACTACAGCGGCATCCATAAGCAGGTGTTGCAGCTCGTTGAAGCAGAGCGGGTGGCTCCGTTCCAGGTGTTCGTGGGCGACAGGTATGATTGGAAGCGGCACAAAGAGGTCGAGCGCCGTCAATCGGCAGAAGTCGAGAAGGGTTGCATTCTGGAAGTACTCTCCCAGGGCTACATGATGGGCGCAGACGTTCTACGTGAAGCGGAAGTGGTCGTCTCGGCCGGCGTCGTGGAGCCAGAGCCCATGCCTGAGCCTGTGCCGGGGCCTGAGGGCACTGAGGGTGAGTCTTGGACTGAGGCGCCTGAGGACGGCACCCAGGCGCAAGAATAGACACTGCGGCTCTGATCTCGCGCAAGGTGTGAGGCAACCTTTGTGTTCGCTCATCTCGCATATTTGTTTTCAGAGCATGCCACTGTGCGGCGGGGAGGAGGTATCACAAGCACAGCTTGTGGCTACGGCCACATGGAGGGAATTTTTGCAGGCAGCTGCTCGGAATCAAGCAGCATTGGTTCCCGGGGCTAGCATGGACATGCAACGCAATGGTTGTGCGTAGTGCACGTGCGTCCTGCGCGGTAGCATGCCTTCTAATGTTGGAACACAGTGTGAGAAAAAGTCCCGCTGGGGGACAATAAGAAAAAAAAACTTTTTAATATCCTCGCCTCGCCCGTGGCAATGGAAGACACTCACGAAGCCACGCTCTTTCTCCTCCCACTCCCTCACTCCCTGCCTTGCGGCAACTCCCCTCGTGCTCTACTTAGGGGCCCGGGTCGTTTGGGGGGTCCGAGTTAAGCGGGGTGCACCTGTCCCCAACGGTATGTTCTCGCCTCCCTCCTGTTCAAACTGGGCTCAAGCAGACAAGTCCCCGGCACCCGGGGAGACAGCCGCGAGAGGCGAGGCGGGAGAGAAGAATTCTCTCGGGGGAGGATTAGAGAGGGTGAAGGCCCGGCGAAACAGCTGTAATGTGTAATGCGGCGACTGGGAAACATAAGTTCTCTGTCGTTCACCGACAAATGATTTGACAACTCTACGATATATAGATTTATTTCTCATAAACACATCATTAAATTATGTTACGAATGGTGCCCCCAGCGCCCTTTCGAACATGCCACAGACACTAGAAATCAGGCTCTAGACGCGCACATATGGACTGCCTGCGCGTCGCCATGCGGCGCACAGACAGTCCATACACATACATATCTTACGAATACACACGCGCACTGCCCCTCCCATTCGACTCCTTCGAGCCCTGTAGCCGATCTGCTGACCGGCCGCGCCTGCCGAGAGAGACGCCAACTCTGACTTTTATGCCAGGGAAGCTTGCTGCGAGGCGGCGAGGCGGGTGTGGGCTGGGGCTGGGGCGGGGTCAAGGCGGCTTGCCTTCATTTGGTCTCCTTTCCCTCAGGGTTTCTTCCCCTCCCTGTGGGGACTCTCACCCTACCATGAGCCCCCCCGCGAGCACCCCCAAGGAGAGGCCCAGGAGCACCCCGTACGCGACCAGAACGGCGTCGCCTTGGCTCGGTATGAGGGCGCGCCCCGAGAGGGCCTCCTTCGACAAGGATTCATTGTGGTGACGTTGGTGATCATCTCGAGGAGACGAGGAGAAAAATAAGTCGTTAGAGCTAGCATTCTCGGAGCTCTTCCCGGTCCTCCCACCGAGTTTCACTCCTGGACATGCCTCTTTGAATTTACGAGAGAAGAAAGCGCGCGCGCGCCGCCGCGCGCATTCTGTCAGATTGACCCCTCGCGCGAGCGGTGGGAGGGGGAAAGCGCGCGCACGCGCGCAGTGGGGGGAGGGAATGACGTGCGCTACCGGGCAGCCCTTCGCGGTGCGCGCGCGCGGCCTCGCCTTCACGCAGTGCCTCCACGAGGGCGCCGACACCATCGGCGACTACGTGCGCAAGCACGGGCGATGGACGGGCTGCGACACCCTCGCGAGCACGTGGGAGAGGCCGGAGGTCGCGGCGGGCGGCGGCGTCTTCGTCGACGTCGGCGCCAACATCGGCAGCTGCACGCTCCTCATGCTCGCCCTCGGCGCCACGGTGCACGCCTTCGAGCCCGTGCCCGACAACGTCCGGCTGCTCAACGCGTCCGTCCGCGCCAACCCCGGCTTCGCCGACCGCGTCGTCGTCAAGCAGCTCGCACTCGGCGCGCGCCCGCAGCGCGCGGCCTCGCTCTTCGTGCAGGCGCGCAACTCGGGCAACGCCGTGCTCCACGTGCCCGTGCCCGACCGCGCGACCGACCAGATGCACGCGCCGATCCGCGTCGAGGTGAGCACGGCCGACGCCGAGCTCGCCGCCGTCCGGCGGGTGCGGCTCATGAAGCTCGACGTGCAGGGGAGCGAGCTGAGCGTCCTCCGCGGCGCGCGGCGCACCCTCCGGCGCACCGCCGCCCTCTCCTTCGAGGTCGCGCACCGCCACCTGGCCGCGCACAACGCCTCCGCCCAGCTGCTCGCGGCCGAGGTGGCCGCCGCCGGCTTCCGCCTCCGCGAGTCTTGGGACCGCACGGGCGGCGACTGGGTCGGGGTGCGCGACCCCCAGTGACGTCGCTAGGGAGAAAGACGTGCGCACCCTCAGTATGTGTTTTTCCCTCGTGATTGGTAACGAGAATCATGCGTACCAAGCCCGCGTGTGCCCTGGTGCTCTGCGTCATGTCGGTTTGATTCACAAAGGTGAATTGCCAAATTCACGTTTTTTTTCTATTTGTGCTTTCTCAATCCCAAGCCATGTACTGACCCAGTCACCGGGACTGCAGTGTCGGGAGTATGAGTGAGTGCGAGGGTGGAGAGGCTACCCATGTTTGAATTAGTAGCAACGATTATATTATGTAAACGCAACTGTCGTACAAGGACCTAGTTGTGAAGTGCCGTTTGGTGTTTCGTGACGGGTTTTACCTATCCCGCTACCACGAACCCCCAGCCGCGCCGCCACCATCGCAACTTCCCCCACCCCAGGAAACGGCGCTTGCTCCGTGTGTCACCCCGCCGATGCTCGCCGTCGACCCCCCGCCGCCCACTGCGCCCGTCCGTCTGCTGGACGTCATCGACCTGCTCGCGGATCACCTGCGCGGCCCGGAGCAGTACCTGCTCGAGTAGTGCTCCAAGCCCCTCGCGCACGCCCTGGCCCTCACCCACCCTCCCCCACGTGGCCGCCGCCGCGGCGCTGCACGGCCACCTGCCTGCGCTGCTGTGGCGCCGCCTCCCTTCCGTCCGGTTTGGCACATCCCCTGTGCGGCGCACACAGAGCATCCAGGGTGAGCAGAGCTGACCTGTGGCGCCCGACGACCCATGTCCGCCTCCCCTTCCCCCAAGCGCGTTTGCCCCTCCCCGCGCTCCTCCCCCCTGCAAGGGGGGGCGCGCGTGGTCAAGTTGGTCCCTGATCTGACTTCCGTCAAGGAGGAGGATAGCATCCTTTCGGTCCTCCAGACGATCGTGGCGCAGCAGAAGGATTTCGAGAAGATCGTCGAGGAGAAGATCGGGTCGGCGATTCTGGCGCAGCAGAAGGATTTCGAGAAGATCGTCGAGGAGAAGATCGGGTCGGCGATTCTGGCGCAGCAGAAGGATTTCGAGAAGATCGTCGAGGAGAAGATCGGGTCGGCGATTCTGGCGCAGCAGAAGGATTTCGAGAAGGTCGAGGAGAAGATCGGAGCGGAGCTTGCGCGCGTCGCGCTGAAGTTCGACGTGATGACGTCCAAAGTGGACTCGAAGGTGGTTTCGGACGAACGGATGAATGAGCTGTCCGAGAGGGTTCGCGAGGAGCGCGACAAGAATCTCGCCCTCGAGAACCAGAATTTCGAGGAGCGCAAGCAGAACGAGGAGCTCCGCTCGCGAGTGGACGAGTTAATGTCCGAACGTGCCGCAATGAACAAGCCGGTTCTCAAGGGACAGGCCTTCCATGACCGCATGCTGGTGCCCTTTGAGAAAACCTTCGGTGCCGAGAACGTCCAGTCCCGCGGCGGGGTCGGGGGAGAGGGGCACTGCGGCGACCTGTGGCTCAAGCAAGGCAACAAGACCATCCTGATCGAGCTCAAGGACGCGGTGTACAAATGGGGGCACGTACGGAAGGCGGTGGCCGACGCCACGTTGCACAAGGTCGATTTCGCCGTGGTCCTCTACGCCTCCTTGGGTGTACCCGGCAACGACGACGAGGGCAAGCCCCCGGGCCACCAGTACATCACGGCACCCGTCGTCGGATCTCACTGCATCTCGGGAAGGACGCAGTGGGAATGGACGGAGGCCTTCCCCGCGAACAACGTCGCGGTGTGCAACGTGGACACGCTTGGGTTTGCACTCATGTCGATGCTCACGCGCAACGAGTCCTCGCAGTGGAAATCGCTGCTTGCGATGGTCGTCTCCGGTCTGGCGAGCATGATCCACTTCGACTCGCTCCCCGATGTGCAGCAACTGTACAAGATGTTATCCGCCGTCAACGGGAAGCGGCCCTGCTGCTCTTCGGCCAAGGGCTTTCGGTGGACGCGGTGGCCGACGCGATGGGGGCCACGCGCTCGCTGACGTGGAGGCGGCTGCACGAGGCGAGCCTCCGGCGCAGCAGCGCCGAGCTGCCGACGCGCTTCTGGGAGCGCGCGCTGTGGCACCTCCCGCTGCGGGAGGCGGTGGCCGAGTTGGCCGAGCTCGAGGATCCGGCGCTGGGCGAGACGCTGACCGAGCTTCGGGAGGCGTTGCCTCCTACGACACTGGACGGACTCGACGAGGACGACGAGGAGGGCAAGGGGAGCAGCACGCTGCAGCACCGCGCGCGGGGCGGCGTCACGTCGCCGTTCGCCAAGCTGGTGCTCTACCCGCTCTTCCGCGAGGAGCGGATGGTGCCGCGCGAGAGTGGCCATTAACAGGTTAAACCCATTACAAGCTGTTACCCCAACGTTGGAATACATGTTCGGGGGGGATTCCCTTCCCCCCTCCCCTCCCACCCCCCCCCCGACGCCGGGAGCTGTCCCCCCCCCCCCTCCCCTACGGGACAGCTCCCACCCAAAAAAAAAACAAGCGACCCCCACCCAAAAAAAAAATGAAGCACCCTCAGAACAGTTCCCGTGTCCCGCGGGTTATCTCTTCGAACAGTCAAGTCAAACGACCTCTTTACCGACCACATTTTTTTTGTACCGACGCATTGCGTATTGGGAAACGAGGGGTACCAAATGAAGGCAAACGACCTCAGGTGCTGGGTATGGCACACCCAGGCCAAGGCCGGGCGGGGGGCTCGCGCTGCGCGCGCGCTGCTCGCACCTGGCTTCTGGCGCTCGTCTGCGCGCTGCGAAGGGGGGGGGGAGTGCGAGAACGACCTGGAGGCGAGCGCGGCGAGCGTGAAGGGGCACGCACATCGCGGCAAGCAGCGTGGGGGGGGCTTACCTTTGGCTTTGGTGTTGGCCGCGCGAGTACCCCCCTGTGGCAAGCTGGGCTGCCAGAGCAAGGAGTGGGGGAAGGGGGGGGGAGGGGAGCGGCGCGCGGCGGGCCTCCGCGGCCGCTGCAGCGGCTAAGTCCCCGGCACCCGGGGAGATAGCCGCTGGAGCGAGCCCTTATTGTCACCTTTTGGTACGCCATCTCACACTGTGTATGATGTGTGGCCAATGCTTGCAGATTGCAGATTGAGCTTGCAACATGTAAATCTAAATTTAGCGGTGGGGAGGGAAAACAAAAAACCTCAAAGTTGCTTCTGCCGAGCTGCACTGCGGCGCTGCCCAGACGCCGCCCTGCAATGTCCTCGCCAGAGAAGTCGTCCCCTCCTAACTAAGAAGAAGTCGCCTATGGTCTCTCCGCGCGCGAAGAAGAGGATGCGCACTGCGGCGCCGCGCAGTCATGCTCCTGCGCCGCACTACAGCCTCATGCTCCTGAAGATGCAGTGCGAGGAGATCGCGCGGGCATTGCAGACCTCTGTTGAGGCAGCTGCGCAGGCAGCTGCAGCACGCACGCCACTGGGAGAGGTTTGCAGCGTGCAGTACGACGAAGCGCACGAACAAATGAAGTTAGCCAACGATGAATTCTTGGTAGAATGTTTGAAGGCCGAGGGAGAGCTGGGCGGCATCACCAAGGCTCTGAATATTGACTGTCATACAATCCAACTCCCACTGGACGACGATGGTGCCTTTCGCAAGGCTGCGCTGCAGGCACTCGTGCACACCGTCGGGGCCGTCTGCATGCTGCACGATGGGTCGCTGCAGATGAAGACGGAGGGGCTTGGGTTCACCCTCCGTGGCGGCTGGGGCGCGCCCTACCCACACCGCCCATCTTCGAAGGCTGGAAGCAGAAGGGATGTGTGCTGACGCGCTGACGCTCAACGCCGCAGCACTCTCCTTGATCAACCACGACACCGCTACAAGCGAGCCCTTCATCCTTACCGTCATGAACAAGTCCATCATAAGGCGTCTCTCTTTCGCTGGATTTCGCCACATGGAGTTGACGGTGCAGGACAGCACGTGCCTGCAGCTCATCTTCGTTGACTTCCTCTTCATTCAAGTACGACCTGCACTCCCACTTCCCACTTCACGTACCACCAAGATCTTCGGCACGGAAAGTCGGCGGTCTTCACGGCAGTTGTTAAGCTTACAGCAAATGAAAGCAGCCTTCACGTCGCCGGCGCTGCAGCGCCCGCTGTGTTCAAGGAGATTGGTGACGCCCACGTGCTACTGTCTCGCATGTACCACAGGTCTGGCGCAAGCACTGCTCGCACAATGCTGGCTGTCTTCTTCTACAGCGATCGGCAGGGAGCGCACGCGTCTGGAATCCGAAGCCGGAGTCGAGACGGACGAACAGCACGAGGAAACGCAGCAGGGTGAAACAGCGGAGGGAGCATGTTCGAGCGACAACGACAACAACGCGCCCAGCCTCTGAAAATGGGCCCCCCGCTGGAGTGCACTTCATGCGTTCAGCGCGGGGCTGTTCTGTTGCTGCTGCACTTCCGCTGCTGCGCTTCCCATGTCCGCATGAGTGAATGAATAAGCTTGAGGATCTTGTTTTGAATAGAACGGGGGTGTGCGCGCGGGCTTCGATGTGCGCGCGCGGGCTCCGCAGCTGTATGTGGCGTCGATGCCGCAGTTGGAGTGAAGGTGTGTGCGTGCAGTGCAGGTGCCTGCTTATTTTTCCCGATAACATGGGTGGTGTGCCCCACCACTTGATCAATTTTGGCTCTCAACTTGCAATCCCACGCGAGCACGATCAACAGCCACCTTGGCGGGCTACTGGCCGCCCAGCGCGCCCCGTTCACCGTGTCTTCACCTGCACTTGGAGTTCCTGCACTCTCACCTTGTCACCTGCACCTTCACTGAAGAAAAAACTTCGGACCAGCACCTTCCCAGTTGGAAAAAATTTTTTATTCAGCCCGCCCCTTGCGCTTGGCCCGACGTAGTGAGTGTACGCCCCCCCCCCCCTCCCCCCTCCCCTCCGATACTAGATATCAAAGAGCCAAAGGAATGAAGGGGGTAGAGTAGAGGGTGCGAGTGATCTGGGGTATAGGCGATGGCGTGAGTCGGTACCGTTGAGTGCGTGGTCTTTATAGCTAGCGGTAGTAGCCTGAATCATCAGATTTTTTTTTACGAGGGACCCGGTTTAGAGTGTAGGTTCCGGGCTCACGTCATGCAACTAAGTTTATACGTAGTTCAGCATTGGGGGGGGGCGCCTCGCGCCTTCCCTCTCAGGCTCCCACTCCCCTCCGGGACGAGGCGCCACCGATTTCTCCTCAGTGAGGCCCCAGGCCTAGCGCGCAGGCCGCTCGCCCTAGCCCCTAGGACCTAGGAGGAGGCCGGCGTTTTCGCGAGGTGGAGGCGCCCTCAAACCAGGCCCTCTTCTAGGGGGGCAGGGGGCAGGTGCTCACTGCGATGGCGATGGGGAAGGCCTAGGAGAGGCTAGAAGATAGGATGGTTTCCTAGTGATGCGCACGAGGCGGCGCGAGACCTCTCGTTCGTGCAGGGCCGTGATTAGAGCCCCCGATTCACTTCAATTGCCCCCCCCCCCCCCCCCACTCCACTCCCACTCTCGTCTTGCCCTAAAGATTCCTTCGGAGTTCCGAACCCATTCATAGGTACAAGTAAAACCGACAAGAGTTCCCATACATACGGCGAGACCCATCTTCTCGACCGCAGGACTGCAAACCATGGCCGAGCTGCTTTTCGCGCCGATCCCATGATGGAGC
Source organism: Isochrysis galbana (assembly GCA_018136815.1). NCBI lineage: Eukaryota > Haptophyta > Isochrysidales > Isochrysidaceae > Isochrysis > Isochrysis galbana. The sequence goes on along the minus strand of CM030944.1, from coordinate 1,549,061 downwards.
AAGAATGGGGTAGGTAACACCGTCCTACACCAACCTTCACTTCATAAACCGCAAAATTATCGAGGTTTGATCGCTTATCACTACCATTTCCAAGTACAAGTTGGTCGCCCAAGTGGCAGTTGAAAGCAAGTCAAGTACGATTACCACGACTACAGACGTCTCTCCAATGCAAGGCCCTAGAAATTGGGGCCGTTCAAGGTGTCAACTAAAGACGCCGTTTGTTTTTGCGACGCTCTAGTGTGCACGGTGGTGGTGATGGTGGTGAGACGATCCGTGTTGTCGAGCCGCAGCAGATCCCGCGCATTACGTCGCAGCGATTCGCGCAGAGCTCCCCAACATGGATCGAAGAGAAAGCGCCAGCAATCCAGGTCGGAATGAGCATTCCCAATGGCTCATTGATTGCGAGGACCGGTCCTATTTCCATCACAAACTTTGTTCACGCACGAGCCATCGCTATTGACGTTGCTGACCGGGTCTCGAGCCGCACGTCCTCGCCCATGGCCGTTTCGTTCTCGCGCACGCATGACAGCACGAGGATCATCACTCAAAGACGATATGCTAGCAGGCGATGGTCCACCGGAGTCGAAGACCACGGCGGCTATCATTAGCGCGATTAGCAGAAGCCATGCGACACCTATTTCCTGTAGCGACGAGCTAAGGTCGCCGGAAGTCGACGCCCTCCATGCTCCAGCGGCAGAGGTAACGAGGGAGAGCAGAACCGAGAGTGCAAGGATGTGGTAGGCGCGAAAGAGGTCCGACCGGGCGGAGGCGAGCCGTGTCTTGATTTTACCCAGCTCGTGCTCCTTGGATTGGGCCTGGCGCTTCAACCACTGCTGCTCCCTCTCCAGAACATCACACACCTGCGAGGAATGGGGCAAGAAGAACTTCGCACCGTACGAAAAGGCACGAGGAAACGAGGTGCTCGCAGCTACTCAAAATCAGAATAAGCGAAGCCCCTTTGGCCACCGGGGCACAACGTGCACGAACCTCGTCACACTCTGTGTACGACTGCTCCAGCCATGTTCGAAAAGGCGCCGTCACCAGCCGGTGTAGATCCTCGGCCGTCACATCCTCTGTATGCTGTCTGGCCTTCTCAACCAAAAGCTCGAGCTCTTGCGACGTCACAGCTGGCACATTCTCCGCCATCTCATGTGCATTGAGCACGGCATCTCTCACAACTGCACGCCCCCTGGCGAGCTTGTTGCCCAAGTTGGTGGCGTATGATTGGGCCTCCACAAGCTGGGATTCCAACGCCGACAGACGCTCGGCAACCCTGACCTCTGCTTCCGCCGCCAATCGACGGACCGTCTCATCAAGGAGCTGCTGGTGCGACTGCCCCGAGGAGCCCGCTGCTTGTTTGGCAAGCACAGCTTCATGTGCCGCCTTTGCCTTCTCCCAGCCTGCCGCCGCTGCCGCATGTGCCTTACGCGCCTCCTCGGCGGACTTCTCGGAAGTAGCAAGTACCTTGCGCAATGTCGACAGCTGCTCGTCGCGCTGCGCGATCTCACCTTTTATGTCCTTGAGAGTTGCGGAAAGTTTTGCAACGCGCTCCTCCTTTTCTCGTGCAAGCTCCTTGCGCATAGCGGCCATCTCCTCGTCCTTCGCGCGAAGTGCCTTTTGCTGATTCGCGGCGGCCTTAGCTAGCTCCTGAGAATGGGCAGTCGAGGCAGGTGCATTGGGAAGGTGCGCGCAAATCTATACACAGCAGGCCGGCGTGAGTGTGGAGGGCATCGTTTGGTGGTACACCGCACCACCGGCAAGGCCCGGGCATGCACACCGCCGCATTCGAGTGCGGCACGTCGGAGCCCCAGCATAGTGCGTCAGCCATAGCGGGATCCAAGCAGCTACCTTATCGCGTTCCTTGAGCAGTGACGCCTTGAGCGCAGCCATCTCTTCTTCCTTTGCCACCATCCGCTTGTTGTGCGCTGCACTCTGCTTGGCAAGCTTGTCATCGCGATCACGCATGAGGGACGTCTTCACCTTGTCCATTTCCTGGTCGCGCACCTTGCTGAGTTTCGCCGCTTGAGTATTGAGCCGATTCACTTCTTGCTCGCGCTCAGCCAGTGCCTGGCGTAGCCGCAGGATCTCTGCAAGCTGCGTCTGCTGCTGGTCGTAGAGCTGCTGCGCCTGCGAGAGTTGCTGGTGCGTATGCTGCACAACATGCTGATGCTGCTGGTTGTGATGCGGTAGCTGGGCGCCTGGCAGCTGGCGGTTCAATAGATTTAGAGCACTTGGATGCTGCTGCTGCTGCTGGCCGACTGCTCCTGCTATCCGATCGACTGATGATGAGCCCATGTGGTGATCACCTCTGTATACCACCGGAGGTGTATGTGCATGCTGAGGCAGAGCAGAGAGCCCCCTATGCAGTGCAGCGACGGGCTTGCCACCGGGCAATGGAAGCACTGAGTGCGAGATCGAAATCTCGCTGCTCGAGCCCGCGCCCAGCCCCGAGCTCCCGGCGCCGAGCACTGCGCTCGTGACACAGCCATTGATACAAGCGGGCGCAAAGCTCGGGCCACACTGTGCACTTTGCAAGGAAGCAGCCGCGCCATTCGCAGCTGGTCGCTCATGCGCAGCGGCAGACATGGGAGTGGTCCGTCTGGCTGACCCTGCCCACAGCCCTTGGGGCAGGTCGGATGGGCTGTCGTTCGAGATCATCGCGAGTATATCGTCAGATGGCCCTGCGTCGATCGCAGGCGGCTGCGCCTGCCACTGCTCTCTGTACTCGCGTGAAGCGGCAGCAGGCGAGCCAGCGGGCTGCCTGAACATGCTGAGGATCGGGTGCTGCCTCTTCCTCTCCCCCCCCCCCCCCTCTCCCACCCCCCCCACCCTGCGCGCGCGCGCTCCTGCCAGCTCAGCACACGCCGCCAGGCCCCCCTTCCCCTTCCCCCCCCCCCTCTTCCCCCCCACCCCCCTCCCTCTCCCGCCGCCAGAGTGGCGCCACTGCGCGCGCCGTCGCCGCTCGCTCCTCTAAGAGTAGAAATGCGAGTAGACATCTCAGCGTCAGCGGTACTCTATGTAGTAGTACTCCTACTCGTACGTACATACTTACTACTCTACTACTGCTACTGCTACTGCTACTCTACCTGTGTACTCGTCTACCCATGGGTAGTTTGAAATGAGACTGTGAATAGTTTATATTTGGAGCTATCAAGATATTAGATATTAGGTCAGGGTGCCCTACGGCTATCTAGATGGATACTGATGGCTGGTGGTGCCCTTCGGCTATTATCTAGATAGAGATAGTAGTAGATACTAACTAGGTTTATACTTAGTTCGCCCATGGAGGGGCACGAGCCACCCCCTCGCTCCACTCCTCCCCTGCTAGGGGGGGGGGGGGGGCACCCATCCTCCTGGCATATCTTATGGCTTGCCAGGAGCAGACTGCCCTACTGACTCACTCCCTTCCCTTCCCCACAGGCCACAGGCTCGCCTAATTCGCTCGGCCTAGTCCTGGCGGCCCGGCTACCGCATTCGCATTCGCGAATCGACACTCGTTAGTCGTTATATTCTCGAATAATTCTCTTTCGTTCGGCATTTATCGTTATAATTCTCTGCTTTCTCTCGTTCTTAGTCAAAATCAAAAACTTCGCGTGGACTGGGTTGTGGAGCGCCCTCTCTCTTTCTCTCTAAAAGAAGGGAAGTTTCCCCACCTTTCTTCCTCTTCCTCCCAGGTCCCAGGTTGGCATACGCCAAAGTTTTGATCTTGAGCATCCCAAATTTTGAGGTCAAAATCTGCTGCCAAGGCACGCAAATTTTGGCCCCCCAATAAAAAAATTTTCCAACTGGGAAGGTGCCGGTCCGAAGTTTTTTCTTCAGTGAAGCTGCACGTATCGGGAACGAATGAGTGCTCCGGCGGCATCAGCAAAGGCAATGCTGGCGGCGCAACGGCGCCGATCCCATAGAAGTCGGCACCAGCATAATCACGTGCTTCGGTGCTTGTGTTGCCGTCCCGTCGCGGGTCACCCTCCTCACTAGTCAACTCGGAATCTTCGTCCCGATCTTCATCTTCATCTTCATCATCTTCATCTTCATCATCTTCATCTTCATCATCTCCATCTTCATCATCTCCATCTTCATCATCTCCATCTTCATCTGACGAGTCCGTCGCGCGCCGTTTCCCGCGCGTTCGAGGAACCCTAGATCCAGACGTGGAAAACTCCGCGGCACTAGCAGCACCACTCCGCCGTGGCGCACCTTCTTCGGGCCGGCGACCACCCCTGGCAGGCCGCCCACGACGCTCTGCTGCAGCGACGAAGACGCGAGCGAGGAAGAGCGAGCGAGGGAGACGCGAGCGAGGAAGAGCGAGCGAGGGAGAGCGAGCGAGCGAGGGAGCGAGGGAGAGCGAGCGAGGTAATACATAAGTACAATATGGTAATTGAATGAAAATGAATGACGTAATATAAAAATAGTAAAAATGAAAAATCTAACCAAAAATTCAAGTTAAATTAAATATCGGTCATTTTGATCTCGTCAAGTAAAATATTAATATTTAAGACATTTAAAATAGATAAAAACCACAAAAAACCAAATAAAATTTACTATTATGTGTTTATTCAAACGACGCTATGACTATAAGTCTTCATTTTAAACTAAGGTTTACTAAGATAATTACGATCAAGTTATAATTTTTAATATTCAACATTTTAAGGATCAAATTTATTGTCACTAAATAATAATTTTATTACTATTACTTCACTAAACTTTAATTTGAATAATTCTTTGAAAAGTGTATTTTCGTAAAATATATTATAATGAATTATAACTAATTAATTAAAATTATCCATACGCTAATTCCGTTTTTGATTTTTATTCGAATAATTCATTGAAAAGTATATTTTCGTAAAAATATCATAATAAATGATATTTAATTTGCTCATTCCGTTTTGGATTTTTTATTATTCAAATAATTAATTGAAAAGTATATTTTCATGAAAATATTCTATTTAATTGATTAAAATTATTTCTACGATAATTACGTTTTTTTATTTTAACAGCATAACCTCCCTCTCTTCTATCTCTCCCCCCCCCCCCCTCTCTCTCTCTCTCCTCTCTCTCTCTCTCTCTCTCTCTCTCTCTCTCTCTCTCTCTCTCTCTCTCTCTCTCTCTCTCTCTCTCTCTCTCTCTCTCTCTCTCTCTCTCTCTCTCTCTCTCTCTCTCTCTCTCTCTCTCTCTCTCTCTCTCTCTCTCTCTCTCTCTCTCTCTCTCTCTCTCTCTCATATATAATATATATATATATATATATATATATATATATATATATCGCCTGGCTGGGGGCTCGAGGACGGCCCCCCGATAGCTACTGGGGGCCGTCGTTTCCCCCCGATAGCAAACGGGGGCAATCTTTCGCCCCCGATAGCAAACGGGGGCCCGCCTTAAAACGCGATAGCTCCCCGGGGCATCAAAAATCCCCCGATAGCTCTCGGGGGATTTTCTCGGTCCCCCGATAGCTCTCGTTGGGGCTGTTGGCGATCGGGAGAAAATTTCCCCCCGATAGCTCCTGGGGGCCCCCGATAGCTCCTAGGGGGCGTTGGCTCCTGGGGGGTAACATATATTTCTTACCGTGTAGCATATGCGGTGTTTTGAGCGCATCGGCAAACGAAATCGTGAATTGCTCAGGGGGGGCATCGTGAGACATCTACTCGGTTTGTTCTATGAAACCGTTTTTTCCCTCCGCGTCCCCGCCCGCCCTTGGGGCGTGCTCCTCCCCTCGGGCGCCTTTTTCTCGTACGCTTGGCGCTGGGTGCTTTATTTTTTTGGGGGGGGGGGGCGCTTGTTTTTTGACGCGGGTGGCTGCTTGGCCGCCGCCGCCTCCCTCTCTCCTGGAGCCGCCGCCGCCTCCCTCTCTCTCTCCTGGTGCCGCCCCCCTTCTCCCTGCAGCGCCCCCCTTCTCCCTGCAGCGCCACCTGCCCTCGCCTCCCCTTGACTCGCGGGCCACACGCCGCGCCGTGTGGCGGGTCGCGCACAAGGGGACGGGCTACGCCGTGCTCGGCGTGGGCGTCTACCAGGCCCTCTCGGGGCGCGCCCTCATGCCGAGCCAAGGCGACGCCGTTCTCGTCGCGTACGTGGTGCTCCTGGGCCTCTCCTTCGGGGTGCTCGCGGGGGGGCTCATGGTAGGGTGAGAGTCCCCACGGAGAGGGGAAGAAACCCTGAGTGAAAGGAGACCAAAGCTGAAGGCAAGCCGCCTACTAACACTCGCAAGAAAGTGTATTTAGACCCCAGCGCAGAGCTCCTACCTGACGTTAACTACTACGCTAGGAGTGGCGCACATAGTAGATAGTAGCCGGGGAACCTGAAACAAACCACGACTCAGAGACGGCCACACTAGTGGACGAACACTCACGCGCAACAAAGCGCAACGGAATCTGACAACCTGACGCATCCAGCTGCAAGCGACATAGCAAACTCAAGCACACAAGCCAGACGCGCGCACCATGCATACAAAAGGCCTGCCCCGAACCTGCACTCCGAAGCAAGCCCACGGTAGCGCACCTGGGCCACACCCCTGATACCGATGACAAAGGAATGATGGGGGGGAAGGGAGGTGGTGGGGTGGAGAGAAGGGAAGAAAGCGGGCGATGCTCAGTGAGGAGGTAGGATTACCTAGATATAGTAGGTGTTAGCCCAGAATCGCTAGACTTTTTTTAAACCGCTAGGGTGCACATATAGATGCTCCAATGGATGATGCAAAGACTGGACCACGCCATCGCCCATGTCTACGGCTCGTATGTGTAGTGGTCGTTCATATAGAACTTATGTAGTGGCAAGAGGCGATTCCCCTATCCATTCATTTTCCGCCGGCCAACCACGAGAGTGGTACTGTGGCATGCGGAGCATTGTGTCGACCCATCTAGAGTAGGACTTCCTCAAATGTTGAGAGGCGTTCGGCCGATGTTCCAAATAGGCCTCGAGCTTATATCGCTCGTGCATCTCGCGCCAAATCTCGCTTGGATTTGCCATATCGATTGACGTGCTCTTTCCCATGCCACCCCCGGAACCTCTCCTAATGCTGCGCCCACTGCCGCCCTGGTTCCATCGGGGAGGGGTGCCGTCTTGATCACCTTCGATTGCATTAAAGGCTCGGCTGACAGTTTCCACAAGCGAGCTGATGTTGACGCGTGCGCGGGAGAAGTCTTGTCGTAAGTTGTGCGAGTGGTGGTACTCCGGCGTGCCTGCATCCGTCGAGCAACGGCGGCAAGTTAGGGTAGGCGTGATCGCGGGATAAGAGCGGGAGGAATCCGCACCAGCCCGTTCAACAATCCGAAGATCGCATTTGCGATGAGAGCCAAGCCAAGTGCCAAACACAATTTTGCAATGCGCTTGTGGCGTGACAGGGGCGTGCAAGCCGACATGTTGAGGCACACCATGCTTGTCGTAGCCCACAATCACGTTTGGAATCGCTCCCGGAACCGGGACACCAACCCATCTCAAGCCTAAGCGCGCGCATATGCGCGCATAGAGAAAGGTATCAGACGGCCCATTATCGTGGCGAAGAGCCCCATGTATCTCGACGACAACGGAGAACGGAGCCATCAGTCGGCAGTTGTGTAGCGCGGAGCCGAAGAGCGAGACGAGCACTCGAGTACGCGTTATGAGTCGGAGCTGGGGCAAATCGGAGGAAAGGGGCAGGGGACTCAAGCGCGGGTGAAGGATACTTGCCACGTGCACGGTGATCTATATAGTCGACGACAAGTGGATAGCAGCCACAGGTGACTTATGGTGACGCTTCCCGCCATCTGCAACACCCAGCACCGCTCGCATACCTCATCTGCGTACTCCATTTTTTGCAAGTCAACGGCTGCGAACTCGAGCAAATCGCGTTCGGCGCCAGCTGATCCCTCGCCACCGCCTGGGCCCCGCGCCCGGATGGCTGCATTGCGGTCTTCCACGAGTCGACGAAGCTCTTCAACTACCTTTTCCTCGGAAGCTATGCGCCTATAGTTGCTGGAGTTGACACTGAGCACCACCGTGAAGAGACGTGGAGCTTCGATCAGTCGAACCGGCTGAATTAAGTCTTCCGGCGTTGTAGTGTTGACGCCGAATAGAGGGTGGTGCGGCGGCGGCATGGACGACGACTTGCGAGGAGGGTTCGCTGAGCTTTTGATGACAAGCCCTACACCAAGAGCGCGCCAGGCACGCCGCCGGAGCGCCAAACGGGTGATCAAATGAATCGTGTGGTCAAACGCAATGTTCAGTTGAGCGAGCGCCGTTGCACGGGCAGGCAGAGGCACGCCACTTTGACTCGTCTTTGCATGCAGCATGGATGCGAGCTCAGGACGCCCGTAGGGCAGTGGCCACGCTAGATTTGTGCAGCACCAGGGTGGCCGCCGAGCAAGTGTGAAGGCTGTTGCATTAGTATGCTTGTCATACACCCAGAGGGCGTCTTTTTGGGTGACAGGGGCACACCCCGGCACCCAGGGCACACGGTCGACGAGCATGTCAGAAGTATTGAGGAGAGTCAGCGCCTCTGTGAAACCCTCGATTTTCCTCACAAAGTGACGCCCTCGCACCACAACGTTGCACGGGACTGACATTGGCAAGAAGAGCTGTCTTGGCAAAGACCCGCTCGCCCTCGCGTGATGGAGAAGCGCCTGGTAAATGGCCTCGACGTGCGTCCAGATATGCCCATCTGTGCAGCACGCGTGGTTTGGGAGATGGGTCAAGGAGGATTACCAGAGGGGCGACGTTGCGCTTCGGACCTCTGTCGGGTGGGCGCTCCGCCCTCGCCTAGCCGGCGGTGCGAGTGGTGATGGAGGTTTGGAGTGAACGCCCAGCCACTCACGGGCACGTCTACCGCGAGCCATCGCGAGCCGCGCTGCGACACGCCACAGCCCGAACGGTCAGCACCGCCCACCACCGCCCAGAAAACCAAGGACGAGAGGCCGGCGAGCCGCCACGCCCTTCCCCCTGTGAGATGTTCCGCACACACATTGGCGGACTGAGGTACGGATCAAATTCTCAGGGGCCAACGCGTTGCCTCTGGTACGGAACGAGAGTGCGAGTGCGAGCGGCGCTGAACCAAACGGCTCGGCCACCCTCGGAGCTGCCACGAGCGCTGGGCAGCAGTCTCCTGTCGAGCCAGCGCAGCCCGGCCAGTGCGCCGTGGGCATTCGGATTGAGGCGCACGGAGGAAATGAGAGGAGCGGAAAGCCGGGGCCGCCTCGGGGAAGCCCCGTCCTAGCTTTGGCTAGCCGCAGGAGGAGAGGGGCCACCGGTGACCCAGCGAGGCTGCGCGAGCTGGCGCGCGAGGGAGGGGGGGGGGGGTCAGGAAGGGCGGGGAGGGCAACGGAGAAAGAGAGGGTAGACTACAATATATCTAACAGCCGCTGATTTGATGATACCGGAGGCCAGAGAGGAGCTAATCGGGGGACATTCCCCCCCCCCCCCGATCGACAGCAACAGCCCCCCCCTCCCCCCAATCCAAGTACGCCTGATCAAAGAGTGATAAAACAACGCTGCGGATGGCCACGCCGGAGACGATTGATTGGCCATTTTATTGGGGAGTTGAGTACGCCACCAGTCGAGGACGGAGGCCGAAACGTCGTCGACGTCATCGGAATTGCTTGCCGAATGGGACGCCGCCACGCGTTAGAGTGCTTCTTGTTGTGCGGGTATAGCCTTAGTGCTGTGGTCCGTAGCCTTCATCGGCAACGGAGCCCCCTGTCGCCTTGTCGCATTCGCGAGGTCTCAGAAGCAAAAAAAAATAACAGTAAAAAAACAGTAGGAAAAAGTAAAAAAGAACAGAGGAAGAAAGAAGAAGAAGAGTGAAAGAAAGAGAGAAAACCCCAGAGTATATAGGGTGTCTTTAATGTCCGTATTGTGCTTGAAATCGAATAAACTGAATGAGGTCTTACATTCGAAAGTGTACACACCTGGCTAGGTGCCCCTCCACACTTCAGATCTTCCAAACCATAGAGGCCGTAGCGGGATACACCCCCGCCTAGTTGGGCTGTAAGTACTGATATTAGTACTGATGCATTAGTATTAGCTCCCTAGGAGCTGATATACTGATGTTAGTTCCTAGGCTGCCAGTTCAAAAATAAAACTGAAAACAAAACTCCGGAGCGGGAACGAGCCCCCGCGAACAAGCGCAGAGGCGCGCCAGCCCGCTCCCTCCCCCCGCCTATCTCTCCTGCTAGCTGCCCACCCCCCACCACCTTGGACTCTTGGCCTCTTCACATGCACCTGCCAACTCGTGCTCTCTGTTTGTTTGCGCTGCCCTCCCCTTTGCGCGCGCGCCACGCGTTGCACGCTGAACACCCCCCAGTAAGTATAAGTATAATAATAGCGATACTAGAAGTTATAATAGGGGTGTAAGCTGATATTAGTACTGATGTAAGTAAAAAAAAACCTTTTAAAATTCTCGCCTCGCGCGTGGCACTGGGTCGCGTATCCGTAGCCACGCCCATACCCATTCCTCTCCCTCACTTCCCGCCTTGCGGCAACTCCCCTTGTGCTCTACTTAGGGGCCCGGGTTCTGCGGGGTTCACGGGTTGGGCGGAGTGCGCCTGCCCTCAGCGGTGCGTGCACGCCTTCCTCCTACGCCGCTAAGTGACATGCATATCCTAGATGCTTTCTGGTCTGTGTCGTTACCTATGTCGTATTTTCGTTTGTGCCATGGCTGCTGTCGATCCCGTGTCTTTGTTTCCGATTGCATAGGAATGTTTCGTTGCTTCAGGCGAGCCTCTCAGCGAGGTCAAGCGCCTGTGCCACGAGGCTGAAGCTCTCGCTCAATTGTAGTCTACCTTTCTCATTCACAGTAAACGCGGGGGCGCCGTGTTCAGTAGGTTTTTTGAGTTTTGGTTTCCTTCCTTGGGCAGCCTTGCGGGTGCGCATGTGGCTGTGAGAGCCTGGTATAGCGAGACCTCTCACCAAGGTGGTAAACCTCACTAGTGTGGCTTCTATGACTGGTATGTAATGATACTTGTACGACTCAAATTCAACTCTATAGAAGTCCCTAAGTATATATTTCCACGCTAGTATATATAGCGTCTTCAAGCTATCGGGGGTGCCCTCGCCAGGGTACGCGAAAAGTCTATCTTTGATTTGTTGTTGTTGTGCGTGCGACCTTCCGGGGCTAGGCGTGTAGTTGGTGATGGCGTCTATAGTGTCGAATATGTTTTTCGTCTCGGGGCACCACGCTAGGTGGCACGAGTCTTCTCTGTAGCGACGGCAAAATCTACATGCTCCCGTCGGGCTTTCTGCGAATCTATTCCTCGTGCCTATTCTCCTGTGCGTAATGTGCTTGAAGTGCATGTGTTTGTCCACGTGTTTCAACAGTGGCAGCGTATACAGTTTGGCTATCTGTTTCCATTCGTCGCTCGTGATGTTTAGTCTCTTTCCCCATGCGGTTTTCGCCGCTTGTGGGTCGTTTTTCCGGGTTTTCTTGAGTATGGCTTTGGTGATGTCCGAGACCGTGATCGCATCTTGCGCGATTTTGCCTTTCTTTATGGCGTATTCGTCCGCTAGGGGGTACTCCATAAACCTCGGGCCCTTGAGGCCGCTCTCCCATCTTGCGGGAGGGTGATAAAGTTGGACCTCTTCTATTTCCGCTACGCTCCCAGTATCAGCTACCTCTCCCAGGTAGTCGGTTTCGGCATGTAGCCAAATGTTGTTAAATCTACTGACGTATTTGTCTCCCTCCGAGACTCTGATTTCTCTGACTTGTGTCGCGTCTTCTGACTCTTGGGGTGGGGTGCCGCTATTTTTGGCTTCCTTCCCTCCGGTGCCCGGTGGCGGGCGCTCTCTCGCCCGCCCTAGTATGGATTTCGCGTGTTTGACAACTTCGTCCCATGTCTCAAGGAATTCTTTTTTGTGGACTGTGCGGCCTTCATATATGAAGGCTTCCGGCAAGTGTTCCACATATGCAGAGCAGTCTTCTTTGCTGTATGGTGTTGTAAATCCGCAGTCTTTGAACACGTTGTGCACCACGTTTGTGTGTAGAGTTTCCCATAGGCGTGCCCACTGAGCCTTTATCGCTGGGGGGGGGGATGTGCGGATTGTGCCATAGGGGTTGTGAAAGCGCGCCTTCCCGCGTAAGGAACGAGGGTTGCACGTCGAGATCCTTGAAGTTCTCGAGGGCCTCTTTCCAGAAGGTTGGTAGCGCCGGGTTTCCCCTAATGCTCCCCGTCAGTGTTTTCGTCGGGACCGTGGAGAGGACAGCGCCTCTCCCGAGTCCGGTCCGGCAGAACCAAGCATCTAGCCCGTGTTTCCATATCGCTTTTCTTGCGTTTAGATAGTTTAGGATCCACTTGGCCTGGAGGGCTTTTACGTGGTACGGCCAGTGCAGGAGCCCTAGCCCTAGTGTCCTATTTGCACTTCTATCATGTGTCGTTTCGTAATGGGGGTACTTGATCCATTGTTGTTGCTTGCCGGTGTGCGGGCTTGTCCAGAGAACCGTGTCCGCCGCTTTTTGCACGCGGGTGTGCTGTGGTCTGGCTGGGGGCGTTGGTGTGGTCTGTTGTGGTGCGTATCTGCTGTTGCATGTGTGTTGTGCCCATAAGGGCCACCCGGTCTCGGGCCGCGCCGCCGTGGCGGCGCGACCGTCACCAGGGTGGGAGAGGCCTCTGCCATGAGGCATGCCCAATGGTACTGTCTGGCTTCTGGTCTGGTGGGTGTCTGGTGTGTCCTGCAGTCTGCTGCTCCCCATGGGGGGGGCCAGCATGACTGCTGTAGGTGGTGTGGCCGGGGCCACGGGCCGTGTGGCGCGATGGGAGTCGCGCTCACCTGCTCAGCCTCTTCCGGGGGACGCGGTCGCTTCGCCTGCGACTGCTCCATGGGCACTGGTTGGGCGCCCGCGGCGGGGGGCCCGAAGGAGAGGAGGGGCGCGCCGGCGCGCTCCATGGCGACCAAGTATAAACTTAGTTGAGTACTGATGTAAGTAAGTACTGATGTAAGTGTAAGCTCAGAACCACCGTAAGCTTACGGACTGACAGCCCAACTAGGCACCCCCGCGAGAAACAGATCGTCAGCCCAGAAGACCAAAGACAGACTCTTCGCATACCCGAACTCGCCAACGCCAGGCAGCCTGAAAGAAAGCCCTATACCTCATAGCATGGAGATACATAATAGGCGACTTCTACAGAGTAGATTTCGACCACTACACCTTCCACCACGTGCCGGTCATCGAAAAGACTCTGAACAGGTTCACGGTCCTCGTGAGGGGCTTTGAACTTCCGGACGGAATCTCGACCGCTCGGACGAACAAGGCTTCCCAAGGCAGGAAACCGAAGATCAAGTCGCCACGAGAACTCAGCACCCCCATCTTTACGAATATGACGAATTGTGATGGCCCATAGGGCCTGAGGGCAATGAGGAAGGTGGCAAGCCGGCGGCAGGCGCGGCGAGGGAGGCCACTTCAGAGGTGCTGACGGGCTGAAGCCCGTCAGCAGACGAGGAAGGCGGGCAGGCGGGCTTGAGCGAGGGCGAGGACGGCGGCGAGAGCGACATGGAACGAGCGGCGAGAGGCGAGGGTGAGTGAGAGGAGGGCTGTGATGGCAGGGGCTGGCGAGGGAAGGAGGGATTGTAGGGTATGAGTGTTACGAGAGCGAGAGCGACGAGAGCGAGAGCGACGACTGACGACTGACGACCGCGAAGCGCCTGGGAGGAAGAAAGGTGGGGAAACTTCCCTTCTCTTTTCGAGAGAAAGAGAGAGGGCGCTCCACAACCCACGATCCCATGCATCCAAGCGAAGCTTTTGACCGAGAACGAGAACGAGAGAATTATAACGATAAATACCGAACGACGAAGAGAAGAGCGAAGCCTAACGAGTGTCGATTCGCGAATGCGACACCATAGCATAATCAATCCCGCCACCTGATTGCCTGGACTCCCACCTGCACCACTACACCACTAGCTACCACCACCTACCACCTACCACCTAGTTGCTAGTTGGATGCAAGACACAATCAATCATCAATCACAAAATCATGCTTGACAGTTACAATCACAATTACACTCCCACAGGAACTACCGGTAGCTGTGAGCTGTGAGCCTACGGGAGATGGATATAAATATACATGTATAATACACTATATATGTATATGACCCGCTGTTTTCGGTACTATGTTTCACCGTGTTTCCAAAAAGCCAAAAACAGCTGTTTTTGGTGTGTTTCTAGACCTGACACACCGTGTTTAACATCTAGGACGGAAACGAGGGGGCGAGGGGCAATCCTGCCGCCCCCACGAGATATCTTGGGACCGGAGAATGTTTTGGACGAATCTTCCTGCCGTCGGCCGAGGAGAGGCGGACGGAGAGAGAGAGAGAGAGAGTCTCGCAGAGCGACTGCAGAACGAGAAGTCGAAGTCATGCCGGTTTATTACCTTAAACGAGCCAACAATTATAGTAACAGCAGAAACAAACTACAAACTTCGAATCGCAAATTTCGAGACCAAAATCTGCAAACCTGGACTTGAGACCATGGGGAATCCGAATCTGTGTGTCTTGTGCGTCAGTGGCAACGTGGCAACACGGGGAACTGTTCAATTGTAATTATGAGCGCGTACCTTACACGAATATTCATGCCTACAGCCTTCAGCCTTCAGATGGGCAGGAATACAACACCTCCTCGTCCCGTGACGACGACACCGTCTGCAACAATTGGACCCATAGAAACGTTTGCATCTAGGGACACATTTTTGGGGGTTGTGATACGGCCAATGAGCAATGAGGCAAAGTTGAGGGGTAGAATTTTATAAGTGTAAAAATTGGTGAGGGGGGTAAGAATAAGAAAAAAGGGAACCTCAAGTTGGAAGTTGCACCCTCTTCGGGTCTCGGAGGCACTCCACATGCACATGCACAACACCGAACGTCCCTTGTCCTTTGTCGACGCGGCTTGGGGGAGCGTCGCGCGCGATTGGCCCACGGTCCCACAGCACTAGCTAGAGTTAAACCACCTGACACAATATATCAATATGTATCTAGCGCTCGACCGACTCCGAGTCTCGTCGGCGCCGCGCCGCGCGAGTTTTGTTTTCGCCTCCCCCGCCCCCCCCCCCCCCCTCGTCATCGGCGCCGCCTCGGGCCAGCACGCCTCCCCTCTTCTATTTCACCTTCTCCTTCCCTCTCCCTCTCTCTCGGGACTCCCCCCCCCCCCTCTCCCCCCCCCCCCCCCCCTTCTTCTCCCTCTCCCTCCCTGCCTGCCTCCCCTCACCTCCCTCTCTCGCCCTCCCTCTCCCTCTCTCTCTCTTGTTCTATCGCCATTTTTGTCGCCCCGCCCCTTTCGGCCCTTTCGCAAAACACCCCATCCCACCAGCCCGCGTTGCCTTGCTCGGGCTAGCTTCCTCCCTCCCCTCGCACGATGGAGAAATCGGAATCAGAGGACGATCACGAGGAGAGTGAGTCAGAGACGACGTACTGGGACGAGAAGGCCAAGGTGACCTGATCCCGCCGGCCAGTCCGCGTGGATAGCGGTTGCGATGAGGCAGCATGCGCTGGGGAGAGTGCAGTGCTTCGGAGCTATACGCTGCCACAACACCAAGGCCACCCTCACCCGCCTCCCCTCACCCTCCCTCTGGCATCTATGCCGAGGAAGCTGCATTCAAGCTCGTCGCCTCCCCCATGTCCTTGTGCTTCCTTCTTCACCTCTTCTATATCATCTCCTTTTTGCGTTTTTGTAGGATGATGAAAATTACTTGGGGGATGATGTCTTCAAAGTGGAGGAGGTGCGTGGCCGTCGGCGTAACCGAGACGACGAAGTGGAATACCTCATCAAGTGGGAGGGGTATGCGTCAGACGAGAATACGTGGGAACCCGCTGAGAACGTTTCCAAGGACCTCATAGCGGAGTGGCGCGAACGCAAGCGCGCCAAGGAGGCAGGAGAATATGCTGCTGCCGAGGCACGGAGAGCTGCAAAGGTCTTGAAGAAGAACACGGTGGATGTTGAAACGGATGACTCGGCTGGCGCCGATACCTCTGCCACGACAGGTCAGGGATCTTCCTCTCACAAGGTGCTGCGAAAGGGAGCTCCAGATGCTAAGAAGAAGGCTGCTGCTCTAAAAGGTTACCAAGACGCGCGCGCGAGATCGGCAACCATCAAATATCAAGGCGATAAAGAAGACGATGCGGCAAAGGAGGCGCAACGAAAGGCTCTGGAACAGGCGGCAAAGGAGCGCGCAGAGCGTGAAAGGGTGTGGCGTCAAAAGGTAGATGCCGATCGTGCCGCCTGGCGAGAGAAAAGCGAGCGCGAAAAAGCAGCGAGGGAGCGGGCGCGCGCACGGAGTGAGCAAGAGAGCGACCCCTATGTTCCACCTAGCAAGCGTGGGCTTGGCAGGACTCGCAAGGAGGAGCAGCATGGTGCTCGGGACCTTAAGCAGGCGGCACGAATGCGCAAAAACCAAAGGCATGGCCGGGAGGAAGACAGCGATGAAAGCAGCGACGATGAGGTTGCCCTTGGAAAAATGAAGCGGCGTCTGACAAAGCATGGAGACGCTCACGGAAAGCGGCCTAGAGGCCGACCGACCAAGGAGGAGACCGAGGTGCGCGCTGCCGCTGCAGCGGCTACGAGTGGTGGCAATGGGACACCAAAGCCTCCAGCGGGTCTGACAGCGCTAGGCCGGCCATCATCGGCGAACGTCCGTACTGGCGTCACCAGTAGTGGCGGAACGGGCAAGATGACAGTAGCCATGGCAGCCCGAGCAGAACGGATGGCTGCGATGGCCAGTGCGACTCCGAGCTCTGGCAATGGGTCATCCGTGTTGAAAGGTAGTCGCGCCGGTGTCAGCAGCGGGCGTGCGCCCGTCGATGCTGATTCCGTCGCTTTCCCGGTCAAAAGTGATACCTCCGCACCGGGGAGTGAAGACGAATTCGGGGATTGGGGAGACAATGCTGGGAGCGATGGCAGCGACGCTTCTCCAAGCGATCCGGAGGAAGATCTGGAAGAGGACATTGATGGGATACGTTGTGGCGGTAGGGCAACAGCGGCTGCTGCTAGCTTTGCACCACGCCGTACCACCAGTAATGGCGCAGCAAAGGGCGGTGGGAAGACGTATTCGAGCGGTTGTGATGCAGGTAAGGCAGCCGCAAGGTCACCCAAAAGTAAGAGTGGCACCGGGGGTGGTAGTTCTACTGGTGCAGGAGGCGGGGGCTACCGCATTAGACGCAAGACCGCAAGCGAGCTCGCCATCGAGCGCAACGTTGCCGAGTCTTCCTCAAATTCGCCAGCGCGGCATCTGGAGATGCATGCAGCCGCTTTTCCAAACCTTGCGTTGCCCTCTGCATATTCATCGACAGCCTCAGTGCCCCCGCAAACCGCATCGTCGCCAGCGTCAGCAACGTCCCCTGCATCTTCTCTTCCATCCTTCGAAAGCACTCCTTTGACAGCTGCTGCAGCATCTCTCGGAAACTCTCATTTGACAGCTGCACCAGCGCCTCGTGTTCCGCGGGTGCACAGCGAGTTCTACAATCTCATGCCAGTCTCTAGTGCTACTGCGCCACCAAGGCCGCCAGTGCCACGGCAGCCGCCGATTTCACAACTTCCGCCCCCGCCATCTGCAGTCGCACCATCGGTCGATTTTGATGCGGTCCGTGGCCTTCTCGCAAAGGCGGCGGCAGGCTGCTGTGGCAGCGCCAACTCTTCTGTTTCCACCGCTACGCATGAGAAAGGACCGCCTTCAGTGCCGTATGCAAGTGAAATGAGCCGTGTCGGCAAAGGTTTCCGTGGAGTGGGCGGGCAAGTCCGCGGTCGAGGACGTTTTGGCAGTCCATCTGCCTGGACCCCAGTGGGTCGACGTCCTGAGATGCCAAATGCGAGTGACCTTCTTGCATCGGCCTCGGCTTTGATGCCTTCGTCATATCAAAAGAACCCAACAGTACCACCACCTCAAATGGCCCTGTCACAGCCGGGGATTCAACCGCTTGGCTTGCCAATGGGCCCAGCACATACTCAGCAACAACCTTTTCAATTTCAACCACCGCAAGACCCCCGGCAGAGGCAAGCGCCCGACCAGCCAAGTGCACCTCAGACGAGCTCTACCACGGCAAGCGAACCACGATGCGCGGCCGGAGCAATCGTACGCGACCCGCGTTGCAGTGCTGATCCTCGTCGTGGAGGAGGGCCCGGGACGGATGCACAAATCAATGGCGGGAACACATGCGGGCCGATGAGCACGAGCGCTGGTCCCGTTCTTAGCCGTGCGGCTGGAGCGCACGGCTTTGTACAAGGTACGGGACTGCTTTCCGGCGGTCCGGGCAGCGGACCCGGCGGAGGTACGAGGGGTGGAGGCGGGCTTGGGTTTTATGGCGGAAGTCCTAGTGACGCTACTGGACTTGTTGTCGGTACACCCGTTAGTGGCGGCCATGGCGGCGGCGGTCTTGGCGGGCATCAGGGCGCTAGCCCTCTTTTTGGTGGTGGGATGTGTGGTGCCGGCGGCATGTCTAGTGGCATGTGTGGCTTGAGCACAGGAATGCCAGGCATGTTGGGTACTGGCATGGGTCCCGGAATCGGCAGCGGTGTGTGCGGTGGTACGATCGGTGCTGGACTGGGCGGCAGTGTCGGAGCTGGGATGGGTGGCGGTGTTGGCTCCGGTTGTGGTTGCGGTGGTATGGGAAACATGGCTGGATGTGGATTCATGGGGGGCAGTCAAGGCGCAAGTGGTCCCAATTGCCGTGCTTCTAATGGCGGGGGATATGGTTGCGATGGTGGTGCGCCCCTCTGCGGTGGTGCTCCCCTAGGCCGGGCCGGTGGCGTTGGCGCAAGTCTTGGCCATAGTAGCGCCTTTGGAGGAAGTTGTGGCGGTTGCGGCTTTCTTGGAGGAGGCACTCCCAGTGGCTTTGGTGGCCCAGGTTTCTGCCATGACGCCGGAAATGTTTGCGGCGCATCCAACTTAATGGGCAGCAGTGCCGCCGACCGCACGGATGCACGGCCCGCAATTGCTTCAGGAGGTCCGGGAATGTCTGCGGGAGGCAGCAGCGCTCAAGCTACTCAGCAAGAGCTTCTCGATCAGCTTATGCACGTTTTCGATGCTGGTAGGACGGCCTCGTAGTGATAACCTAGCGAAATACTATGCTGATGTTGGGTTGTTGGGCTGTTTCACCTTGTATACCAAGCCATTGAGGCAAGAGTCGAAGGTGATATTCGGTCTTGCCACTCTTGCGGCGCTTCCATCTTACTCTTGGCGATTGCTGAAGCATCTCGATGTTAGCTCGTCTTTGGGTCTCTTGAGGCATCCATCTTTCTCTTGTTCTTATAGTTGCTTGTGGTGGTCGCCAAGGTGTCGCCATGGACCATTGCACATGTCGCTTGCCATCCAGAACTAGAAACTTGCATCATGTCGCGTGCTTCTGCTTGCTTGTGGCTTGTGGACTTGCGATGGCGTGTCCGGTATCATTGTACTAATGCGTCGCTTGATATCCCGATTTCAAACTACGACTAAGTTTTTATACACAATTCGCATGGAATTGGGCTCGCTCCTGGCCCGCCCTCATGGGGGGTGGCGACCCGCGCGCCCCCCTGCCTCGCCACTTGGCGGGCAGAGGGGCCTTGCCAAATTTGCCCAAAATCTCCCTAAGGGCTGGGTCAGGAACGCACGCCATAGATAGGCCCGTCGTGATAAGCCGCAATCGTCTCTGACCCTTGTTACAGATGGCCCTCCGTCCCCGTCCCCCCTCCTGTCATTTCTTTACCTTCTAAGTCCGGTGGGTCTTCTCTTCACGTGAGGAGAGGCAACGGGCCCCCCTCTCTTCTTTTTCTCTTTCTTCTTCTCTTCACCCTCACCCTCCACCTCCACGCTCCACGCGCACGTCTTGTTTATGTTAGTTCTCTACGTATTACTGTGAGTGCGCGTTCGATAGTGATGTGAGGGATTGTAAGAGGAATCTTACCCGGTTCTGTTCCGGAGAGAGCGCGAGCGACGGCGTCGCTCTCCCTCATCTCGGCCGCCCTGGTCACCGAGATCCGAGATGGTGCCAGGGCGATATGGAGCTGCTGCGCTGCTGCACACTGCACGGGATGAGATGGGGATGGGGCCCCCTTAACTCTTTACTGCCGGGGGCGCAGCATGCGCAAATGGCTGCTTCGTTTTTTACTTTTTAGAAGCGAGAGAATGGAGGACCCCCCTGGTAAAGTAGATAAGGGGCGCGTTACGCTAGGAAAGAGGTGGCCATATTTTTCCCGAATGTCCCTGAGTCCGCGGCCTTCCGGCTGGCAGACATTTTCTTGCTGGCGGAGGGGGGGCGGGGTGTTGGGTGTGGCGAGGAGAAAAAGCCATTATGTTACATTGATAAAAACACAGAATTACGTCGTCATAACTCGAACCACATCACCTCCCCAATGAAAGACGGCGAGGAAGAGGAGGAATTCTCATAGGAAAGTGTGCCTTACCTGAAGTAAGCGTCGGCACGTCGCTCCCATGGCGGAGCAGCCACTCATAAAGCCCCCCCAAGACCTTCAAGGACCTCCCGCTCCTCCCAGAGGAGCAGAGGCCGTGGCCGAACGCGGTGGCGGTGGGAAGCAAGTGGCGACCGCTTACGTCGCGGCGGAAGCTGGACCCGGGCCACATCTGAGCGAGATGTCCTATGAGCTCGGAGATGAAGTTGTCATCGAGCTCCATGAGATCATTGGCGAAAACAAAACTCACTCAATTTTTCTCACACACTACACATTGATAGAAGCACCGCAGCACCGCATCCGCCTAGAGTATATAAAATACTCTGGATGCGACATTTCTCCTTCCGATATCACGCCACCCGGCTTTGGGCCGCGCCGCCTGGGCAGCGCGGCTTGTGCCAGGGTGAGAGAGGAGAGAGGCCTTTGCCATGAGGCATGCCGCACGCATGCCCAGTGGATGAGTCTTGCTTCTTGTCTGGTGTGTGTCCGGTGTGGTCTCCAGCCTGCTGCTACTGCCCACCATGGGCATGGGGGGAGCAAGCATGGCTGCTGTGGGCTGTGGGTTGTGTGGCCGTGGCCGGGGCCACAGGCCGTGTTGCGCGATGAGAGTCGCGCTCACTTGCTCGGCCTCTGATGGAGGATGGAAGACGCGGTCGCTTCGCCTGCGACCGCTCCATGGGCTCTGGGGAGTTGCCCGCGGCGGGGTGCCTGAAGGAGAGGGGAGGCGGGAGGCGCGCCAGCGCGCTCCATGGCAACTGACTATAAAGTTAGTTGGTTTCACGGCCAAAAAAGTGACCCAAGTTCCAAGTTTCGCAGTGAGTTTCGCGAAACTCTTACCTGGCCCCACATCGTACATCGTTCCCGCGCCCCCCCCTCCCGCCCCCTCCCCTGGGCCTCCCCCCCCCCCCCAAAGCAGCGCCTCTCTCTCTCTCTATACCTGTGAGCGGGGGGGGGGGGGGGGGCTCTTCAAGCTTCAAGCAATCCGGGCCATATCTCACTGGTTCGCATTGCTCTTACTAGAAGACCACGAGGCTGTCTTCGGCTTCTTATTCTCTTTCGATCTCACGCCCTCTAGTCGCTCCCTTGCCTGCAACCTCCCATTTACCATTCACATCCAATAAAAAGTGACAATATGATAAGTCTTCATCTTCACCTCTCTCTCGGCTCCTGGAACGTCGTCTTGGCTCGAATGCTCTCGGCTCGCACCTTCCGCGTAGCTCGCTCTGCTAACAGTAGCTCTGAAGCAGTAAGTAAAGGCTGCGGCTATGTGCATGGATCAGTACTTGAACTCCTTAATGCCGGAGCACCGATTCACCGGAACAGGTGCCTAGGGCGTTGGCTCCTTGGGGATAACATATAATTTTAGAACATATACATATGCTACTATACATATGCTACATATGTACGGCTGTGGGCGTGGCCTTGGAGTGCCGTCGGCAGCGCGTCGCTCCGACGCCCACGGCGCGGCGGACGGTCGAGCCGAGGGGGCGGACGCAGGCACGCTGGGCAGGGCGGGGCGCGGAAGGGGAGCAGGGGCCGGGAAGAGGAGCGGGAGGGGGGGGGGGGGAGTCCGGTGGCAAGGCCTTGCCGTGGAAACTTCACTCTTAGCCCTGCTCGCGCGATGGTTCGGCTCCTCTCGCTTTCTGCTGACCCATCGCGTTACAGCCGTCTCGAGGCGTGGGCGCTTGAATGGCGGGGTGCCACTGCGCTCGCGCCAGGGCTGTGGAAGCTCAGGCGCGGAGACGAGAACTCTTGCCTCGATGGCTCCAGAGAACTACTCGAGCCACTGTTGCGGAGAACGAGCCTGCAGGGTCTCCTCTCCGCTGCGGCCGAGCTCAGAGAGGTGCCACCGCAGTGGGGCCTGCAGTACATATCTGTCGCACCCAGGCTGGCGGCACCGCTGCACGACTACGAGGCCAGAGTGCACGGCGGCACTACTTCAGGGTCGGACATTTTGTGTGCGGTCGCAGCAGCCATGCCCAGCCCTCCATCTCTGCGCCCTTCTGAGCGACTCATCCTGCTTAGAACACCGCGTTTGTGGTACCTCACCCGCCGACTTGAGGGATTTCGAGCGCTAGCAGCGCAACGCAGCGGGGCCTACGACGCCTGGCGTTTGCGCCCCTATTCGTTTTCAGCAGCTACAGATCTACAGCTTGCACGCCTAGCTGTTTCACTGGCATGCGCCCAACACGTTCGCTCCGGAGGATCTTTAGATGGCGGCGCCATGCTTGACCCATGCTGTGGCTCGGGTACGCTTCTCTTTGCCGCGTTGCTTTCAGGGCTGAATGCTGTTGGATTTGATATCAACCCAAAGGCGATAGATGGAGCAGCAGAAAATTTAGATTACATCGCGGATTGTGACGCTGTGAGGTCGTTTTCTGCGGCTGATCCGCTTGGATCCGGCGTAGAGGTCTCTCGTGTCAATGGGCAAAGAGCAAGCGGCCATGGCATTGGCTCAGAGGTTCAACCGCTGTGGCATGGTCAGCAGAGCGTGCATATGAATGGTCGTCTTACGGCCTGTGTTGTACAGCTTGACTGCACGCAGGGTCCCCCCCCGGACGAAGCCATCCAATCGGTTCGGATAGTCGTTGCCTCGCTTCCATGGGGGCGAAATCAACGAATACCTCATGCCAATTATCTCAACCTGCTCCTGCAGCCTCTCGCCCTAGCACTACCGACGGCTACATTTTGTCTGATATCAGCGCGGCCTTTCGAGGCCGATATTCTTGAGGAAATCGGACTCCGGCTGCATCGTTCGCAAGGCTTAGGCGCACGCTGCACGGTTTCGATTCTATCACCATTGGGAAAAGAGCAACATGCTGATCACAATCCGGAGCACACTGTAGAGGGAATACGAGACGCGCTTGCCTCATCTGAGCCGATCGCCTTCATGGAGGAGGCTGTTGAGGTGATTGTCGGGGGTGGATTACGTTGTTCCAAAGACACGATGCCTCGACCGCCATCGGAAGGAGAGATGATCGAGATACAATGCAGGCGCGCAAGCGGCGGGCGAGCATGGCTCCTTGCACAAGTTATTTGCATTGACCATGCAGCCCATGAGCCGTCGGAGAGAGGGAGCGGCCAACATTTTGCATGTCGCTTGCTATGGCTTGATACTGGCGGCAAGGACAACCCATATTTGGCTGGGCTGCCAGAGGAAATTGTACTTGGACTTTTTGTAGGTCCAAACTGGAGATTTTTTGAATGAACATGCTATTGTTCCGAATGTATGTGTTGTGTGGGTGCAATCTCAACTATCGTTAAAGCGATAGGGTCATAGAGCGCGCGCTGCTCCCCTCTCCTCTCCTACCATCCCCCACGTCGCGCCGGATGATCGGTCTATGGCCGACGCCGAGCCACCGAAGCGCCCTCGCGATGGGGCCTCCACCGCACTCAGGTGGCCCCACGAGCCATGGCGGCCCCGCGCCCCGCAACGATCGCAAACGGCCACACCCGGCCTGGCCACACAACAGCCACAGCAAGGCCTCCAACACACCAGTACTCCCAATCCCAACCATCGAACTAACTTATTTGTAGTTGGTTGCCATGGAGCGCGCCGCCGCTCCCCACCTCTCCGTCGGGTCCCCCGCCGAGGGCGCCCCCCAGTACCCATGGAGCTGTCGCAGGCTCAACTAAGTTTATACTTAGTTCAGCATGGGGGGGCGCCTCGCGTCCCCCCTCTCAAGCACCAATTCCCCTCCGGGGGGCCTGTCGGTCACCCCCATGCTCTGCGTTTTGGCATGAGTAGGGCACTCAACACAACCACCCAGACCCCCAGTGGGCGCGGGTCGCGAGCCGCACTCCCTGGCCCGATTGGGCCTGCTCTCGTACTGACTCCCCCCCCCATCCCTGGTCGCCAGGCAGACAGGGGCCTCTGGGCCGCACCCAGGGCCAGCGAGGCAAGCGTGGGAGAGGCAGGCGGGGGGCCAGGGGCTGAGCCCCAGCCTCCACTGCCCCCTGAGCTGCTGAGCTGCCCTGGCTGGCCCTCAGGATGCCCCCAAAGGACCTCTGAGAGCAGGCCGTGGCGCGCCGCATGGCGACGCGCCGCAGGGAGAAAAAAAAAACCTTTTAATATTCGCGCCACGCGTGCGGCTACTGGGTTAGCTATTGTAGCCACGCCCAGATCCCTTCCTCTCCCTCACTTCCCGCCTTGCGGCAACTCCCCTCGTGCTCTACATAGGGGCCCAGGTTGTGGGGGGGCTGGGGCGGGCGGGGTGCACCGGCCCACAGTGGACTTTTCTCGCCTTCCTCCTGTGCCTCTATGTGGCCCGTTTCTTGCTGATTGATGTTGTGAGGGTTTTGTGTTGTTAATGGGGTATCACTCTCTCGTGGAGTGCTCCTTTACGTGAGCGTTCTCTTGAAACGGGGGGGAGGGGATGTGTCTCGACTTAGGCGCTTATTCGAGCCTCTCGGCAAGGCCGATCGCTTTCGCCACTAGGCCGAGGTTGTCGCTTATCTTTAGTCTTCCTTTGGCGTCTTCTGTAAATATAGGGGTGCTGAGCTCCGCTGGTTCTTTAATTTTAGGTTTTCTACCCTGGGCCGCCGTGCGAGTGCGCATTGGACGGTAAGTGTTCGACGGGGTACGGCCCCTCACCAGGGTAGTGAATCTTATTAGCGTGGATTCTAAACCAGGTATGTAGTGATATTCATATGATTCGAATTCCACCCTGTAGAAGTCCCTTATTATGTACTTCCAGGCTATTATGTAGAGGGTTTTCAAACTGTCAGGGGTGTTCGCGTTTGGGTATGCGAACAATCTGTCTTTAGTTTTCTGCTTGCGGGTCCTGTTCTGTTCCGGGGTGTAGTTGGCAATCGCGTCTATGGTGTCGAAGATTTTTTTTGTCGCCGGGCACCACGCTAGGTGGCATGAGTCCTCTTGATATCGGTTGCACATCCTGCATTTGTTCGTTGTGCTTGTCGAGAATCTGTTTCTGGTACCTATTCTCCTGTGGGTAATGTGTTTGAAGTGAGGGTGCTTGTCCGTGTGTTTTAGCAACGGCAGGGTGTACAGCCTGGCTATGTGTTTCCAGTCCTCTTTCGAGATGTCTAGGCGTTTCTCCCATGCTGTTCTGGTCGCTTGAGGGTCGTTGCGCCGTGCTGCCTTGAGCTCGGCTTTTGTGATGTCGGAGACCGTGATCGCATCGAGCGCAATTCTTCCTTTTTGTATGGCGTACTCGTCGGCCAGTGGGTATTCCAAGTGCTTGGGTCCTTTATATCCATTCTCCCATCGTGCCGGGGGGTAGTAGCGTCGTGTTTCCTCGGCGCTCGCTACGTCACCGTTGCTGGAGGCCTCCCCGAGATAGTCGGTGTCTGTGTGAATCCATATATTGTTGAGTTTTTTGATGTATTTATCGTCTTCTGAGACTCTCACCTCTTCCCGTTTTGTTTCTCCCGACTCCTGATGGGGCTCCACTCCTTTTGGTCTGGACTCCTCTCCGGGGCCGGGTGGTGGACGTTCCGACGACTTGTCCAGTATTTGTCGCGCGTGGACGACCACGGCGCCCCATGAGTCTCGGAATTCCGCTTTGCGGATCTGTTGAGAAGGAGCTTGCGCGGAAAGTTGCTCGTGAGGAACGACCCTTGGGTCGCCGCAACGTACAAGTGCCAGCGCGTTGAGTGAGCCACCTTGGACACAAACGTGCCCGACTCACCTTCTAGTTTCATTCGTTCGCGGTTCCCTTTAAGGAATGTGAGTCCTTCTTTTTCAACGGCCTTGACAATGGCGCTCAGCGTGATCTTGGATGCTTGCGCTAGGCCTTCGGCTTCCACCACGAAGTGGGCCGCCACGTCCTGGAGGGCTTCGTACAGCGCCTTGCGCGACGAGGTTCCCTTCTTGTTGATCTTATCCTCAATGGAGTCGATCTTGATTTGTACTTCGATATCCGTTTGGTGAACGCGAATGGTGGTTTGGAGGCCGTAGCGGGCTTGGAATTGTTGCACGCAGTCTTCGTTGACCGCGATGTGCCATGGGCCCCGCGAGGAGCGGGCCCAGAAGTCTGGCTCAGGGTCGACGCCCTCAAGCTCGAGCAGGAGTTCGACGATGGCCGCGTAGACCGTCGTGTCAAGGAGGACCAGGTCACCCGTTTGGTGGAATGCGAGTTCGTAGAGTGCGTCTGAGTCAACTTGTTGGTCTTCTACGTCTGATTCTTGTTCCTGTGCGTAGGGCCCGGGTGGGGCGGGAGTCAGTTGATCATCGTCTCGGAGCGTGCATGTGCTGGGAGATGTGGGAGTTGTGGTTCTCCTCCGGCTGAGGGGTGGGGCCAGCTGGTCCATTCGGTGGAGCCTTCTTGAGTTGTTGATTTGTATCGCTATGTTGCATGTCATGTATTTGTGCCCATAAGGGCCACCAGGCCGCGGGTCGCTCCGCCGAGGCGGCGCGACCCTTGCCGGGGTGAGTGGGGCCTCTGCCATAAGGCATGCCCAATGGAGCGCAGGCCCTGCCTGTCTGGTACTCTTGCTGTGTGTCCTGCAGCCTGCTGTCCCCCAAGATGGGGGCCAGCATGGCTGCTGTGAGTGGTGTGGCCGGGGCCACGGGCCGTGTGGTGCGACCGGGGTCGCACGCACCTGCTCGGCCTCCGACGGTGGACGCGGCCGCTTCGCCAGCGACTGGTCCGTGGGGGCATGGGGGCCGCCCTCGGTGGGGGGACCGAATGAGAGGGGAGCCGCGGCGGCGCGCTCCATCGCAACCAAGTATAAACTTAGTTGCGCCGCAGGGAGAGAGGTGGATGAGAGCGAAGCGAGGGAGAGGGGGGGATTTGCACCCCCCCCGATGGAGTGTGGTGAGAAACGAGCCCCGTTTGCGTTAGCAAGCGGGCGGAGAGGGGCGGCTGGCGACGACAGGAGGGGGATGAGGAGGGAGAGGCTCAAGACAGGCGGGGGAGAAGGCGGCGGCAGTGAGGGAGGCGGTGGTGATTGATGGTGGTTGCGGAGACGGCGGCGGTGGTGAGGGTGGCGGAGGTGAGGGAGGCGGCGGTGAGGGAGGCGGCGGTGAGGGAGGCGGCGGTGAAGGCGGTGGCGGCGAGGGAGGCGGTGGTGACGGCGGCGGCGAGGGAGGCGGTGGTGACGGCGGCGGCGGCGAAGGCGGCGGCGGTGAAGGCGGCGGCGGCGAAGGCGGCGGTGGCGAGGGAGGCGGCGGTGAAGGCGGTGGCGGTGAGGGAGGCGGCGGTGAGGGCGGTGGAGGCGACGGTGGCGGAGGGGCGTCGATCTATTTGAGGTGGCCGGGAGAATAAGAATAAGTTTCTAATACCCGGATATTCCGAATATCTGGCATATCTGGCATGTCTGCACGACTATCAGTATCTATCTAGATATTCCTAATGAGCTCCAGAGGTATCCGAATACTCTATCTGGATACCAAATCTGAACTCCAACCAGATATCCAGATTGCTCAAATCAAACCTGTTACGGGTCTTACCCGCCTGTCCTTGCCACTCAGGTTCCGCCCTCGGATGAGGAGCAAGGTAACTTTGAGTTAGACGCCACATTCGATCAGGTGGCTTGCCTTCATTTGGTCTCCTTTCCCTCAGGGTTTCTTCCCCTCCCGTGGGGACTCTCACCCTACCATGAGCCCCCCCGCGAGCACCCCGAAGGAGAGGCCCAGGAGCACCACGTACGCGACGAGAACGGCGTCGTCGCCTTGGCTCGGCATGAGGGCGCGCCCCGAGAGGGGAAGCTTCGATACGTGCACAACCGCTTCGTGCTTGTGGACGATGTAGAAGTGTCGGTCACCATCATCCTCGACGATACAATCGGCTAGCCTCTCTCTCAGCTCATCCTCTTTGATCTCGTGTAGAAGCACGTAGCCCACCTTCTCTCTCTCTCCTTCGAGGAAGACGACGCCGCCCGCCCCTCGTTCGAGCTCTCCCTCCAAAGCCTTAAGCACACACGCGTTGAGAACGCGGTCCATCGTTCATGCCCCCATGTGATGGAAAAGCGCATCAGGGGGACCGAACGCACGCACACACCCCTCCCTCCCTCCCTCCGGTATCCCCTCCCTGCTTTCCTCCGGTATACCAATCTTGACTTGGTCAATTTTCACCCATAGAAGTTAAAATAGCTGTTTGACCTTTGACCGCCCTATTTCCTCATCTTCAAGATCATCTTCTCATCTTGAGACTTGAGATACTCGCTAACAACTAACAACTAACACCTTCGAATCCATTGTGAAAAAGAGTTTCTTGGCAGTGAGTGTAAAATTCATTATGATTGGCCAGAAGAGTACCTTTACACAAAGGAAGAGGGTGATGATTGGAAGAAGGTTCCACTCTATGGCTTTTCACTTCATGGGGGCATTTAATGGCAATGGCATTTGCGTCAAAAAAAAACCAAACCTGAGGTTGCAGCCTCTGAGGACATCTCTCTATGTAGATGAGGCATTGTTAGTACAGTATATTACTTTATTTATGAGACTGGGATCATCTTTACATTTTATATTGGTTTAAATACCTATTCTCATACTTTATGGGATGTAAAAATAAAACTATTCGCATGGTCCTCTTTCGACGGAACGCGACTTTATCATTAAAGAGCACCCACAGGATTGATGACAGGTTTAGGCGGGAAAGGAAGCGAGAAACAGGGTGGTCTGCACGGCCCTTTCTCCTCTCTCCCCCCTCCCCTTTACCTCTCATCAGCATGAACGAGAGTGTGGCGCAGGAGCAACGGATCAGCTCGGACAACGCTGTGAAGCTACAACGCAACATGATGCGCATGGTCTTCGGAGAGGTCGCGTACCAGAGGGGCCTCTTTCCTGAGGACTGCTTTGTTCTCGCAGATGTGCGCGCACTCACATAGAGCCAGCCAGCCAGCAAGAATACCAGCTAAACTTGCACGGCGCCGAGATGACGCGTTACGCTTGTACTATGTTATACTCAGGTGGGCGGTACGCAGGTGCACAAGTTCTCGGTCGAGGAGAGCAGTCCCCACTATGAACAGGCCTCTCGAGTCATCTCGTGGATCGAGGATGGAATCTTTGATGCACTCGTCAATGGATACCTCGAGAAGTGTATGCTTGTGGTGGCACACGATGAAAAGTGCGAGAATCCAATCGAGGTGTGGGACTTGAGTCTGACATGGAACGGCGATGCACCCGTGTCTCGAGTGGGCCATTCGTCTGCTGCTTCAGATTCCCATCGCCGAGAGGCCTCAATCGCTACACCGGTACCAGCGTCTTCAATCACCAAGGATGACGTCCGCAAGGCAGCGCAGATGATGATGCGCAGACTAAGCTGCTTGCTGCAAGGATTGGATGAAGTCCCGAAGGATCATTGGATCGGCATGCGTCTGCTCTACCGCGACAGCATCACTCCAAAAGAGTATGAACCCGCTGGGTTCTTTCAATCAACGTCGGGTGATGCAGGTAGCATCGTCTTTCAATCGCCGCCTACATTTGTATCTGCTGGAAGGCTGGCGACAGGCCACAACTGCCTGTCTGTTGGAGTGGCCTTAGCAGACGTTCCTGGCTTTGAGCCCACTGCTCGTGATCAGGCGTGCACCTCGACGAACGATGGAGGTGGCTACTCATTTGATTTGGTCCGTGCGGTGGCAAATGACTTGCAGCACTCGTCAATACCCTCATCCAGCACTGCAGCAACTGGCAACAGTCTCGGACAATTAGTTGAGAAGTCGAAAACACTGCTATCGACCCGCGTTGGATCGCAGGTCTCGGCACATTCCCTCGCTCGTGAGCTGCGCACCTCCCCCACTGTTGCCGAGGAAGTCTTGCAGCAGTTGCAAAACCTTGAGATTCCTCTGGTCTCCACGGTGCGCCCAAGCCTCCGCAGCCGTGAAGTGCTTGATCCTGAAGGGATCTGCGGGCCCTCGCAATGCGATAGTGTGAGCTGCTATGATGGCGATATGAGCGAGGCCAGTTGGGCGCCTCGTCAAGCTTCATCGGCTTCCGCTCAAGCATTTTGTCGCTCATCTGCGAAAGCTCCTTCAGCTCAAGATATCCACTCGAATTCGAGAGCTGGCGATACGAGCTGCCAGGATAGCCTGCGTTTTCGCCCTCCTTTGCATCCAGCACGAGCAAACATTACACCCAGCAATGTCCCAACCTCGGTACCGGAGGACAAGAATGAGGGCAAAGCACGTCGTTTAGAAGAGCCGCCAAATGCCTCGTTAGCACCGAGCAGACCAACGCGAGAGAACTCTGGAAAGCGCAAGGCCTCTCAAGTCATGCAGCCGATCAAGCGGGCGTCGCTCCGGCGCAAGTAAATCTTCCCCTCAGATCTTGTCCAGCATGCCATGGACGTTGACTTGTTGTCTTAATGTATCGGGACCAGTGTGTCGTGAGAACGAGGCGAGGCACCGGGCAACTTTTCGGCGATCGATCAAAATATGGAAGTGGTAAGGAAGTACAATGAGTACTACGACGAGGGCTATTTTGTGCTCGTGCCGTAATGCTGAGCGCCGGAATCAAGGGCTGTGTCTCTCTTCCTTCTATACTGTCCTGAGCCGGCAGTACAATTGCATTGAATCAGGTGTGCTTTCAACATACAATACTACTTGTCAAGACTTGTCAAGCTATGCTTTTTGATGGCAATTGTGTTTAAAGTGGTATTGTCAAACTACGCTTTTTGATGAATAGTGTTTGTGTATGTGTCTCTTTGTTGATTGGTGCAAGCTCGCACAGCATCACTTTGTCGAGGGGTTCCCCATTGTGGCGCATGTCTCGTCTGGCGCATCGGGCCATCCTGTCGAACAAGGGATGAGAAGGGAATCGTAACGAGAGTGAGGCTAGATTCCGCTGATTCGCCCGAAATTTGTTCTCCTGAGTACGAGGCCATGTCACCCCGTCGAGAGGCTTATATGGCTATTGTTGGCGGCCTCTTATGGCTGGCTAATATGTCCCGACCGCAGGGCGGTCAAACAGCTATTTTATCTTCGCTAATTCTAAGGGTGAAAATTGACCAAGTCAAGATTGAGGATTCATTACGAGATTTTTGGAATTTGGTGCCCGGATAGGTGTAACTAGCACATATCCGGTGCCCTTCGGGCCCCAGACCCCCCACGGTAGCCCCCACAACGATGCGTAACAACAAGAAAACGCGCAAACAGGCCAGAAATCACTATCGCGGAGAGCCGACGTCCGACGCGAGTGTAAGCGTCGTACCCGTACTCCGCTTAGGAGGGGGTATCATGAAAACATCCATCTCATGCATCGTGGATGCTCATTCTAGCCTCAGTATGTTTATACTGGGGTCTCTGCTTCTCACTTCTCCCTCGCGGCCGTTTCGAGTCCGCGCGGGGCATTCTTGCGGCAAAGAAAAAAAACATCTAAAGATTCTGGGCTAACTAACACTAACACCTACTAAGTCTAGGCAATCCTACCTTCTCGCTGACACCGCCCTTCCTTCCCTTCCCTCCACCTCCTCACTTCCCCCCCATCATTCCTTTGTCTTCCATCTTCCGGCATAGAAATTTCCCCGCACGCTCTTACTTTGTTACTACTACAGTATTAGTTTCGCGTGCGTTTATGTGAATGTGCGTGCGCGCGAATGTAGTGACAATTTTATGCTGTGAATACACCTCTGTATGTTCATACTGAAAACATTTTATTATTCTGTTACGGATGCCCCTCCGTTCTCTCCTACGTTTACTTTCTAAGTCCTGTGAGATCTCCCCCTTCCTCTCTCTTCACGTGAGGAGAGAGAGGCGACGGGCCTCCTCTCTTCTTTCCTTTTTCTTCCTCTCTCTCTCTCCTGCTCACCCCCCTTTCTTCGCGTATCCCGTTACGTTAGTTATCTACGTGTTACCGTGAATGTGCGTGTGATAGTGGTCCACGCTGCCTGTTGACCGGGGAGGGGGGGGGGTTGGAGCGATGGGCTGGCCACGATGGGCTAGGACGAGCGTACCAGGGGTGCCTGTTAGTGGTTAGTGGTTAGTGGGAGAGTGGGTCAGCAGGGCAGTGTGCTCCTGGCAAGCCATCAGTCATGCCAGGAGGACGGGTGGTTCCCTTCCCACGGCAGGGGAGGAGTGGAGGGGGGGGGGGGGTTCGTGCCCCCCCATGTGTGAACCAAGTATAGACTTAGTTGGCTGTATGTTCATACTGAGGTCTCTGCTTCTCACTTCTCCCTCGCGGCTGATTCGAGTCCGCGCGGGGCATTCTTGCGGCACAGAAATCAGAAATTCCCCCGCACACTCTTACTTTGTTGCTGCTAGTTTTGCGTGCGTTTATGTCAATGTGCGTGCGCGTGAATGTAGTGAGAATTTTCGTTCCTGTGAATACAGAGGCGCGCATGCGCGATGCGAGCGGCGATGGCGCTCGTCGTCGCACAGGCCGCGGTGGTTGCCTGGGGGACACCACCGCGACAGTCGGTAGTAGGTGTTAGCCCCGAATCATCGGATTTTTCTGACGCATTGGCCCACCTCTCCATATGACTTCCGAGACATCCAAGGACGCCAACAGATGCTCAATCGACAATCGATTACACCCCCCTGTCTTTGTACATCATACGGCACTGGAAGAAATGGAACAATAAATATAATGGCCATAACAAGCACTTCAACCTCGTTAAGTTGTTGCAGCTGTATCGACTGAAGCATGCATACTTCAGCAAGTAGGATCTGCCTCAAGCTCATCTGCAGTTTTGCCTCGCTCTTTCCAGCCCATCTTCGTCAGCATAGCATCGAGCTGAGCTCGATCTCTCGCCAGCTCGATTTGTGTGGTCTGCCTTCGTCCATTGGAGTGTGTTTGTTCCTCCTCTTCCTCCTCGTCTGAGAGCGCCAAGTCCATCGCTTCCGCCATGCGGCGCATTGACGCGACTTCCTTAGCCTTGCGCTGCTGAGAATGCTCGGCGCGATCCACCTAAGAATATGTGGCGAGACTCAATCGGCATTGGCAGAGGACTGCAACTAGAACCACTTTACACTGCAAAGCCGGTGCAGACCTATGCTTTCTAGAGCACGGCAGAGGGGGGTGACATATAAGTTTGCACGAGGGGTCCACTCACCCTGCGAGCAAGTCTGAGGGCCTCAATCGCTTTCGGGAGCTGCTTAGCAGGCAACGAGTATTCCTCCATGCCATCAGGGGTGTTGAGTTCCAAGCATAGGCGTCGGAAGTTCTTTGCATCAGCTGGGGCGACCATCGCTACGGAGAGTCCGGAAGCTGCAGCGCGCGCGGTGCGACCAGAACGATGAACGTAGACTTCGGCTGAACGTGGAAGCTGGAGGGAGATACACAAGGGGTGGATTGCGTGAGGTGGTCTTGACTTGTTGATTGCACTCCAACACGCTTTGCGACACGCGGTACACATGCATGAGAACAAAAAGTGGGTTAAGAGCGGTATGAGAAACTCCCACATGTGTACCTGGTAGTGGACAACGTAGTCAACCCCGCGAATATCGAGTCCACGAGCAGCAACGTCGGTGGCAAGAAGAATGCTGTGCATATACGGCAATGGACAAGTCAGACAAGCCGGGCACTACGGCGACTAAAAGAGCCAGTGGACAGTGAGATGGATGAGCCGAAGACGTCCTAAGGGCTGAGATAGGTGTGAGCACTAAGCCTTGCAGATCTGGGTGCCCGCTGCTACAGGGAGGTACTCACGCGTTGGGTGTCCCTCTGAAGCGCTCGAGCGCCTTCAGCCGAGCTCTTTGCTGCATGCCGCCTTGTAAGGCGATAGGCGAGAGCCGCAGCAGAGACAGAATTGATCGGAGGCGCGTGACAGCCGTCACAGCGTTGCAGAAAACGATGGCACGTCCAGCATGAGAGGAGAGAAGCAAAGCGAGGGCAGCATCCTTTTCTTCAGCAAGGCATGAGAGCTGCAAGAAACACGACGAGCAGATCTATGAGATCTTACAAGCGGATTGAAGGAGGACAATGCGTGCAGGCCGTGAGCAAAATATCTCCCTCCCGATGGATAAGATATCTTCATTTGCATCGCATAAGTAATACCTTGGTTTGTGAGAGCTTCGTGGCAACGGCAGTTGGACGTGAGAGGTCTACCAGCTTGATGGAGTTTAGAAATGGAATGGTGCGAAGCAAGGTATCTGTCGCAGAGCCCTGCGAAACGAAAGGCATCGCCAAACAGGGGTGAGCACACTGCTTAGGGAAATCAAGTGTGTCACAAAACAGCCGTTGTGTTTGAGCAAGAAAGGAGCCCGCTCCGCATTTCGATAGTGCAGCTGCTATGAGGCAGTATTGTAAAGAGCACCACAGCCGTTGCGGCAAAGCGAGGCAAGTGCAGCGGGCCGGTGACAGCTTTACCTCAGGGACCGGTTTGTGATTTTTTATCTTCTTGGCGTGCGCTTCGCGAGCTGCCGGCGGCAGCATCAACGTCGCCGAAAAGAGAAATGTTTGCCGTGGACGAGTGTTAAGATTTCTGGCGTCGGGACCCGTGGAGGTCGCTCGAGGTATTTGCCCAAGCAGCTCGAGTATGCGCGAGACTTCTTGAAAATGGCCGGTCTCGATCATCCGATCGACTTCGTCCAACACGAAGAAGCGTAGAGCTGATAGATCTTGGAGGTGCTCGCTGCCGTCGCTGATCAATTCCCAAAGTCGGCCCGGTGTTGCCACGACAATGGCGGGTTTCTTGTCAATGAGCCGCCGTTGCTTCTCGAGCGAGAGACCGCCAACCAACGTCACGATGGCACCCTTGGGCAACGCGGGGCACGCAGCGGCCACCGCTTGAAGGTGGGTTGCCAGTTGGGTAGCCAACTCCCGGGTCGGAGTCATGATAAGGGCAAACAGGCGTCCTCCAAGAGCAAGACGACCTACTTGCGTGGTGTCGTTTGGCACAAAATCGTCGTGATCATCAGCGTCTGCCAGCGAGTCCTCCTCACCATGCATTGCCGCATTTGCTGCCTCGACGTCCTCAACGAGGCGATGAAGGATTGGAAGACCAAATGCGAGCGTCTTACCCGAGCCGGTCTCCGCCGCACCAACCAAATCGCGCATCCCATGCAGCGCTGGCGGTAGGGCCGCCTCCTGAATCGGCGTCGGCGCACAGAAGCCCTGCGCAACCAGACCGGACACAATGGAATGGTGCAGACCAAGGCGCTCCCAGTTGATGGTTGCTGCTGTGCGCTCACTCTCCGAGAGCTCACGCATTGACGCGCCACTGCGCTCTCTATCCGCAAGCGCCACGGGCTGGGCACCGATGGCATAACCATCTGCAGGTTGCTCGACGTCCGCGCCGCATTCCATCCCCTCGGTCCCCTCCTTAGACTGCTCCTTGCTGTTGCCCTGGGCCTTTTTCTTCTTCTTCTTCTGGCGAGTACGCTTCTTCTTCGGCGGTGCCGCATCGTTGTTCCCATCTTCAGCAGCGTTGACCTCCGACTCTTCCTCAACTTCAGCATCGCCTTCATCCTCAGCTAACACAGCGGCCTGCACACGCCTTCTCTTCGAGTTCTTGCCTTGCTTTGCACCCTGAGCACCCTCCACCCCGCTGCCGTCGAGTGCAGCAGCACCCGCCTCTGCTTTCTGATTCTTCTTCTTCATCTTGGCATCTTGCGCGGACGGTCGCGCCGCATTCTCGCGCATCAGCCGGTCAATCTCCGCCTGCGCCGCCGCCAGCTGCGCGCTTGGCTCCGCTTCTGGCTCGTCTCGTTCTGCGGGCTCCTCCACATCGGCCACAAAGACGGGAGGAGGGTTGGAGGGATCGTAGAGCTCCTGCTGGCACTCCTCGAGGGAGACAAAGCCAGCCGACTCGACGAAGCGCAGGCTCTCGCCTGCCACTTCCACCGTCTGCCAGCGCGCGCCCGAGGAAGGTCTCGAGCCCTGTTTGCCCTTCCTACTCTGCTTGCCCATCGCTCACGTGGACAGCCGGCCGCGCCACGCAGCGAGCGAGGGGCAAGCTCCGTCGTCGTTCACACAAGCTGTGAACGGGACGATAGCGTTTTTAAGGTGGCGGGTTAGGGAATGGGGGTGGCGCGCGCGCGAGCGGCTGTCTGCCTCCTCCAGCTACCATGAGGCCTGGTGGCTGTGGAGGGCACCTGCAGGACCCGTGCGGCCGGTGGTGGGACCAGTGGGTATGTGGCCCCCGCCGCGCCCGCGCATGGTCCAGCTTCGCACCGCCTGGCGGAGGTGGGGTGGGCTCGGGTAATGGCGCTCATGCGCCGCTGCTCAAGGCGCTGGGCTGGGCATGGGGTCGAACGAGGCGGGGCGAGGGGGAGAGGGGCGGTCAGCCTGTTGAAGATAAGTCACGAGGCGCCACTTTCACCCTGGGAGCGTTCGCTTGAAGGCCCCAGGAAGGGCGCTGTGTGCATGAACGTCATTGGCATAGACGTATCCGCGGACTGACTTCCCTTTGCTGATCAGTGGCACATGGCTGTGTGGGGCGGCCATGCGCATCGTGCGGCTGCTCGAAGGCACCTCAGACATATGGGCAGTCGGTCCGGGGCGCCTCGCGTCCAAGGCGGCTTGCATTGTGCCGTGCGAGACCGGAATGGCCGGGGGTTCCGGACGTCAATCTACTGATGTGGGAGTGCCTATTCGAAAAAATTGAAGTTTGCGTTGTGCGCTTTGCATGTGACTGATGTGAAGGTTTGGGACTGTGAATTGCCATAGTGGGCAAGGTGTGATGCAACTTCTAGGCATTAATTGGTGCACAGTCACGAGTAGGACGTGTTGAATCGCGAGAGACTTTGAGCACGCATTCATTGTAACATTTATTTTTGGGTCGTGTCGCACTGAAAAGAAAATGGCACCATGACACAGTTAATGTGCAAGGGTTGTAATAGCCGTCAGCATCCTTGGCATTAAAGGCTTCGCCTTGGTCACAAGTCGTAGGTATGAAGTCCCACCCAACTGCAAGGCGCGCGTGTCTAATTTGTTCACTTTCCAACGGAGGCGAAGCGCTCACTCACGGGTCACACTCCTCACAACAACTGAGCTCGGACAGAATCTCAGGCTCAGGATCGTCTGAGTTGCACCCTTGAGTGACAGAGGAGACAGAGCACTCAGAATCACTTGGTGGCTGCAAGGCACTCATCCTCACACATCTCAGCGATTGCCTCCCACCATGGCAAGCGGTGGTACACAAAACACCCGCAACACGACAAGCACAAGACATGCTGGCACATTTCACTAGAGGCGAACATGTGCAGGCGCCAGCAAGGCCCTTGGCCGGTGCCTCATCGCCGCCAGGCTTGTAGTCGTGCTCGCCGCGTGCCGCCTGCGTCTCTCGCTGCCGTTGCATCTTCAGCAAACGCCGCTTCAACGCGCGCTGTCTGTAGTATTGCGGAGTGCGCCGCAGCAGGCTCTGCTCCACTCGAGCTGCTAACTGGCTGTCCCACTCCTCACGCTGCGCCGCTGTTGCAGTCATGCCCATCCGCTCCAAGATGCGTGCCTGAAAGGAGCCGAACGCCTGCAGCCCAGGGTCAGCTTGCCAGCCCCTCTCCTGCAGCTTCGCCTGAAAGCATCCAAGCACGGTTGAGTTGGCGTGCGCAATTGCGAGGTCCGTAGTAGTACGATACAATGTGCCGCGCATCACAACGCCCTTGGGTCGGTAACGCAAGCAGATGCTCCCCACGCGCTCCGATGCGTTCTGTGTGGCGGCTCCCTTCCCGCCGAAGATAAGGTGCTTCCTGTCGACCACATTCCTCTCAATGTACTCCAACATCCCTTCCTGCCAGTCGAGACAATTGTTGGTAACAGATGCCGGTTTTCCCGCCTCGTGAAGCCGGCACTCGCGCCACTTGCCTGTGAAGAAGCCGGGGCCTCGGTGCACGTCGAAGATGTGAATGAGACACTCCTCCAACGCCCTGATGCCTGCGTCCGCTACAGTCTCTCCTGCCTCCTTTTCCAGTTGCGCCGCACCTCGTAGCGCCGCGCCGACGCCACGCTGCAACTTCTTCACCAACGGCTGACTCTCGCCGTTGCAGCCAATGTGATCACGAGCGCCTGTAGCGAAATCTCCACCGCCATGTTTCTTCTGCTTGACAGCGCAGCTGCACGACCGATGTAGCTCCGCACCCAGCTGTCCGCCCTTCTTGCCGACGTTCTTCGCCAAATGATTCGCGCACGGGCGCACCTGCAGATCGGAGCAGATGGGGTCACCGCGAGCGATTGCGGCTTCGCGCACCAGGTTCACAAAGATGTCGGTGCTGGCGTCGCCGTCCAGCACTATGCCGGCGAATCTGGCCACGGCGCGAATCATGTACAGGTCGAGCATGGGCTGCACCTCCCTCGTCATCCATCTCACTGCATCATCAAGCAGCAGCTAAAAGGACTGCGCGTCCATCGATTTCGCCGTATCCTCATACGAGTTGGCTGTGGGCAGCTTGCAGCAGTGATGTCGAAAAATGATGCCGCCCGACGTGAGCTCGCACAAGGTGCCGGTCCCGTTGAGCGAGTAGTGCCCCCGGGTTTGCCAAAAACAATCATTGGTCAGCACCATTTCGCTTGCGACCACGGCTCCGCCGTTGTAGATGTCACCGTATCGAACTACAGCGTAGCGGACCAGCTCCATGCTCTCCTCCGCAACTGATTGGATGTATGGTGCGAGGCGCTCCACGTACTGCTGGAATGTGAGCTTGTTCAGAGGTTTCATGCCGGCCATGAGCGCCGTTGCCGCGTACGCCCGGTATTGCTGTCCACCCATGAGGGCGGCGAGCACCGCCAACGTGCTTTCCTTTGAGAAAGAGCCGCACTTGGGCTCCTCCTCTTCCTCTTCGCCGCTGTCGTCGTCTGTGCTAGGCTCCTCCTCATCCGCATCCTTTCCTACCTCTTTTTGACGAGTGGGCTGCCTCTGCAAACGAACCATTGAGCCTAGCCTAAGGTGGACACTGGGCCGTTCACACTCGGAGTTGATGCATGTAAAGTGCAGCGTCATCCCCTTGCCACCGTACACCTTCTCATTCGCACCCATCGCCAACGTTCGCTTGCCGCAGGATACACAGGCAAATCTACGACACACTTTCGACGCGAGCACCTCCCCGCTCACACAGAATGAGTGAGAGAATGCCTCCGGCGGTTGATCCCGAGGCAAAGGTGGTGGCTTCCTCCGGGGTGGGGGAGGGGGATGCAGCACTGGCGGTGGTGCGGGCGGTTCAACAGACGCACACACCTCTGCCTTCTTGGTAGAGAGTCTGCTTGACCGCAAGGCGCCATGCCCCCCTGGCGAGCCAAACTCAAGAGAGGCTCTCGGCACCCGTGTGCGCCTGCTGCCCTCTTCCATCTCGCATGGGGTCGCCAGTCCCCTCGACTTGCGACGGGGACGCGCTGCGGCAACCATGCACTCGCCTTCGCCGCTGTTGTCCGTCTGCGATGCCATCTCCCGCGTGGCAGGCGGAGACGGACGTGAGTCTGCATGCCTCGGCGTCTCACTCGGGGTGCGGACACCCCGGTCGTCATCTCCCTCCTCCTCAGCGGCTTCCCTCAAAGCCTCACCCCCTGGCATGGTGCCCCCCTGCCCCTGCGCGCTCACCAGTCACCAGCGCTTTTTTCCACCACGATCCCCCCCCCCCCTCCCCCCCCCCCCGGGGGTACCCCCATCCGCTAACCCGCCACCTTAAATATATCTCCGCGATCCTCAAGTTGGGGCAACTCCTCGGCGGTCGACTGCATCCTTCAATCTAAACATAGAACATCGACCCTGGCCCATGAGATCAGAGAGGACGCCTGAGGGAGCTCTGGAATTATCGGCTCCGAGCTCTCTCCCGCCTCTCGCCCCTAGGGGAGTAATACG
The DNA here is from genome assembly GCA_018136815.1 of Isochrysis galbana. Lineage (NCBI taxonomy): Eukaryota > Haptophyta > Isochrysidales > Isochrysidaceae > Isochrysis > Isochrysis galbana. The sequence continues at coordinate 1,509,104 of CM030944.1, read as the reverse complement.
TATTACTGTATTACAAATGGGAGCCCGCAGGGCCCCCCAATACCGTATTCAACGGCGAGGCCCGCCGGAGGCCGGAGTTAAGTTACTTAGAGATAAGCGTTACTTAGACGCTTAGACGTTAGACGCAAAGTGAGCGCGTGTGAGCACACACTCACACTCATAGTGGCCGAGTGCCGAGTGCTACTCTCTCTCTCACGACGACACTCACACGCCACACGAGAGACACGAAACACGCGACCGAGATGAGAAGGAGACGAGGAGACGGAAGACGGAGGGGGAAACCGGCACATTAGAAACTTAGACTTAGACACTCAACGCCTATAAAGTATAAAGTACCAAGTACTAAGTACTAAGTACTGAGCACTAAGTACTAAGGTCTAAGGTTATTCATTGGACTATAACTAAACTAGAAACTAGGGGTAGGTGAATACAAGACGTATGTATTCGTTCTCATTGAATTCAAGATCTCCATCTACATAGCGGTGGGTTTCACCTAAACATAGCACATCGACCACGCCCGAGGGACCGAGGGACCGAGGGAGCTCTGGAATCTGGAATCGGCTCCGAGCTCGCTCTCGCCTCTATCTAGCGGTCCCCTTCCCCCCCCGGTATCTCCCCCTCTGCCACCCAAGCAAGACCCCGGACCTCCTGCCCCCCCCCGCCCCCCTCCCCCCCCCCCCCTCCCCGCCCCGCCCCGCCCCCCGGCCCTTCCTCCCCCTCGCGCGCGAGCTCCCCCCCCTTCCCTTCCCCCTCCCACCCCCGCCCCTCCCCTTCTCAGCGAGATGCCCTCCACGATGCGCGCTGTGAGGCTCCTGCCTCTTCTCCTCGCCCTGCTTGGGCTGATGGAGCGCGCGGAGGCGCTTAGACTGAGCAGAGTGGGCAACAACCTACACACCAACCCTCGTACCCGCGCACTCTACTGCAGCGAGACGCCCATCGCCTCACCATTTGAGTCGGAAGCCCCAGCCGCGAAAGCGAAGAGCGGCCCGCTCGTTGGCCCGCTGCCTCTCACGGAGGAAAACGTGGAAAGGGTGCTGGACGAGCTGAGGCCGTATCTTATGGCGGATGGAGGCAACGTTGCCATCGCCGAGATCGATGGTGGGGTCGTCCGTCTTGAGCTGCAGGGAGCTTGCGGTTCATGCGCCAGCTCCGCCATGACCATGAAGATGGGCCTCGAGCGTGGGCTGCGCGAAAAGATCCCGGAGATCGTTGCGGTGGAACAAGTCGCGCCGGATGGACCGCAACTCTCTGAGGAGGGGGTCGAGGGAGTGCTGGCGGAGATTCGCCCATTCCTCAAGATGGCGGGGGGGACTTGCGATTTGGTGAACCTTGAGACGGCTGGCGTCGCTCCGTCAGTCACTCTCGCTATTAGTGGCTCGGGCTCAACAATCAACTCGGTTCGCGCCGAAATTGCGCAGCGACTGAAGCGCAATTTTCCATCGCTTGCCAACGTGCAGTGGCAGACCACAGATGGCAAGTAGGGTACTCAAGCTGATGCCGACTTTAGCCACCTTTTGGAGGAATAGGATGCGAGATTGAGCAAGAGCTATGTGATGATCTCTTGGGCATGAGAGAATCTGTTCCCATGTACTGTGCCGATCTGAATGCGCAAAGGTGTGGATCAACCAGCAGACGTCCGCGACGTGTCTGGTGAGCTTGAGAGGAGAGCAGAAGAGGCGAGGGCTAGGGCGTCTCCCTTGGAGGCAGACATTGCCTGATAAAAAATCTGTCAGGTGGTGCTATTGGATCCAACCTAGAAAATGGGTACCAATAGATGCCGCGCGCAGCTCAGATGTGTGTGAGCATGGGCTGATTCCCTCTTTCTCTATGTGACGCGTACTCCTCTTGAGTCGGTGGCGCCAATGCCGTTGTTGCTGTTATCCTGATTCTAGTCACCAGTTGTAGATGTGTGCCTGACCTTGAGGTGACCTGAGAGCACATAGAGGAAAGAGAAACGTTGCCGTTGTTATGCCAATGCCGCCCAAGTGTCAAGTGTGCGTGCTACATTACACAGTATGCGCGAGGTGCGAATCTGGCCCGTGGGGAGGGGGGGTGTCAGAGCAAGGCTAATCTCACTCTTGAAGATTGCCTGCGAGGGCGCGCTGGAAGCTAGCGCGCGGAACGCGGTTCTTGCGGGGAGCTCATGGAGCGTTCCTCGGGACCCATGTTGGAAGTGACTACGGGCATGACGAACGACGCACGGAGGGCGCGTAAGCGCGGAAGGACCCGGATGGTATTTCTCACGTCAGGTGAGAGGTCGGTGGCACCTGACAAAGGGTGATGACGTACCTGACGTCAGACCTGACGTCAGGCCCCTACCTATGATTATAATAAGATAATTATAGTATTATTCTAATAGGGTATAAGTATAGTCTTGTGCACTTACACACGTACACACTCACTCCTCATCCTCAGGCTCGTCCGGGACCATCTCCAAGTCCCACACAAGCACACACGGCTCCCAATCCTTCATCACATCCTTCAACACAAGATTGGTGTGGCACCTCACAAGCCTCTCCACAGTAAGATGCCCCAGCCTGTTCCTCTTCTTGGAATGTATCCAATCCTCCACAGACCACGATCGTTCACAGCCAGACGTAGAGCACGACAATGCCAACAAACGCATAGATGCCCAACGCAAATGAGGCCATGGGGCCATGTAGACGCTTGCCCATTTGTACGAGGCCATGCTCTTGGCCTTCGAGGAGAACGCAATCTCCGGAGTCAAATCATACAAACCTGTGGCAGCTGCCTCTTGGAAGTCTGCCAGATCGCTCAACAACGCCGGATACGTGTGCTCCTCCGTCGCCATTTGCTTCAGCACAGCTTTCGTCTCTTTCATCTCGTCGGAGCTCAGTTGGCGGCGACAGAACTCCGGCTCCAAACAATAGGCGGCAGTCATTACGGGAGAATGTAAATACTCCCACCTGGCCATGAAGAGCACGTGCATCTTTTGCCTCACCCTATCATCGAGGCCGTTGATCGGCTCGCGGAAGTGTTCGTCGATTTGGAGCAAGTAGCCGTATATCTTGGCGAGATTTGCTCCAAGCTTCCCGTCTGTGAGCCTGAGGAGCCTATAGACAGGCTCCAACAAGGTAATCGCAAGCTTAGCTACCTTTAGATGGTTGTCGTCGCGCACGATGCGTTTCGTCTCGGCGCCTTTCTCTTTCATCTCCGTCTTCTGCTTGGCCAACCATTCCGTGTACTCCTTGTCGATAACGAGCTTGTCGCGAGGACGAAGTGCACGTTCACATATCGCATCAGCATCATCAAGTTGGATGCGAAGCGCGTTTCCGCCGCCTTCAAGAGCTCCATACCACCCTTTGGGCGATCCTCTCGGGGAACTTCGGCACAAAGAGCACGGTAACGCGCGAGGGCCTTCTGGTGATTCGTGATGAACTTGACGACGTGAGCAGTACCCTGCACCGCGTTCGCGAGGAAGTCCTCTGCCCACGCGAAAGTGGTATTGTTGCCCTTGATCTTGATGACGTCCTTTGACGAGAAGACATTCTTCATAAAGTTGTCCAGGCTATGGGCTGGACAAATGAAAGAAAGCACATGCGGGTATTTGATGTTGATCAGCGGAAAAGACCCCGTGCACGCGCCGTCCATGCAGACCGCCACGACTCTCTCTGCACCAAAGTTAGTAATCTGCTCGACGATGAAGTCGGCTATGTATGCGGCGTCCTTCGTTTGGCCGGCTGTGTCCAACGCGGTCAAGAAGTATGCGCCCAAAGGCAGGGAAGCCAACGCATTGATGATGGGCTTGTGTTGTACATTCGTCCAGCCGTCGGACACGATGGTTACGCCGACGGCATCTGCGAGGCCTTGCACCTTGGTGACAACCTCAGCCGTCAGTTGTGCATCCAACTGTGGGAGTACCTTTTCAGTCATCTTCTTGCGATGAGGGAGTCGCAGCTCATTGCCGACGAGAAGGTTCTTTGAGCCGCATTTTGCCGTACACGCAATAGCCTCGCGAAAGAGCGGGTCGCGGGTCATCAACAAGGTCGAGCGGCAGCGCCTTCTTCACCATCACGCGCATCCATGCCATGGCTACATCATCGGTGCAAACAGCCTGAAAAGCATGAGCGGGAGCAGCCACGATGGCAGTCCCTTCATCCCGCTTCGCTTGCAGCTCCTTCATTCATGGTCCTTGCGTTATTGTCGGACTCCGCCTGCCTCTTGCGCAGCTCGTTCAACACCATGAGGTAGACATTGCGTTGTGCCGGGCTTGGGCGACAGGCCCTCACATTGCGCGGCTTCACTCTCTCATCCAGATGCGAATGTTGAAAGGCCCGCCGGTGTACTGCATGCCACAGAATATGCAGGTTTTTGTCTTGCGGGACTTGCTGGCCGCGCTCTCCGCATCCACAGTGGCCCACTCGAGGGCGCAACCTTTGAGCTCGTCGATTTCAATCTGGATCGCCTCCTCTGTCTCCTCACCATCGAGTCGGAGATCATTGGAGTTGGAAGCCATGAGAGCTACGACGAGAGACGAGAGCGAGAGAGCGAGCGAGCGAGCGAGGAGCGAGGGCGGCGAGAGGCCACAAGGAGCGAGCGCGAGGCGAGAGGAGAACTCAAGTAGAATAGGACAAAAATGAGTTGCGATGTACGACGAGGTGGCACAAACCTTAAACGGTGTCTATTCTCACGAAATCGCCCTTCTTTCTTCTCTCACTCTTAAATGTCTTCCTATGGTCGCGCTCTCCCGCCAAGAAGAACTGGTATGTCAATATATGTCAATGTCAGCAACTAAGTTTATACTTGGTTCGCCCATGGGGGGGCACGAGCCCCCCCCTCTCTCCACTCCTCCCCTGCCATGGGGGAGGAACCACCCGCTCTCCTGGCACGCCTGATGGCCTGCCAGGAGCACACTGCCCTGCTGACCCATCCCTCTCCCCACAGGCACGCCTGACTCGCCCGCCCTGGCCCGTCGTGGCCTGCCCATCCCTCTGACCAGCCCCTCCTCCCCCTGGGCCCCCCTGATTAGGACCCCCCAGCCAGCTCCAGTCGACTGGCAGGGGCTCGAGAGCCAGCGAGGGAGAGGCAGGAGGGGCCAGGGCCATGCCCCAGCCTCACCTGCCCCTTGAGCTGCGCTCCCAGGCCCCTGCCGGCCTCCTGGGGACCTGAAGAGGGGCCGCAGGCGCGCGCCATGGGCCCCCGCCGCAGGGAAGAGAGGAGGAAGAGGGAAGAGGGAGGGGAGGGGAGAGTGGCAGCTTTCCCCTCCGGCGTTTACGTGTCTTCTCGCCCCGTTTGGGTAAGAGAAGACGGGGGCGCCAGAGCCAGGAGGGAAGGGCCGCGGCTCGCCGCGGCCACTCGCTTAGGCGAGGAGTGATTAGCGCTTCTGGGCTCCTTTTCACGAGTGCCCCCCCCCCCTGCGTTGTTTTACCCGAAAGGGGTTTTCCCCCAGCGTGGACTCGAGGAGAGGACGTGCTGGGGTGCGCGGGGTCGGTGCGTGCACTGGGGGGAGGACAAATATCGAGGGGAGGGGGCAGTGCCCCCTCCCCCCGGTAGCATTCGGACACCTGGCTCGTCAGGCATGGCGGGATTCCGGGACGGAAATGTTGTGTCCAATTAGCTAGTGGGGTTGGCTAGGATATAACATTAATTGGTTTATTTATTTATATGTCAATGTCAGCACGCGGCGCGCGGCGCGGGCGGGAAGGATAAAGCCGTAGGTAGGGGTAGGGGTATATTAAATTAGAAAAAATATTTTTAACTATAGAACACCAATCGGCCGATCGGCTCCGTGGCAGGCTGACGCTCGCCGTCAGGTCCCACCAACCTGACACCTATCTGACAAACCTGACGTCAGGCCTGACGGAACAACCGGGCGGAAGGAGGCTTGTGGGGGGTGGTGGCAGGCGGCTGGGGGTGGCTCAGGCGCGTAATTGGCTTGTATTGACTCGTTGACTCGGGGTATAGACTCAGAACCTCGGGGGACGGGCTGGGGAACGCGGAGGGAATCGACAAAAAAAAACATCTGAAGATTCCGGGCTACACGCCTACTAGTCCTATGTTACACTGTCACTGACACGACACCGGCAAACAAGAACGATTGAGCACGAAGACGCACGAAGGCTAGCAGAAGGTCTTAAGTCGATCGCGGATGCGACCAAGGGGGAGCGAGCAAGGGATGAGGGCGCTGTCGATGTATCCCCAGTTGCGGGTAGTGTTCTAATAGCAGTAGCCGGCATCTTCGTCGATGGTATTCTTATACTGCCTAGTGGCCCATGAACAACTAATATTTGCCGTTTGTCATTGTCATATTCATCTCACCTTCTCCTATCCCCCCATTTCAGCCGCTAAGCTCCTATTAGGGCGGCGCTGCGCTCGAGCCTCGAGCTCGCGTCAACAAACTCAGAATGGGTTTGAGAGACGTGCGAGCTCGACCAAGCATGACGGCACTACCCGAGGCAAAAGCCTTGGTTCAGCGCCTCGACAGCCTCTCCGGCGTTTGATTTGCTCTGGTGCCGGTTGTTTGTGTGGAGAGGGTGAAGCAGGGCTGAGATCATTCTCACTTCTCTTCATGGAGCTTTGCATTTCATCGACACTAATATCGCTACGGAGAAGACCAAGGAGCGACCGCAGTAGTTGGTCGTTTCCAGAAAGCGGGTCCTCAAGGATGGGGTCGGTGTGGCTCTTGCCCTCGTACACGGTTAGGCTTACGTTGGGTGCCCCACAAGCATGCAGAAGTCGGGAGAACACTTCAGAGTGGCGCCAGCTCACTGTCTTGTCGGCTCGGCCATGATACAAAGAAATACGAGGCCATCGCCCCGCGGGGGTGACCCCGCTCAGGCGATTATCAACGTCTCCTGGCCGTTGGGGCGTAAGGCGAACAAGATTGGGATGTGGAGATTTACTAGGCGCCTCCTCATCGAGTGTCATTACATCGTGTGCGGCGGCGGCAGCACACAATTCCTGTGCGTCCTCCATTGCTGCTAAGCATTCTGTCTCAATGACTCTCTCACGTGTCGGAGCTTGGCTGCTGTGGTTTCCATTGCTTATAGGTCCAACGATAGTATCAAAGGACGAGCGGGGAATACTGCGAGCCACCGAGGGCGACTTGGCCATTGCGACGGCAGCGTCTTGCAGCACACACATGGGCGAACATGCTGCGAGTTCACCTTCAGCCATAGATACAACAATGCGGCGATCAAGGCCGTTCCTGCGAAAGGGCACAAATCGGTACGTCTCTGAGCCCGAAGCAGGCAAGGAGCAGAACCTCACAAAGGGGTACGTATAAGCACTCTCACCTATCCATCTCCTGTGCGCACATGTGCAGGTCGTATGGTCCTGACACGCCTATCCATCTGATGACCTTATTGATGACAGAATCACTCTCTTCAGAAGACGTTGACTTGTCAGCATCGAGGACAAGCTGACGAGCAGAGAAGGTGGGAGATGAGATCACGAGTGACCTCGGAGACAAAATGCAAGCCCAAGTGTGCATCAAGCCATATGGAATCTTCCCACCTAGATGTATGGAGTGGTGGATGTGAGAATGGTGTTTCCCACCTGCAGCACCAGCAACGCTGTCAGATGAGCTCCTGCACTCTGACCGACTATAGTGACGCGGCCTTTTGTATCTCCCCCTAGTTCAGCTGCATGCCTGTGCACCCATCGCAACGCGAGCTCGACATCATCCACCATCTCTGGGATCGTTGCCTGTGGCCAGTTGCGATAATCAATGGCAGCACACAGCACGCCATTCCGCTGAAGGCCCCAACCAAAGAGGAACGCCCACATTCGATAGCCGATGATCCACGCGCCGCCACAGACAAACATCACCGTTGGATAGCCTTCAGGAGGGGGCGGGTTGTGGGAAGGATCTGGCAGATAGAGATCGAGCTTGTGGCGCGAGCTGGGCCCGTAGCGGACTCCTCTTCGAACCCCTTGACCGCCTGGGTGTATGAAAACGGAGGGAACAGATGTGAGGCTCAAAGCTTCGCCACGGCAGGCATCAGTGCAATGTCGAAGTGCCTGGACATGGATGGCCTACAGGCCTGCCCTCATTCGTGACTGACGAGGCAAGCATGCGTACGAAAGTAATGAATCGTGCCGGGGATCCATCCCGGAAGCAGAATGAGGACGAAGAGGATAAGCCTCACCACACGTATGAGCACGACGTAGCACACGGTGCGCTTGGCCCACAGCAGGTAGAGGAAGGCCTGGACAAAGCTGACGGCCGCATCGAGAGCTTCTCCAAGCCGCTCGAGGCTGTGTGAGCCCCGGCGGTGGGCGGGGACTGCGCGCCTGGCGCGTGGAGGCGTGGAGTAGCGTGGGCTCGCCTCCGCCTCGCAGCGCGAGCCTGGGCGGACGCCCGAGGCTGGGGATGCGCCCTCGGCCATCGGTGAGCCGGGGGGGAGGGGGTGGAGAGAGGGGGGGGGCAGGGAGAGAGGGAGAGGAAGGGAGACAGGGAGAGAAAGGGAAAGAAGAGGGAGGGAGGGGGAGTACAAGGGTGTGGGGGGGGAGAGGGCCTACTCCTCCCTTGTCTCTTCTCTCTCTTCACACTTCTCTCCCTTTTCTAATGTCTCCTCTCGCTCCTCTCCTCTGCTGTCTCGTGTCCCATCGCTCTCTGCGCCTTGTCTCCTCTATGCTCTCTATTCTCTCCTCTGCTAGTCTTTCCTCTCGTATTCTCTCCTCCCTACCCGCTGTTTGCTTCTTCCCTCTCTTTCTCTGTTCTCGCCCATTTCCCCCCCCCCTCTTCTCTCTCACCTGCTCTAGCGTACCACGTACCCATCCCTCAGTCTTTTCGTCGTCTTCCTCTTCTCCACCTACTCTCTCTACCACCTCCTCCCCCTACTCTCTCGTAGCTATCTGCTCTCTCCGCCCCCCCCCGCCTTCAAAAATGAAAGGAACTCGCTGCTCAGTAGAAAAGACGGAAGAGAGGAGATCATCATCCCGACTTCCCAGATCTATCCCACAACTGGCTCCACCAATGAATAAAGTACACCGAGATGCGAATAGAGCTCTACAGGAATAAAAGCGAGGAGACACACCGAGAGGCCGAGATCATGAGAGAGAGAGGGAGAGAAGACCGAGAGACCGAGACCGAGAGACCGAGAGTGGCCGATACACATACATATCAGTACTACTACGAAAACATTTTCAAGACACGAGTATTCACGTATTCACGTGCACGGAGAGAGAGGGGGGGAGCGGGGAGGGAGGGAGGGAGGCAGAGGGGGGAAGGAGAGGGGGAGACAGAGAAAGACATAGGGAGAGAATGGGGGGAGGGAGTGAGGGGGGGGAGAGAGAGAGAGAGAGAGAGAGAGAGAGAGAGAGAGAGAGGGGGGAGGAGAGAGAGAGAGAGAGAGAGAGAGAGAGGAGAGAGAGAGAGAGAGAGAGAGAGAGAGAGAGAGAGAGAGAGAGAGAGAGAGAGAGAGAGAGAGAGAGAGAGAGAGAGAGAGAGAGAGAGAGAGAGAGAGAGAGAGAGAGAGGGAGGGAGGGAGAGGAAGAGGGAGAGAGAGAGAGACAGCGCCGTCCTCTCGCCCGCTTAGTTTCCACTAGCTTCTCCGTCCGTCCATAGCCATAGGCAAGTTTAAGGTGGCGGGTGCACGGATGGGGGGGGGGGGGGGGGGGCGCGCGGCTGCCTGGCTCCTCCAGCTGTCACGGGGCCTGGCGGCTGTGCTGGGCGCTCGGATGCGCTGTGCATCCGTGCATCTGTTACAGGGACCAGCTGGTATGGCGCCTCTGCCTGAGCCCGCGCACAGTCCACCCTTGTACCGCCACATCGAGCTAGGGTCGGGGCGGGGAAGCGCGTTGCAGATGGGCTGCGTGAGGCGCTCGTCAGAGTATGAGGTTGAATGGGGCGCGGCGAGAGAGGGAATGGCCGTCAGGCTGTTCGAGACAGGTCATAAGGCGCCACTTTTACCCGGGGAGCGCCCGCTTATTGAACGCCCTGCAAAGGCCCGTTTGTGCATCCACGTCTTTGATGTTGACGTCTCCACATCCGGACCTCGCCTTGCCCATCACAGACGGATGGTTGCTAGAGGCCAGTATGTGCGTCGTGCGGCTGATAGAAGGCGTGTCAGATGTATGGGTGACCAGCCCAGGGCCAGGGCGCCTTGCAGCCATGGCGGCGCCCATTGCCTCGCGTGAGACCGGACCGGGAAGGTTGAGGTTAGCAAGAAATAGACCGTGAGACCACTTGGCTAACGTGGAACGACATACCACTGGGTAAGGCCTGGTTGACGATCACGGTTGCATCCTTCAACCCAAGCGGGCAGGTGGCTGGTGGCTGGTGGCTGCTACTGCTACCCCTCCCCGACCGTCAAAAGTGAGGGTCAAAGGTGCTTATACACCAAAATAGACGGGGGGGGGGGGTGTATGAAAAAAAGGGAACCTCAAATAGTTGCACCTTCTTGAGGGTACGGACGAGCACGACGGACGACGGCGACGAGAACATGTGACATATGTGCGCAACTTTGCACTTTGGCTTTAGCTGGTCTTTGCCTAGCTTTATTGCTTAGCTTTAGCTTCTCTGCACGTGCACGTGACCCCTTGTACTCGCGTTCAGCTAGCTCATCTAAAAAAATATTCTTGAAGATGACTACTATGTTGCTAACCGTCGCCCCTTTTTCTGGGGTCCACACCTGACATCGCCTTCACCCTACCCTCACTCCCCTTCCCGCTCCCCCCCTCGTTCCTTTCTGTTCGGTTTCGGGGGGTCGGCCCATGTACACTACTTTGGGCCTAGCGTTGGGGGAGGGGGTGGGCGGGTCTTTTGTAGTATAATTAAGTGGCGGCGCGCATGTGGGCGCTGCTTTGTGGGGGTGGGGGCCCAGCCTTGTGGCTTTCCCAATGGTATTCAGCTAGCTCATCTAATAATGCACCACCCTTCCTCTCCCCGGGCCTACCTCCTGCCCACAACCCACCCGGTTGCCCGTGATGGCCCGCATACATTCTACACCAGTACACCATCCACCCCGCTCTAGCGAACCCCTGGGGGAAAGAAACTTCTAGCGCTAGCAGCGACTGCACGACATCTAATCCCGCCGGCGTTACATCTATCGCACAGCTTTCACCTGCTCCCGTATGCACAACCACCGGCATCATCCGACACGTTCTCTCCTCCGATCGCGCGCTCTTTGTTCGCCGGTCTTGCGCGAAAAGTCCGCCAATCGAATAGTCCGCTCCTCAAGATCCATTTGAAAGGGAAAGTAAGATGGAGAGGGCGATGCCATTGCAAGAGTCAAGGGCGAGCGGGTCCGCGGCGAGGAGTGCACATCAAAACGGCCTGGCCGACAGCATATCCCATTGACGGAGCATCGCCGCCAAGACTAGGCTCGGCGCATCATTGATGGAGCGGACAATTCGACATTGATGGAGGCCTCCCAGCGCCATCGACATTCACACCCAACGCAGCGAAGAGTGCACATCAAAACGGCCTGGTCGGCAGCATAGCCCGTCGACGGAGCATCGCCGCCGAGACCAAGCTTGGCTCAGGCAACGCAAAAAATGGACACGTCGGATCAACGCCGCTCAAGACTTGATTGCACATGACCATGGGCACTCACCGGAACTTGGTAGGGTAGAGTGGGTGCGCCTCTAGTGCGGAGGTCCTAGCTAGCCGCATTTCGTCCACCGCGTCCGCGTGAAAGCGCGAACACACGCATTCGGGCCACACGCATTCATTCGGCCAATGAGGGGACTTACCCAAAGAGCGCAACCGCCTTGTCAGCGCAAGCAGCGGCGAAGAAAGCTGTCTTCGTCACGGCGGAAGCGAATAGCGCCTTTGTCAGTGCAACAATGAGAAGGACTACCCGCCCACTAACAATTGCCGTAACCTTGGCAGCAACAAGCAAGGTAGTTGCAGCCGCGGCTACGGCCGCCGCGGCCGATGCGGCAGTGGAACTTGCGGCCAGCAAGCAAGCGGAAGCTGCGTCACGCACCACCACAGAAGCTACTATGGTGCTCGTCGACAGTGCCTTCATTAGCACCACGGACGCTGGCCCCGTGGCAGCTAGACCAGCCATCGTTGCGGCCTGCACGGCAGCCAATGACGCTGCGACCTTGCTCGAAACCGTCGCTGCCAGGGAGGCCAAATCCGGGCCGATGGCGGACGAGGCGCCCCTCAGTGCTCCCAGCGTAGAAGTAGCCGAGCTCATCGAGGCGGCCAAGAGGGTAGCCACAGCTGGACCAGCCATGTGGCCCACACGGGTCACTGCTGAGATCATGGCGGCGAGCACAGAAGCAAACATCACCCGGGCTGTGTTTGCCACTATGGAGATGCCTTGGACAAAAAGTTCGGATGCGGCCACCACGGCGGCTGAGCCGAGGGCCGCCGCATTGGCGACCCCGCTGTATCCATGGGCAAAGATTCCAGCGACGGCGTGGGCGCACTGCTCCACCAGTCGCGAGAAGGCGGCTCCACCCACGGTGTTGGCGGTCAAAACGCCACTCCGGACCGTATCAGCCGCCTCTAAGAGCAAGGGTGCTCCGGACGCACCAAGAGTTTGAGCAGCGGCAGCGGCAGCGGCAGCGGCTGAGGCTACACCTTGATAGGCTGCCGCGCCCGCGCTCGACCCGGCCGCTGCCGCTGCCGTCAGTCCGGAGATGGAACTCGCCTTAGCTTGGTGGAAAAGCGGGCTCGTAGAGGAGATAGCGTTGCCGATGCCAGCAGCAGCAGCAATGCCTTTGGCATGCAGCGCTGCAGTTGCGGCCGACATTCGTGGCCCGGCGGTGGCAGCGGCCGAGTTGACGGCTGCGCCTGGCGCGGCCGCCGCTGACCGCAACGCTCCTCCCGCTGCATTCATGGTGGCGCTCAGGCCTCCCTCAGCGTCCCCAACTGAAATCAACTGCCCGGCGGCGGCGACAACTACGTCGGCGATGTGGTGGAGCAACGCAAGCAGCAGGGAGGCCACGAGCGCCAGCTTGGCGCCCACGACGGCCGCTGTGACAGCAGCGAAGGAACCGACGGCGCTGCCGGATGCAGTTGCGGCCGAGGTAGCGAGCGCTCCAACGGCAACTAGTGCACCGGCGGCGGCAATCCCAGCCCCTCTGAGGAAGGCGGCGACAAGTTGGACAAATGCCGCCATCTTGATCGCAAGCACGCCCATGACGAGGGTCGAGCCCTTGAAGGCTGAGGCTGCGAAGCCGGCAGATTGACTCACAGTCACGCCGGAGGCCTTGGCAGCAGCAGTCCACACGGTACTGGTGACGCCGAAGGTAGCGCCACCCGCAACAGCGGCGGCGGTGCTCAACATGCTCAAAAGGCTCACGAGCGCGGCCATGAGCTCGGCACATAGGTATGGCACCGCCTTGGCGACGAGCGTAGTGATGTGCGCAGACTGCTGCGCTAGACATCCGGCTGAGTGATGCACGGCACCAGTGATAGCCTTTGGCGCCACAGCATATACGCTCGACAGCACAGAATAAGCATTCGCCAGGGGAGCCATCTTTGCCCAGGGTACGAGGCCACAGACCATACCGATTGCCACAACGCTAGCGATGCTCACAAGTGCTAGCTTCCTCCTCCCGAGCTCAGGTCTTCGAGGGGCGGGTGCGCCATCGGCGCCACGGCCGCCGGCTGGCGCATCGCGTACGGAAATGGGAGGAACCACTGCCGTTCTCGCTGCTGGCTCCTCGCTGCTCTGGTACCTCTCCTGGACACTCTGGCTCCACTTGGTTGCCGCCACGGCTGCCGAAAACGACTTGGCGTTCGCGGCGGTAGCGGCGTCGCGAGATGGTGGAGACTTCAGGATGGTTGGCGGGTTAGCAGCGGCCGCAATCTGCTCAGCAGCCACATCCGCGGCTCTTGGCTCGGAACTGCCGCTCGCAGGGCGCGTCCCGGGCCATCCTGTAGCACTCGCCGGACGCGTGCTCCCGGAGGTCGAGGGGATACTGACCGACGTTTTGTCCAACATCCAGTCCCGAGGCACAGCAGCAGGTGCCGTGTCGGTCGCTGTGGCGGCCGCGGAGGAAGCCTCGATTCGCTCCGCAGAAACGCGACTAGCTGCTTGGGGGGTAGCTGAAGAAGCTGCCATTTGCTCGCCCTTGGCCACACCCTCCACCATGTCCGTCACGTCGCGGAACTTTGGTGTCTGTGCAAGCGAGGTCGGTGACGCACTGAAGCGAGCTTCCAGCTCTGCACTCACCGCTTTCACCGCGGCCTGTACCGCTATCTCAGCTCGATCCACCGCGATGGTCGCCTTTGCCATTGCAGTGTCGCCGTCAGCCTTCGTGCTGTCGCCACTTGGACCGCCATCTTCGTCGTCCGTCAGCCGCGCGATGGCCATCGCGGCCACCGCAGCCGGCAGAGCCACCGTCGCCAGAAGCTCGGGAGCGCCAGACGCGCTGAGCGACATCTCAGAGGCCGCCTGGCTGGGCAGGGCTGCGGGAGGGGCTGGCGTAACAGTTGGCTGCGGTGCCGACTGGATGGGCGGTGAAGGTATTGGCGGCAACTGGATAGGCGGCGGAGGCTGTGCGAGTGGCGTGCGCCGCGGCGAGAGCAGCGAGGACGCGCTTGGCGCGGCCGTTGGCGTGTCCGGCTGCGCGCCCGTTTGACTAGGTGCAGGCGCAGTCGAGCGCGCGGCGCGTGCCGTGGTCTGTGTTGCTGGCTCATCTGGCAGCTCGACCTCTCCGATGACATCTCCGAGCACAAATGTAGTAGCCCCAAGAACTGCGGTGCCGATCCAGCTGCGGCGTTGGGGCTCGGGTGGGCGCGAGTCAGAGGTCGTATTTGGCTGGCACATCGCCGCGTGAGCGAGGCGGCGAGGCAGGGGAGAAGGGCGGAGAGGCCGCAGGTCGAGGGGCTGGAGCGCTGAGAGCAGCAGGGCGATGGCCAGAGTGAGCGGAGCCATCGCGAGCTTTCTGACCCTTCTCCCCCCCTCTCTCTCTCTCTCTCGCTCGCTCGCTCGCTCGCTCTCGTTCGCTCGCTTACTCCCTCGCTCGCTCGCTCTCACTCTCTCCCCCCCACCCCCCCTCCCTCTCCCACTCTCTCCCTCCCTCCCTCTCTCCCTCCCCCTCTCTCGTATCTCTCTCGCTCCCCGCTCCCCTGCTCGGCGCAGCTCTCTCCCCGCCTCCCCAGTACTCGCGCCAACGAGAGAGAGAAGGGGAAGGTGGGGCGGGAGATGTGGACGATTCCCTTCTTCTCTCTCTCTCTCCCCTCTTCTCGAGATTACAAGAGAGCGGAGAGGGACAGCAGCGGGGAGGAACAGAGGAAGAGACAGAGATATGAGAGAGGCAGGGGCGAGAAAGACAGGGAGGAAGAGGGGAGGGAGAAGGAGTGAGAGACGAGAGGAGAGTAAGAGCAAGAGAGAGGGGGGTGGGGGGTGGGGGGAGAGAGAGAGAGAAGGGAGGGGGAGAGAGAGGGAGGGGGGAGTGAGAGAGAGAAGGGAGGGGGAGAGAGAGAGAGAGAAGGGAGGAGGAGAAAGAGAGAGAAGGGAGGGAGGGAGGGAGGGAGGGAGAGAGAGAGGGAGAGGGAGGGAGGGCGAGAGAGGGAGAGGGGAGCGGCGGGGTCTCTCCATTCACAGCGACAGAGATTCTCTCCACCTGCCGGTCCCCCTCTCGAACGACGAGGCGGAGCAGGAGGCATATATTCCCCCCCCCCCCCCCCCCGGGGCTTCCCGCCCTCCCTCCCCCGCCAACCGGAGGCGCAGGCGGGAAGCAGCCCCACCCCATCCCACCCCATCGCATCCCATCCCACACCCTCACCCCACAACCTCACCCTAACGCACCCCACACCCGGCACGAATGCGGGCCGGGTGAAGACCGTCTCGAATGCTCATACTGAATGCTCGGTGTGAAGACCGAGTTTCAACGTACAAGTCTGCCATGTCCGCCCCCGGGCCCGGGCTCTGCCAGCAGTCTGCCAAGGTCTCTGCAGGGCCTACGGAGACATCTTGACATCTTCATCTTCACCTGCGCCTCCACCTTCACCTTCACCTGCGTCTGCGTGTAGCATCGGCCAGTCGCTCAGGGCAGGGGTCCATATTCTCAGTTGGAAAATTTTCTTATTTTTATAGGCTTCCTCCTCACCCTCACCCTCACATCTTGTATCTTGTATGTTATAATTATACTTGTACTTGATACTTGATACTTGCCATTTACCATTTAATATCTTAGCGCTCATGCCGACGCTCGTGTTGACCGTTGACCGTTGACGATCTTGTTGGACCCAGCTGGCTGGTGACTGCTGACTGCGTGATTTGCAGTGCGACCACCGCGCTGTTCATCATCATACTCGTTGCACCATGGACCATGGACCATGGACCATGGACTATGGAGACTGAAATTCTACCGCTTTTCAAAAACAGGCTAGATGAAGATGAAACTAACCAACCACGGAAGCTAACACTAGTCGAACGCGAACTCAACTGCTCAAACGTGTTGACCGTTTGAACCAAGTCAACTAACTGCTAACTGAAACCTTTAAGGACCTTTAAAGGGTCCAAAAACGAACATAGTCAACTACCTACTTACTCTTACTACTACCTACTCTGCTACTCGCTACTCCCTTGACCAAGTGAACACACTCAAAAACCCTGAAATTTTTCCTCGCGCCGCGTAAACACGGCGCTCAACCAAACGCCAAACGAAACAACGAACAACGAAACGCACTCCGCGGCTGTGCCGCGGACACACACACACCCAACTCACGGCGCGCGACATTGAACATCCGTCAACTACAGACTACGGACTCACCCCCACAAACTTAAAGTGAACGCTCATATTTTGTATTTTCTTTACCACCTTCTTGTTACTTGTATGCTAGTAGAGGTGGGGAAGGCTGTGTTAAAAAATACTCTTGTTGATCCGGAGGGGCGGGCGAAGTCTGTGCAGATCAGATTACTTTTACCAAGTGTGGAGAGAGAGGGAGCTGAGCCCCCCCCCCCCCCCCCCCCCCGCGCGCCCCCGGCCCCCCCCCCGCCCCCCGGCCCCCCCCGGCCCCCCCGGCCCCCAATGAGACAGCCTTCCTCCTACTTTTTTACTCTAGCTACACTAAGCGGTCCCGGTCCCGACGGCGGCGGCACACCTCCTTCCCCTCTCCTCTTTTCCTCGTCACGTGTGCCTGGCGGCTCTCTCTCTCTCACGCACACGGCGCGATTTACTTCAGGCTTCTCGCGCCCTCCTCCCCTCCTCCTTCCTCTCCTCTCTGCCCCCCCCCCTTTTCACCCCCCACCCCACCCACCCACCTTCCGCCGTCCATTTCATCCCTTCTCGCTCCCCCCGTCTTCTCTCTCCTCCACCCCCCCCGTCCTCCCCTTCCCTTCTCTCTCGCGCTCTGGCCGGGAGCTTGCCTGCAACGATGGCTGCAGCTGGCCTAAAGTACGTCCAGATGGTGAACGGCGAAGGGATGGAGCTACACGGGATGGATGCGGTGCCGGAGGACGACCCGCTCTCCCAGCTCAACCTTGAGGAGGTCCTCGACTCACTCCTCGCCTCACAGCCACCACCGCCGCGTGCACCGCCGCCGAGTGCTCTCTCTCTGTCTCTTCCCTCCTCACTCCCAGCTCCACAGGGCGAGCGCCCGGCCGAGCGGCTGTGTTGGGGGTCCGTTTTGATGGGAAGCAGTGAGCGCTGCACACCTTCCTTCGAAATTGGCAAAGGACACTTCAAGAACAAGTTCTGCCCCAACTGCCGCGGGGCGGGAGTCCCACTGCCTGCTGCTAGGGTGCGTGCGCTCTCCTCCTCACAGCACGCCGAGTGGACGAATGACATGCACCTGGGCCTTTGGTCCGAGAACCGTATCGACGGGCAGGTCCGCCACCGCCCCATGCCCAACGCGCAACTCTCTGCATCACTGCACGCCAGCTGTTTCCACGGAGCTGCGCCTCGAGACGGGATGTCTCCACTCGGTGGTGCAATTCTACAAGGCTGATGGGCGCGCCTTGTCTGCACCCGGCCGCTGATCGTAGGTGGTGCATTACCGCCTCGTCAATCAGACTCACAAATGCTATGGGCCGTGGATCGTCATTTTGCGAGTGCCTCCACCGCCGGGGATGCTGTGGGCGCAAATGCCGCCGCAATGGGTACGGGATGGCTGGTGCACTCTTCTAGTTTCAAAGGGTACTCTCGTACCTTCTGAGCCAAGAGAACGCTCGCAATGGCTGGCTCCTGCTGAGGTCTCATCTTCGGGCATCGGGCCAGTGACTATCGCAGAATCTCAGGCTGGGCCCATCGAGCAAGGCCGGCCGGCGCAAGTCCAGTTAAGCAAGCGTTCTCGGCCTCGAGCGGGCGCAGCAGACTATGCAACCTCGGAGAATGACAGTGAGACGAGCTCGCAGGCTGGTGGCACCGTGGCAAAAGGTTTCGACGACGTGCTCGGCCCCTTGAACGGCACGACACCGAAGGAAATTGCAACATTACGGTGAGATACCGGCGCGCTAAGCTTTCGGGTGGCGCCAGATGGATCCTTGCAGTAGCACCTGCTTGCGTAATCGAGGGCATCGTCTATCACATCGAGCGAGCCGTGGACTGCGAGCGACGAGGAGCGGGTGCAAGGGACGCGCGTGCCTTAAGGGAAAGCCACACAGCAAACAACCAACACCCCCGCTTACCCACTGGTCTACCACACCAGGACTCATGCACCAGCTTAATTCAGCATCTGCACTCCGTCATGTCCCTCGATGCATTATCAGGTACCTCCATGAGCGGCTGGCCACCATGGTCATTGACCAATTCCAGAGGCCCGAGCGCGAGCTCGTAAATATGGGCATTGATGAGGCGCAGGTGGCTTGCTGCTGTTGCATCGCGCCTGGACGCATTCGTGTTGCAACCGTATTGCCCTTCTCGCACCTAACGGACATCTAGCCCCACCCGAATGTGATGGGCTCCGTTGGCTTGCTGACTCTGCAACTGACCCCCCAATCGGCAGCTTGGCGCTTTTGTTGCCCTACTCCAACCCGTCCGCGCCTCCGCCGAGCTTTTGAGAAGAGACGTCGCAGCCGCATCCGCGACCTCAACGCCCCGCATGTCCCCTCGTGCCATCGACACTGACATGCCCGTAGAGTCGCTAGGCGTGGGGAAACCCAGCTCCCATCATGACTTAGATGCCGCGGATCTCTTTGCGTCTCTGCAAGAGGAGTCAACCGGCAGCCATGGGGAATTTGGTGCCCAACTGCCGTACTACGATGCGCGCATCGGAGAATTCTCCCCTTCCAGCACCGAGATGGCGCAGGTACGGGCCAAGCTCGGCCTCATGCTTTCCAGCATTGTGTCGACCGGCGAATTGATGGCATCGAATCGCGCTATGGAAGATCGCGATCTGTGCCTACTCCAGGCTGAGCTACGGCGCGTAGCGACGCAGGCGGCGACGGACGGGTGTGGTGTCGATGTCGGCGCGGCGGGTGCCCGCGCAAGCGCAGTGCCGGCTCTACCACCGCTCACAAGACTCGATCTCTCTTCAAACTTTTTGACGGAGGATGGCGTGCGCTGCCTCACGCAAATGCTGGACGCCAGTTTCGGGCACCTGCAGCTGCTCGATCTGTCGACCAACCGCATTGCCGACCCCGGGCTCGAGGCCCTTGCGTACGGACTGTTGCGGTCGGGGTGCCTCAAAACGCTAATCCATCTACGATTGAACTTCTGCCGTGTTTCCTGCATGGGCCTGCGGCCACTTGCCGCCGCATTCGCCTCAGCGGGGATCCCGGCGCTCGAAACTCTCGACTTGAACGCCAACTCCATCGGTGACGACGGCTGCGTCGCTTTGGCTGGCACACTGCTCTCGCAACCTGAGCCCCCGCCGCTGCGCACGCTGGCGCTCGGTGCTCCGTGGGGAGGGAACGCGATCAGCGATAAGGGCGCCATCGCACTGGCGCATGCGCTGGCCGCGGGCCGCTTGCCGTACCTTCGCTCATTCGCCATCGCCAACAACAGAATCGGTGAGGACGGCGCCATGGCCCTGGCCAAGCCTATCGCCGCCGGCAAGTTGCCCGAACTCGAGCTACTCTCGGTCGTGGCCAATCATATCCCGATCAATGCTCTGCGTGTAGTAAGGGCAGCTGCCAAGGCGATGAATGCCACTGCGATCTCGGAGCCTCAGATCGGGCTGCCGAACACGATGCTGGGTATGTAGGTAGTACCGCGACTGGTAAGGCCTATGCCCTTCTCCGCCGCGCCGGCAAGGGCACCGTTCCTATTCGTGGTTTATTGGAGTCCCGCTACTACCATCCATGCCTCAATCGAATCTGAGACGCGTGAGTGTGCCATGAGTTTTGTGATGTTAAAGCAGTTGCTTTCTTCCCAGCTTCTCTGTGCCATGAGTCATGAGCTATTCCAATGTGTGTGTGCGAGCATGCTTTCGAGAGGAGGCAGGTCAGGTTTAGTAAAAAATTCCTGTTAATATTCTCGCCTCCCACTCCCACGAAGGAGGCGCAACCTGAGGTCTGACGAATTGGGACGGCTCCGGCGCTCCACAACCCAAGATCCCTAGGGCGCGCGGCCCCCACGGAATATCCTGGGACCGGAGAATGTTTTGGACGAACTTCCTTCCGTCGGCCGAGGAGAAGAGGACGGGGAGAGAGAGAGAGAGAGAGTCTCGCAGAGCGACTGCAGAGCGAGAAGTCGAAGTCGTGTCTTTTTATTACCTTAACGAAGCCAATAATTATAGTAAACGCAAAAACAAAAATCGAAGCTCGCAAATTTCGAGACCAAAATCTGCAAACCTGGGCTTGAGAGCATGGAGAATCCGAATCTGTGTGTCTTGTGCGTCAGTAGCAACACGGGGGACTGCTCAACTGTGGGTATGGGCGCGTACCTTACACGAGTATTAATGTCATGCCTACAACCTTCAAATAGGCAGGAATACAACAGCTACAACATACAACAGCTAAGCGCTAAGCGCACATAAACAAATGTAGTATACATGGGCCGCGACCCTCCGAAACCGAAGACAAAGGAACGAGGGGGGGGGACTGGAAGGGGAGCGGAGGTGGGGGCAAGGGCGATGTCTTACAGAAGGCCTGGGGAGAGGAGTGCAGCTAGTAGCGTAGCATTCACCTTCAAGAATTTTTTTAGGCTCTCAAGGAAAGTCTGGGCGGTCGCTAGGTGCGAATCCCCCCTTGCATGCCAAGAGGCGGCGCAGGCAGGTGGATGGTTCTCGTCACCCATGAGGGGAGTCGAGAGGGGCGGGGCGGGGGGGCGCAAGGGACCCCTCCATAGAGACTAAACATAAGATTAGCAGCACCGTTAAGGTATCGACTTCATAGTGATATGTCAAGGTATCGACTCCGCAACTGAACCGATTGCACCCGGCGACGTGCAGCGTGGCGCAAGAGCGGGTGCCGCACGCGCCCGCCTACCAAGCGCTCGAGCAGCCGCTTACCCGGCTAGGCTCCGCAAGTCCCGACACGCTCAAGCAGGGCTGCAGCCGCTGTGCTGACGTACATTTCGTACGATCGTGCCTGCGAGTGGTGCCACAAGTGCGCCGGAGCGCGTCGCACAGCGCTATTGTCAGCCAGTGGCAGCTCGTGGGCATGCTTGGCCGCTGACTCGGGCGATGGGTGGCAGCCAGAGGTTGTTGCCGTGGATTTTGCAGCAGAAATTGGCAACAAAAAGCTTGAAGCGATACCTCTCCTGACGCAAGTACTGCCGGTGATACTATTTAAGGTAATGGGGTCCATGGTGGTATCGTCAATACGCTTTCGAGAGCAAGACCAAGTTCTAGAAGATTTTCGTCGCTTCCAGCCGGCATCACAAGCTGCAAACCGATTGGGAGGCCATCAACAAGGTCACTCGGCAAGCTAAGGACAGGCCAGCCGAGAAGACTCCATATTATTTGCATCCCTGCATCCCCCGTCCACCAACGGTTGCTTTGTCCATGAGGCGCTGTGTTGGTAGCTCCCGGTGTGAGCAAAGCTTTGACACCAGAGCGACTCAATGCCGCGGAGATAGCCTCTCTGGCCTCCTCGCGCTCTGCCAACGCCTCGGCATATTGCCAGTCCATTATTTTCAGCCCGCGATCGATGAGAGCGGCAGTGCCAGCCCGATACAGCCCTGCATACCGCGGCCACCTGCGGCTTTGGGTATGGTTGTAAGCCGTCTCGTAGTGCATGATGAGCGAGTGCACCTTACACATGTGGCCTACATCGCCCAGAATCTCTACAGGGCGGATGTTGACGCCGGTTCTACTCAGACAGGATGCTGTGCTTGCAAAGCTCGCCAGTGCTCTAGGCGCCACCTGATGGAGGTATGGCCCGTTGGGGATGCCCATGGCAACTTGTCGGAAGAGCTCGCCATAGCCTTCAGGATTGTTCAAATCGGCCATCGATACAGAGGAGGCGCGCGGGTCCCAATCGTCAACCACAACTGAAGCGAGCTGGGCTAGCTGCCTGGCACCACCGGCAGCAAAAAAGCCTACCGTGTCCAGGCTGTGGGCATTCAAGACTACGCCATCACGGGGCACCCGGCCCAAACTCGGCTTTAGGGCAGCAACTCCGCAGTACGCCGAAGGCCGGTTGACCGAACCACCGGTTTGCGTGCCAAAGGCGACGTCAACTAACCCAGCAGCGACTGCAGCGGCAGAGCCTTGACTACTCCCACCTGGTGAGAACTCAACATTCCACGGATTTGTAGTTGCACCGGCATCCAAGTTTGCAAACTCTGTCGTGGTGGTCTTGCCCAGGATGAGAGCTCCTGCCCTGCGTGCTCGTGTCACCGCTGGGTTCTCGTTGCCAAGATCCGCCGCGTCGATGAAGGCTTCAGCAGGTAGCGCGCTGCCACATCGCGTGGGCAGCCCATCCACCTGCATGATGTCCTTGACCCCACAGATCACTCCTGCGAGGCTTCCTCCCGCATCGCTCAACTCGGCCGCGGAACGACTCACTCGCGCGACCCGCTCATGCTCCGGGACGAGCGCCCTGAGGGCGGGCTCGATCTCGTCTGCCCTCGCGAGCACCTGCCGAACGCGCTCGCTCAGCGCAAGGCTGAGTGGAGGCGGGCGGCGGCACAACATCCAGCAGTTCCTTCCCCCTAAGTCGGACGGACGGCTCCGTCGCGCCGACTGCGCGCTCCTACCGGAAGATCGAACGGTCAAAGGGGAAAAAATTAACACTCTTGAAACTTCAACTTGAAGGCGTCCACTAAGCGACTTCTCTAGAGGCTTGCGCTTCGCAGAGCGGCCCGCTTCGCAGAGTGCCCCCCCCCCCCCCCCGCCCTGGATACTATACTATCCAGGCCCGCGATCTTGACGAATTGCGAATTGGGATGACCCACTGGGTCTGAGGGCAATGAAGAGGGAGGCATGCCGGCGGCAGGCGCGGCGGAGGAGACGACTTCAGAGATCAGAGACGCTGACGGGCTGCAGAGGCAGAGGAAGGCGGGCAAGCGGGCTTGGGCGAGGGCGAGGACAGTCGCGAAAGCGACATCGAGCGAGCGGCGAGAGGCGAGGGGGAGCGAGGGGAGGGTTGTGTTGGCAGGGGCTGGCGAGGAGAGGCGAGTTTGTAGGGTATGCGTGTTAGACGAGAGCGAGAGCGACGAGAGCGGGAGCGACGGATGACGACTGACGATAGGACGACGGACATTGACACCCAGGAAAATAGGAAAACACTCCGACTCTCGTTCGGAGAGCTAGCGTTGACTACTGCACCCGGATGGGCCGTCATCAGGTCAAAGGCCGTCAGGTATCGGAGACCTTAGACTGATATCAGGACCTAACATCAGCCTAATATCAGGTAGGCACTAAGACTATATTGTGTTATACTAGTAGTATTACACTACACCAAACACTAACGAAAACGTACAAACCAGAAACCAGCTCGTCCTCAATCAAGCATCAAGCCAAGGCTCATCGATCATCGACGACCATCTCCATCCAACTATCCCAAGCCCAAGCTGCAAGCTCGCCCATCAAGGCAACACGGTCATTTAGACTTAGACTCAAACTCCTACGGTCTTGCAACCCTAGGTCTTCGAGCAGCCCTCAACCTCTAAACCTGCTAGTTCAACCCATTTATTCCTGCGTCGAATTTAAGTCAATTTCAATGTTAGCGTTTACCCTTGTAATGCATAGTCACGTAGCCTGCGGCCCTTAGTATCAGGTATCAGGTCTAGAGGACCTAATATCTAATATCATGATATCAGGACCTAATATAAGGCTGACGGCCCATCCGGGCTGCTGCAGGGCGCAGGGCCTGCCTTACCGAGCTGAATCGTCCCGTGAGCACGGATATGGCGGCCTCCCGCGATGCTTGCTCCTTCTTGCTTAGTGGTGCGTACGTGTTTGTGGTTGTGTGGTCTGGTGTGGTCGCCTCTTGAGCTGCCTCCAAGGGCGGAGCTTCCGACATGTCTTGACAGATATAAAGGCGGGAAACTCTGCCCTTTGTCTTTTCAATATATGTATTACGATATCACTCAATATCAATATCAATACAGTATACACGAGGGCTCTCCGCTGGAATCGCGTTCGGGCGACAAGCTCGCGGCATTCACTTAAACAGCACGATTTATCCAATATCGCGGGGTTTGCACGACGTGTCGAGATGAAGCGAAGCGGAGGGGACGGGAGGGGGCGATCTCGCCCTCGCCAGGGGGGGAGGGGCTGAGAGTCCCGGAGGGGCGGGGAAGAGAGCGGAACACCAGACTTTACGACTTTACCAATGTCAGATTTTTGGTAACGAGAGGTAGAGTACTCCTACTCGTAGAGCTAGAGTGTCTGATTCCCCGACCTGACGCCTGACGCCCGGCCCCCCGCCACACCGCCTACTTGTAAAGAGGGGTCATACAAAAATAATCTCCGTCTGTCTCGCCCCCCCCCCCCCCCCCCCCGATACTTCCATCGCTCCCTCCTCCATTTGTTCTCTCCCTCCTCCTCGTCTCTTTTGTATCCTCCACGGAGATCCCTTCTTCTTTCCCCTCCTTTATCCCTCTCCTTCTCCCCACTTCTCCCTCCTAGTAGACTCTCCCTCACATCTCGCGCTGCTTCTCTACTAGTAGTACTATCGTACCCTGCTTCTTCCCTTCCCTTCCACTAGAGTACTCTAGAGTAGAGCTCTACTGTACTCTACCCCCAGTCTCTATCGCCTTCCTGTCGTCCTCCTCTCTCTCTCTACCACCCCCACACTACCACGTCTCCCCCTCTTCTCTTCTCTTCCTCTCTTCTCTTCATTGCCTCCGCTCCCCCGTCTTCCCTCCCTCCACCTCTCTCCCCCTCTCTCTCTCCGCCTCGCCTCCCTCTCGCTGCTCCCGACAGAGATGGCCGCTGCCGTGCTCGCCAGCCTCGCCGCCTTAGCCTATACCGCCTCACCATGGGGCGCGCCGCCCCTGCGCTCGACAGCGCGGACGGCGCTGCTCCGCATGAGCCAGCCAGACCACTCCTTCGACTATCTCGTCATTGGAGGGGGCTCGGGAGGCATTGCCTCTGCACGCCGTGCTGCCAGCCACGGAGCAGCCGCTTGCGTCATTGAGCGCGCCCGGCTGGGTGGCACGTGCGTCAATGTGGGCTGCGTGCCGAAGAAGGTCATGTTCAACGCCGCCTCCGTCCTCGAGATCCTCCACCAGGCCGAGGGCTACGGCATCACTGTCGGAGACTACAAGTTTGACATGAAGGCGATCAAGGCCAGGCGTGACGCGTACGTCAAGCGGCTCAACGGTATCTATCTGAACAACCTCAACAACAACGACATCACGTTTGTGCAGGGCGACGCTAAGTTCGTCGGACCCAAGCTCGTTGAGGTAAATGGAAAGACGTACACGGGAAAGAACATCCTCATTGCAGTTGGTGGCAAGCCGTCTGTGCCCGACATCCCGGGCGCTGACGAGTTGGGGATCACATCCGATGGCTTCTTCGAACTCGAGGAGGTGCCGGAGCGCGTTGCCGTGGTTGGATCGGGCTACATCGCCGTCGAGCTCGCGGGCATCCTCAACGTGCTTGGCTCAAAGGTGCATGCTCTTGAATCTCCCGACCTGCTTCTATCGGATGGGCTTTCCATGATCTTATGGATTGTTCCGCAAGTGAAGATGCATCCGCGCCGCCTCATTGGCCTTCCCTTTCTCAGGTTGACTTGGTGATCCGTGGCGATCGTCCACTGCGCACCATGGAACAAGACGTGGTCAAGATGCTAGTGACCGAGATGGAGGAAGCGGGCATCAATATTGTACGTGGTGAGTCTGCCGAAGTGAAGGAAGAGGGCGGCAAGAAGACCATCGTCTGCAAGGATGGGTCGTCGCTCGAGGGATACGACACGGTATGGGGCGAAGTGCTCTCCGGCGCCTTGGCTCCCTGGCGCCGTGTTGTGCAGGCGTGGCCTGTGCTATGTCTCCTCGATTCGGCCATCTTCAATTCGGGCGTCAGTGTCTCACCTCGCCGCTTCACTTCAACCCAGCTTCCCGTTGTTGGTGTAGGTCCTCTTCGCTACGGGCCGGACTCCAGTCACCGACTCGCTCAATCTCGAGAGCACCGGTATCACACCGAATGAGAGGGGCCACATTGAGGTGGATGCTGCCTCTCGCACCTCTACAGAGGGTGTGTATGCTCTTGGTGATGTTATTGGGCGCATCGATCTCACCCCGACTGCCATTGCCGCGGGAAGGCTGCTCTCTGACCGGTGTGCCCTCTACGCAAATGCAGTCCTCGCACAGCATTGCGTGCCACTAGGACGTGCTTTGCGCGCATGACACGTTGTACAGAATGTCATTGACGCTAGCGGCAAGAGCGTGTCCGCCGCCATAGACTTAATTGTCCATGCCGCTTCATGCTGCTCAGACTCTATGGCGGGGCTGCCGAGAAGGACACTTTGATGGACTATGATTTGGTCCCCACTGTGGTGTTCTCCCATCCGCCTCTTGCGGTGTGCGGTCTCACCGAGGTGAGTCTGTCTCCGTGCTCTCATGCTCCTGAGTTTCTCTCCTTTCAAGCAGGACCACGCACGGCCTCCTTCTACACCCCTCAAATCACCGAGCACTCTCCGCTGACCACCTCCAGGCCGAGGCGATCGAGAAGTATGGGGCTGATGACGTGACCATTCACAAGTCCACGTTTGTTAACATGCTCTATTCGCGCGAGTTTTTGGTCGAGGGCCAGTTCCAACCCAAGACGTTTGCCAAGCTCGTCTGTGTGGGCAAGGACCAGGTGCTTCATGGGCTAGGGCCAGGTTGCAACCGCCGCTTGTACGAAAACGCACATGGCCTAATAATTAGATGGCGCGCCGCGTGTTGATATGCGCTGGCTCCCGATCGCCGTGCCAATCGATAGAAGGGGAGAGCCGCCGCCAGTTGGCGCATGAATCGTGTCTTCGCGACGACTGATCCTCTCATGCCTGCCCCATCTCGCAAGCAGAAGGTTGTCGGCCTCCACATGATCGGCCTCTCTACAGA
Source organism: Isochrysis galbana (assembly GCA_018136815.1). Classification (NCBI taxonomy): domain Eukaryota; phylum Haptophyta; order Isochrysidales; family Isochrysidaceae; genus Isochrysis; species Isochrysis galbana. Next base: position 1,481,846 of record CM030944.1, on the reverse strand, counting down.
CGAAATCCTGCAAGGCTTTGCGGTTGCCATGAAGATGGGCGCCACCAAAGCGGACTTCGACTCCGTGGTTGCCATTCACCCAACGTCAGCTGAGGAGCTCGTCACAATTCCGCCGTGGCAGGTTCGCTTCCATCCAAATAGAGCTAAGCTCTGCACAGGCACGAGAGCACTACGATTTGGGACGACTAGAGGGCCTTCTCACTCACCATAGCCGAATTTTGTCTTTGTAGGCCAAGTACTCCATGCACTCTGACGTCTACACCCCTTCGTACGAGTCGGAAAAGATCCCGGCCAAGGCTCGGTAAATCACATAACACCACCCGCTTCCGAATCACAACTCGTTGTAGTGTCGACTTTCACTACATCTCGCTTGCTCTCATGGACCTTTACCTCTTCCCTTGATGCAAGTTTTGAGATCTCGACGGGTTAGTGCGGCCGAGGAGTTAATGCACTGTAGAGGCGTCCGCAGTCCTTGGAGCTACCGAGTGCTCGCACACAAATCGTATCCTTTGAGGTAAAGTGTGCGGCGGATGGTGGCCGAGGGGTGTCACGAACACACCAGGCACAAGAAGTGAAAAGAAATTGCTTCATCTAGAAGTAGCCTAGTCACTCACGTCTTTTTGACCATTATTTTCCACCTCGCCTGGGTGGTGTCCGAAGAGCCGAAGAGGTTGGTTGGATCTTCACTCGGCATTCCATGAGAGCTGTTTACATTTTAGCCCATGGGCCGAGGGTCCGCGCGTGTACGCCATGCCTATGCCTATCTATGACCTATGAGGGAAAGCTCCCCCCTCCTCTGCCGGCGCTAAGGTCGGGTGCCCTTCTGATTCTAGTTAATTCCGTGGTTGGGACGGGGAGTCGGTGGGGTCCCTCGGCCCGGTGCTGTGTGTTGTTAGGACGGCGGTCCCTTCTTCTTTCAAAGGGTTACACGTTTGTTTGTGCAGGGGACACCCACACGCATCGAGGTGTACGGGCAAGTGCTCTGCGGGCTAGTCATGAAGCTCATGATATGGTACCGGGCTAGTGGTAGTAGTGGTACTAACCCTCCGCGTTATTGTCGGATCAAGCTCGTGCTTGATCGTGGCTAGTCTCATTCATTCGTCATTCGGGACACAATCTTGAGACAAAGAGAGAAAGCGGGAGGGAAACGCGCTACATACATGTACATGACGACGACGCACGTCGCCACGTCGCCACACCCACACCCACACCTCAGCACAAAACTCAATCTACCAACACCACTCAATCATCAATCAACAAAAGAACCGACAAATTGTCGACAAACCGACAAACAAACATAAAACATAAATGCTCGAAACAAACAAAGAAAGAGACGAATGACGAATGAATTGACGAGCGATGCGAAGCCTCGGTCGGTGTTTGATTGTCGAGCGGCAAACCACACACATCGAGACAGCCCTGAACGAAAACAAAACTCGTTCGCACTATTGCTATTGAGCATCGAATCCCCTTTGACCTTTGACCTTTGAGTACAGAGATACTCTACTCTAGAGATTCGATAGTGTAGTATTTATCATTATCATTGAGATAAAGCTTTTTGTCGCATTCGCGAATCGACACTGAGTCATCCCAATTCGTCACTTTTGCACTAAGCACTAATCTTATCGATTGGTCGCCACATGGAGGGGGGCCTCGCGCCCCCCCCCCCCCCCCCACCCTCTCTCGACTCCCCTCATGCTCATGCTCATGCTCATGCGGGGCGAGAACCATCCACCCCCATGCGCTGCCTCTTGGCATGCAGGGGGGACTCACCCAGACCTAGGGGTAGGCCATAATATGTACATATCGTACTACATATTTGGGTACGATTCTGGCAAACTGATATGTCGACATATTTACTACATATTTGGGTGGCACGGGCCCCGGTGCCGGTACATATTTGGGCGGGAGCCAGCGGGATAAGGGGGGGGCGCGGGGGGGGGCGCGGGGGGGGGGGGGGCGAGGAGCGGGCGAGAGAGCATGCCAGGCGAGGCTCTCCCCCGGGCTTGCCGGCTTGCGCTGCCACGCCGGCCCGCGCGTCACGAATGCATTCGTGACATGCCACTCCGCCCCACCCTCGCCTTCAGGTGCCTAGCCAGCAAGCGTCGTCGCTCGGGCCGCGCCACGTCGCCCAGGAACAGCGCAAGCAGTTCCCCGGCGCGCGCGCCTGAGGGCTTCAAATTCAAATCATTCCCTGTTCCCAACTTGGGCCGAGCTCTTCTACCCATGGTCCCCAGGAGATGAAATGTTGCTTTGACTGCCCTCTTTGAGACCTTCAGTGACCACCAAGCTTGGTTTTGTCATCTAAGTGTCCAATCCGCTAGCCTACTGCTCCAAAAGGTCTAAAATAAAACTCCTCTAGTGCGAGCGGACACCCGAGTGCAGCACCGCATGCTGAATGTGGTAGCAAAAGGAAGCAAAGACAAGCTCCGCAGAGTTGGTCATGGGGCCTCTGTAAAAGCCTTCATCCCCTCATCACCAATATTGCAGAAGGTGAGATTTTCGAGATTGTTCAAGGCCCCCTTGAATAAGGCCTCGGCAAATGCCGTCTTTCCCTCATCGCCAATTTTGTTGTCGAGATTGAGATTTTTGAGATTGTTCAAGGCCCCCTTGGAGATGGCCTCTGCAAATGCCTTCATGCCCTTATCACCAATTCTGTTGTAACGGAGATTGAGATTTTTGAGCTTGTTCAAGGACCCCTTGGATAGGACCTCAGCGAATGCCTGCATCCCCTCATTGCCAATATTGTTGTTGTGGAAATCGAGATGTTTGAGATTCTTCAAGGCCCCCTTGGATAGGGCCTCAGCAAATGCCCTCATCCCCTCATTGCCAATATTGTTGCAAGAGAGATTGATATGTTCGAGATTGTTCAAGGCCCCCTTGGACAAGGCCTCTGCAAAGGCCTTCATCCCCTCAGGGCCAATGTTGTTGCGACAGAGATAGAGATGTTTGAGATTGTGCAAGGCCCCCATGGAAAGAGCCTTGCACAGTGCTTCCATCCCCTAAGGCCCCCATGGAAAGAGCCTTGCACAGTGCTTCCATCCCCTCGATGCCAAGTTCGTGTTCATCGAGATAGAGATACTCAAGATTCCTCAAGGCTCCCGTGGATAGGGCCTCGACAAACGCCTCACCGCCTCTGCAATTCACCGACCGAAGACGCGTCGCCGCTGTCCCTTCTGCAGCAAGCCGCTTCCAGAAGTGTGCTTCGTTGGATTCGGAGAGGCACAGCCGCAGCTCTACAGGCACCTTTGGAATCATCAGCTCGTCGGTGAGTCCAATGCATAATGCTTGCGAGAGGTTGGTGGGAGGATGGCACCCATGGGTGATGATGCTGAGGAGCCTCGACAGGTGACGGCCAAACAACTCGTCGGTTGCGTCGATATGACAAATGTCAGGCCGCGAGTGATCCATCACAATCTCCAGTGCCATTCTGGTACAGGCCTTTGGCTCATCCTCCACTCGGGGTTCCTTCTGTGGCATCATGAACAAAGGGACAGAGACGGGGAAGAGGGCAAGGAGCGTTGCGACGGGGTGCCAAGAAGAATGCGGGCCAGGAAGGAGTGTCGGAGGAGTGGAAAGGAGGGAGGTTGGTGGCAGCAAGGCAGGGGGCGGCGGGGTGGGCAGTGAATCGGAGGGGGGTGAGTCGGGAGGTGTGGTAGCAGAGGAAGCGGGCGGGGGCGTCTGGGGGAATGGAGGGGAGGAGGAGAGGGGGGCCACTGATTGCCAATCGCACACCTGCCCACCTGCTCAACCGCACACCTGCTCAACCGCACACCTGCCCACCTGCTCAACCGCACACCTGCTCATCTGCACACCTGCACACCTGCTCATCAGCCCTGCTCAACACACCTGCCCATCTGCCCACCCCACCAAACCATTTGCTGGGCTGTGCTGTGGACGACGGCATTTTGTTGTAAGATAATACTAACGATGTACAAAAAGTTGGGTAGTCAGGAAGGTGGGCGGTTTGGCAATTAGTGCTCCTTCTCCGATCCGCAGACGCGCCTTCGCAGCTGCGACCGCCTGAGGGCAATAAGGCGTTCATTGGGCCCACACGCTCGCTCCAAGGGGCCTTGACTTCTACACAGGAGCGTGCGCCCAACAGAACGCCTTAATGCCAGGACGCCCCTCCATGTAAGTGGGTCAACGTGGCACCATCAAAGTCTTACTCCCGAGTCTTCTACACAGGAGCGTGCGGCCAAATGAACGCTTATTGCCTGCCACCTGGGGACCTGAAGAGGGGTCGCAGGCGCGCGCCATGGGCCCGCGCCCCAGGAAAGAGAGGAGGAAGAGGGAAGATGGAGGGGAGGGCGGAGCGGCAGCTCTCCCCTCCGGCGCTAACGTGTCTTCCGGCCTTGTTTAGGTACAAGAAGAAGAGAAGACAGGGGGTTCCAGAGCCAGGCGGGAAGGGCCGCGGCTCGCCGCGGCCACTCGTAGGGGTGGGGAGGGTGGAAATCGACTTTTTAGGATTGGGCCCAATTGGCCTTGTGATGGCATGGGACGATTTGTTGTGATCCTAGATGGGAAATACGTATTTACCGTATTTGGCCAGAGACCAAATAAATACATATGTATTTGGCTGTATTTGAAGCGTGTCCTGGGTTGTAGGTTGTAGGCCTCGAATGTATTTGAAATGTATTTGGCCGGAGGCCAAATACATATGTATTTGGCTGTATTTGCAGGCCCCTGCACCGTATTTCCCATCTAGGGTTGTGATGGTAGAAATGCACCTTCCAACTTCCAAGTCTCAAGTCTCAGCTTCAGCTTCTACCTCTACCTCTTTCGCGCGCGCGCGCTCTGACGGGCGAACAATCTCATTGTTTGGTCGGGTGCCTTCGTTTGCCCATGACAGACAGATGGTGCCCTCCGCGCCCCCCTAGTGAGTGACCGGGCTGCTCTCCGAGCTCCCTGCCCCCCCCTTCCCCCTCCCCCTCCCCCCCTCTCCCTCTCCCCTTCTCCCACAGCAGCTCACTCAAGAAAATACCGCCCGGGGGGGGGGGGGGGGGGGGGGGAGGGGGGAGCGCGGCGTCGGCGAGAGCCCGTGGGAGCCCCCCCTCCCCCCTCCCCCCCCCCCGCGCGCCTCGTCTCCGTCCACCCCCGCCCCCCTGTCCCCCGCCTCTCGCGTCTCTCTCTCACTCACACACACACTCTCTCTCTCCATTCTCCCTCTCCCTCTCTCCCTCTCTCTCCCTTTCTCTCCCCCTCCCTCTCTCCCTCTCCCTCCCTCTCCTTCTCCCTCCCCCTCCTCCTCCTTCTCCCTCCCTCCCTCTCCAGCGCTCAGGTCCTCGTGGGCAGCTCACAATGGTCAAGTCGTACCACCGCTACGTGGCCGAGGATCGCTGGGGCCTCGTGGCCTCGTCGCTCGGGCGCGTCGCCACGGTGGGAGAGCGGGCGCTTACGCCTGCTCTCGAGGCTGCCCAGTTATGGTCGCTACGCCATGGTGGACTCATCCACTCCTTCTGCGGACCGCCTGCGCTCAGCACGGAGGTGTCGGCGCTCTGCCTCTCTCCTGACCGCTCTCTCCTCGGGCTGGGACACGCCGATGGCACAGTGCGACTGTGGGAGATTGAGGAGGCGGCTGAACGCGTCACTCTCTCTGGACACCGCGGCTCCGTGCTCTGCCTCGCCTTCTCCGCGGATGGAAGCCTGCTCAGCTCGGGGGGTGCCGACACTCTACTCGTACTGTGGGATGTGGTGGCCGAGGCTGGACGCTGCAAGCTGCGCGGACACCGCGGAGCGGTGACCGGCGTCGCGATTCTCTCCGAGTCGCTCCACGCTCTTGCCTCCGTCTCCAAGGACGGGACGCTCCGCCTGTGGGATTTGCACACCCAGCACTGCGTGCAAACAGTTGGTGTGCCATCGGGGGAGCTCTGGGCAATCTGGGCCGACGAAGGAGCCGGCACGCTGCTCACAGGCGGTGCAGGCGGTGAGCTACTTCTGTGGAGTGTTGAGAGGGCGCCGGTCGACATCGGCCAGCGCGCTGCTGACGACGAGGACACTGGGGCGGGCGAGGCGGCAGCTGCACCGCCTCTGCGAGGCGTACCTGTTGGCGAGGAAAGCATATGGGTTGCAGCGCGCGCCTCACTGTGCGGCGCACTGCCCACATCAGCGTCGTCACGCGTAGCGCAGATCGAGGCATCGGAGGATGGATCCCTTGTGGGCGTCCTCTACGCCGACAAGACGATGGGAATCTGGCGCGTGCGCGACGGCAGCGAGCGGCTGCGGCGGGCGAGCAAACGGAGGGCAGAGCGTGCGCGCAAGCGCAAGAAACGCGGCAAAGGCGAGCCGGAGCCAGCTGACGAGATGGAGGAGGAGGAAGATGTCGAGGGTAGCGGGGGCGTCACCGGAGCAGAGGAGGCGTTGGCAGCCTTTGAGCCCATCTGTGGGCTCCGCGGCACGCACAAGCTTCACTCGTTCAGCTTCCTTGGCCGTGCATTGCGCGGGGCAGCCAAAGTGCAGCTGCTCGTGGTGCAGCGCGACAACTCAGCAGCAGTGTGGGAGGTTGACGTAAAGGCTCGCACGGCGGCACCAGTGGAAGGAGGATGCGCGACACCCGCGGGACACCGTGCCGAGCCGCGCGCCCTCGCGATGAGTGGCGATGATGCGATGGTCGCCTCCGCGTCGGATGGTGAAGCAAGAGTGTGGAGCATGAACTCTCGCCAATGCATTCGCACGGTCCGCTGCGGCTATGGTCTGAGCATCGCCTTTATGGGAGGAAACCGCTTCCTCTTGGTGGGCACCAAGGCGGGTGCGCTTCAGCTCTTTGAGCTGGCAACGGGAGAGCTGGTCTGCGAGGAAACCGAGGCCCACACCGGCGCTGTGTGGGCGCTCGACGTCGCACAGAGCGGTGCGCTTGCCGTGTCAGCGTCTGCTGACAAAACCATCTCGACATGGCAGATGGCGGATGGCCGGCTCGTGCGCGAGCAGAGTATTGAATTGGGCGACGACGCAATGTGCAGCGCCTTCACACCCGACGGCGCCAAGGTTATCGTCGGGATGCTCGATGCTAGCGTGAAACTCATCGACCTCGACTCTGAGAAGACGCACCTCACTCTCTATGGGCACAAGCTTCCGGTGTGCACCGTCGCAAGCGCAAATCTGTCGTGCCGCCCGACCCCTCCTTCATCGCCTCCCGAAATATTGGCGCACTCTTTATCCACCCCCCTCTCATGCGCATCGCAGGTCCTTGGCGTTGGTGCCTCGTCCGACGGCCAGATCGCCGCCTCCGTCTCGGCTGACAAGAGCTTGAAGCTCTGGGGCCTTGACTTTGGCGATTTGCATCGCTCGCTCTATGCTCACACCGAGCCAGTGACGTCGCTCGCTTGGGTGCCGCGCACGCACTACCTTTTCACATGCGGTAAGGACGGGCTTATCAAGTACTGGGACGCGGACGCATTCGTGCTGATCCATATGCTGCGCGGTCACCATTCCCAGATTTGGAGCGTCGTCGCCTCGCGCTCAGGTGCCCACCTTGTCTCCGCCTCCCGTGACCGGAGCCTCCGGTTGTGGACACGCTCTGAGGAGCAGGTCTTCCTTGAGGAAGAACGCGAGGCAGAAGTAGAGGCCGTGCTTGACGCGTCTATCGAGAAGCAGCAACAGGCAGCCGAGGCGGAGGAAGAGGAGGCGGCCGCGCTTGGCGTTGACGGGCGCGCTGGTGGCGAGTCGGGCGCAGCGGGCCGGCGTACACTCGAAAGTGTGAAGGGAGCTGAGCGCGTGCTCGAGGCGCTCAAGACGCTTGACGAGGAGGACGAGCGAGTGCGCGAGTTCGAGGTAGCGCTCGCCGCTTGGCGCACCGCCCCCGGCTCGCGACCTCAACCGACCCTGGCTCCAAATCTCCTCCTACTCAACCTCTCGCCCGGCGCCTATCTCCTGCGCGCGCTCAACAGCGTGCGCTCTGCTGAGCTAGAGCAAGCGCTCCTTCTGCTCCCGTTTGAGTCAGTGCGCGGCCTACTGCGCCGACTGCTGCCTCTTCTGCCGGTCGAGGCACCAATCGAGCTGATGGCACGCTGCGTCCTCTACGTCGTGCGCGTGCATCACAAGGCTATCGTGGCAAACCGCTCATTCGTAGAGCTCCTCCAACCGATTGCCGCAGCTCTACATAGCCGTGTTGCGCGCGAGCGCGCCACTCTCGGATATAATGTGGCGGCGCTCGGATTTCTGCGGCGAATTGTTGAGCGCGATGGTGGGGGGCGCTTCTTCGAGGGTGCGACTGCAGGGCCAGGCGACGGGCACGCATCGATTGCAGAGCTGCGCCGAAGAACGGCCGCGCAGGAAAAAGCAGGCGTGCGCGGCAAGAAGAACAGTAGGCGGAGTGTCGGCGCCGCCTCGTGAGTGCCTGCATTGACGCGGCGTGCACCGCAAGATGAGGAATCTTCTCGAGGGCACAACCAGTATGAGACTAGGGCCAACACTGGTTTGTCGTGCTAGGTAGGGTGCACATTATGCTCTCTCTTTTGTTATTCGTTTCTCTTGCGAAAATGTGCTATGAGGCAACCCTCACGTCGTGAGGCTACCAATGTGTCATGAGGTAGCAAATTTAAAATTAAAAACCTTCTAATATTCTTACCGCACTCGCGGCGAATGGAACCACTACCTACTACACATAGTACGTAGCATACTTTCTACACCCCCACTCCCCAGCCCTTCTCCCCCCGTCATCAGGCGGCTCCCCCCGTGCACTACTAGGGGGATAGGGGTGAAGGGCTTAGATATGGTCCGGTGGCCCGCGCCACCCCCCGGTGATCTTTCCCCCCCTTCCTCCCGTGTCTCCGAGTGGGCGGCGGCTTCAATCCCGACTTATCCTGTAAACAGGAGCGGGACTTACCAATTTTTCGGTGAGCGGAGCTCTCGCTCCGCCCACCCCCTTCTCCGCGCCCTCTCTGCCCTCTCCTGCGGCACGCGCGATGGCGCGCCTGCGGCAGGCCTCCAGCTGCCCTCTGGCGACCCCTGGAGGCTCCTGGAGGCCAGCTCAGGGGGCAGAGGAGGCTGGGGCTGGGCCCTGGCCTCCCCTGCCTCTCCCTCGCTGGCGCTCCCGAGCCTCAGGGGCCCCCACGCTGCACCTGTCTGCCTGTCGACCAGGGGGGGAGGGGGGGTTGGAGAAATGGGCTGGCCACGACAGGCCGGGACGAGCGAATCAGGCGAGCCTGTGGGGAAGGGAGTGGGTCAGTAGGGCAGTGGCCTCCTGGCAAAGGTGCGGGCCATCAAAAGTCCCAGTGCACCACCCGAACACGGGGGAAAATTTACCCCGCATATATACATGTTATATTTAATAGAGTATTCGACCCCCTCTCCCCCCCCCCCAACACACACACACTCAATTGCATCGTGATCACGGCAGAGTAACGAGTAACCTGCACCTTGAGCTTCCTCAGCTGTGAGAGCATTGGCTGGCTCTCCGCGCCAATCGGGTTGCATGAGAGGTCCACCGACGACAGCCGGAAGCTCCGCGCAAGCTCCACAGGCGCTGCACGCCAGCCATCAGGCATGCCAGGAGGATGGGTGGTTCCTCCCCCATGGCAGGGGAGGAGTGGAGAGAGGGGGGGGCTCGTGCCCCCCCATGGGTCAACCAAGTATAAACTTAGTTGACTCAGCAAATTTAAAATTAAAATTATTTAATATTCTCACCGCACACGCGGGCCCGCGGACCCACTATACTTTTTTCACGCAGCAGCAACTTTCTACACCCCTACTCCCGCGGCCCTTCTGCCCCCGCAATCAGGCGACTCCCCTCGTGCACTACTAGGGGGATCAGGGTGAAAGGCTTAGATATGATCCGGTACCCCCCCCCCCCCCCCCCGGTGATCCGTTCGCCCCCTTCCTCCTATGCCTAGCGGGCTGGCGGCGGCCTCAGACCTGACTTATCATGTATCACGTATCCTGTACCTGTACTTGTAAACAGGTGCGGGGCACTTACCTATTTTAAATACTTTTTTTCGGTGGGCGGATGCTCTCGCTCCGCCCATCCCTTTCTCCCTTCTCCTTCTCCGCGCTCTCTCTCCCCTCTCCCGCGGCACGCGCGATGGCGCGCCTGCGACAGGCCTGCAGCTGCACTCTGGCCTCTGGCGACCCCTTGGGGGCTCCTGGAGTCCTGGAGGCGCCAGCTCAGTCAGGGGGCAGAGGAGGCTGAGGCTGGGACCTGGCCCCCCCTGCCCCTCCCTCACTGGCGCTTCTGAGCCTCAAGGACCCACACGCTGCAACTGTCTTCCTGTCGGCCAGGGGGGGAGGAGGGGTTGGAGCAATGGGCGGGCCGCGACAGGCCGGGGCGGGCGAATCACGAATCAGGCGAGCCTATGAGTGAGAGAGTGGGTTGCAGGAGGCAATCTGCTCCTGGCAAGCCATAAAAATAAACTGAAGATTCTCCTGGCAAGCTATAATGCATGTCAGGCGGAGGAGGGGTGGTTCCTCCCCCACGGCGTGTCACGTGTCACACGCAACAGGCGTGTATGTTTGTTTTGCCACAGGAACACCACACCAGCACACCAGCAGGTCTGGCCCAGCCCACCCCTTGCACTTGGCCCGTTGTAGTGCACGCGGCCCCCCCCCCGATACCAAAGACCAAAGACAAAGGAATGAAAAAAAAACCTTTTAATATTCTCGCCACACGCGCGGCTATGTAGCTGTCCATCGTAGCCACGCCCGTTTCCCTTCCTTTCCCTCACTTCCCGCCTTGCGGCAACTCCCCTCGTGCTCTACTTAGGGGCCCAGGTTGTGGGGGGGGTTGGGTAGGGCGGGGGTGCACCGGCCCCTAGTAGTCACTCGCCTTCCTCCTGTGCCTCTAGGTGGCCCGTTCCTCACTGCGTCGGGGTGTGAGTGGTTGATCGTTGCTGCGTCTCCTTTGTTTTCATCGCCCATCCCAACTAAGTTTATACTTGGTTGACCCATGGGGGGGCACGAGCCCCCCCCCTCTCTCCACTCCTCCCCTGCCATGGGGGAGGAACCACCCATCCTCCTGGCATGCCTGATGGCTTGCCAGGAGGCCACTGCCCTACTGACCCACTCCCTTCCCCACAGGCTCGCCTCATTCGCCCATCCTGGCCCCTCGTGACCAGCCCATTGCTCCAACCTCCCCTCCCCCCCTGGTCGACAGGCAGACAGGTGCAGCGTGGGGGCCCCTGAGGCTCGAGAGCGCCAGCGAGGGAGAGGCAGGGGAGGCCAGGGCCCAGCCCCAACCTCCTCTGCCCCCTGAGCTGGCCTCCAGGAGCCTCCAGGGGTCGCCAGAGGGCAGCTGGAGGCCTGCCGCAGGCGCGCCATCGCGCGCGCCGCAGGAGAGGGCAGAGAGGGCGCGGAGAAGGGGGTGGGCGGAGCGAGAGCTCCGCTCACCGAAAAATTGGTAAGTCCCGCTCCTGTTTACAGGATAAGTCGGGATTGAAGCCGCCGCCCACTCGGAGACACGGGAGGAAGGGGGGGAAAGATCACCGGGGGGTGGCGCGGGCCACCGGACCATATCTAAGCCCTTCACCCCTATCCCCCTAGTAGTGCACGGGGGGAGCCGCCTGATGGCGGGGGGAGAAGGGCCGAGGAGTGGGGGTGTAGAAAGTATGCTACGTACTATGTGTAGTAGGTAGTGGTTCCATTCGCCGCGAGTGCGGTAAGAATATTAGAAGGTTTTTTTTCATCGCCCATCCCTTTTTTGGGGTGTTTTCTAGGAGGGAGACGTGCCTCAGCCTTAGGTGAGTTTTTCGGCTAGGCCGAGTGTCTCTGCCACGAGGCCGAGGTTGTCGTTCATTGTCAGCTTTCCTTTGTCGTTTTCTGTAAAAATGGGGGCGCTGAGCTCTAACGGTCTTTTCAGCTTAGGTTTTCTACCCTGGGCCACCTTACGAGTGCGCACTCGGTGATCGCCGTTTGGCGGGGCAATGCCCCTCACCAGGGTAGTGAACCTTATTAGCGTGGATTCCAAGACCGGTATGTAGTGGTACGTGTGTGATTCAAACTCCATTCTGTAGAAGTCTCTTATTATGTATCGCCATGCTATTACATAGAGGGTTTTTAGGCTATCTGGCGTGGTTTCTGCCGGGTATATGCAAACAGTCTGTCTTTTGTTTTCTGTTTTTTTGGCCTATTTGGTTTTGGGGTGTAGTTAGCGATTGCGTCTAATGTGTCGAAGATTTTCCTCGTCGCGGGGCACCACGCTAGGTGACACGAATCTTCTTGGTATTTGTCGCACATTCTGCATTTTCTCGTCGTGCTATTCTCGAATCTGTTCCTGGTACCTATCCTCCTGTGAGTGATGAAGACAAAGGAATGAAGGGGGTGGTGTAAGGGAGTGAGTATACTGGGGTATAGGCGATGTCGTGAGTGAGTACGTGGTCCGCTATAGCTAGCGAGAGTAGCCCGAATCTTCAGATGTTTTATTATTAGGCATGTAGAAAAGCCCTGTGCCCTGTAAAAACTATTGTTATAGTTTGACCTATGGAGCGTGCCGCGACCGCTCCCGAGCCCCAGGCGACCCTCGCCACCGCGCCCCACCTGGGACGCCCCATGCCGCCCGAGGCGGCTCGTCAGAAAGCCCTCTCAAAGCCCATCCAGCCCATCCAAACCACACCCGCGCAATCGCGCGGGGTGGCGAGCACTGGCACCGAACAGGTTGCCACCATACCTTTGCGTAGCATGCAGGGGGTCTTCGAGACCCCCTCCAACAGTGGGAAAACCTCCCACCCCAAGAGCACCTCATGTGGGAGGGCAGCTCAGCTGCCCTTCCCATGGTGGAAACCTCTACCATCAGTGCACCCATCATGGGAGGGCACTTCACAACCATCGATCTTCCATGGAGAGCACCCCATGCCTCTGTTTCCCAACATGTTGATGTTGACACACTTGTTTCCTTCACCCCACTCTTGTGGGCCACAAGTATCTACAGCTCAGTACCCTGCCTTGGGCCCTCCTTCAACACTAGACTCCCTCTCCCACTCCCCCTTCACACCACAACCAACCCAAACAGCACGAACCCCCTCACCCTCTGTTTCAAGCACCAAAAATTTCAACTCAAACTCAAGACCCATGTTGATACACTTACACTTATCGTTTTCACCCCACTCTTGTGGGCCACAAGTACCTACAACTCAGTGCCCTTTGGGCCCTCTTCCAATACCTGAATCCCACTCCCACTCCCTCTTCCAACTACCAACAACCCAAGAAGCACAACCCCCCTCGCCCTCTTTTTCAAGCACCAATAATTTCGACTCAAGACAAGAGGGAGGACACGTCTTGAGGCGGCGTCGCTGCCCATGCCTAGCGCAAGGGTATAGCGCCCCCACTCAGACATCTCCTTCCCCACAGCTCCTCTCTGAGGAGTTGCTCCTCTCCCTCCCATTAGGCCCCCTTGCCTGCGAGACCAAAACAGGATCCTGGCGTGGGGGGCTGTTTGAGTGTGGAGGGAGGGGTGCTACAGCTAGCGCAGGTAGAAAGCTAGTGAAGAGCTGGGTGGCATAAGGGGGAAGGGCGCTTGCGCTTGCCGCGGCAGGGAGTTCTGTCTTGAGTTAGCGCTAGTTCCGTTCCTTTGCCGCGCCGCGACCCATAAAAATTTGTTAAAAATTAAATTAAAAGCCCTGTGCCCTGTTTGCGACCGCCCTAAAATATTAATATTATATTTGGCATGTGCGCCCCGACAACAGGTCCACACCGTCCCCATCCATAACGTCACGAGGCACCCACCGACCGCGCTTTGTCGTCCCCCAGTTGTGCATACCGTCCACTCCCCGGATGTATGGCGGCACTGCTCATGGCCAACGTCATTGGGACTTTAGAAGACCAAGCTTGCCCTGGAATGACCAAGAACCGCACGCCTTGCACATCGGCAGCCAAAGCCAGCGGCCGACGTCGCCTACATACAATCCCACCACCCTGTCCATCCCCTATGACTAGAATTTCGATCCAACCACCATTCCCTTCGCTCCCTCCCATAACTGCCTCCTCAGCGTGTTGCGAGCCATGCTTCGGTACAGCACCTCGCCTACTATCAATACGTTCTGTGGGCCTCTAACCCATTCATGGTGGAGTTGCAAAGCAAACTCAACCAACTGTGACGTGCACCAAGTGCGTCTAGCCCGTTTTGCGGAAACACTCTCGTTGCGTAATTGCGCTCACCACAATGTGGCAGCGCCAAGCTATGCGTATCACATGGCGCAGCGTCACATTTGCCGACCGCTCAAAAAGGCCCCGAGAAGTGCCTGCACTGTGCGTCGCGCACGACAAGTCCAGTTACGTGCCAGGTCGAGCGTGTCCCGTCCATCTGGACACAGCCCATTAGGCGAATGAAATCCCCGGGAATCGCGTCGAACGCCGCTTCCGACCTCGCGTACGACCAGCGGTGTCAGTCTGGGCCGAACCCATTCCAGTCTCTCGATCAGCTTGAACAGAATCTGTCCGTGCAAAACGTCATAGCGGAAATCCAGTTCGCCACCCACACACATTGCGCTAAGAGAACACATTTGCCAAGAACTCAGCCCGTATGGCCGAAGACAACAGAATGCGCCCAGCTATATATGTCTTGTGTGGCTGCAACGCGTGACTCCTTCGCTTTGTCAAGCAAGAGTTTCAGGTAGTCCTTCTGTGGCGACTGTTGAAGGAGGGCGGTGTCCGGTACAAGTGAGTCCATGCACAACACATGATCGCGCACTTGGGCAGTGAGGACTCATTGTGGGTGAGGAGAGGCACTTGCGTGGTGAGCAGTGCGAATCAAGGAGTCGCGCATTCAAGGCATTGTGTGCTCCCACGGTGGTACACACTAAGCAGGCAATATTGCGCACCTCCCGAGCCTGACTAGTGAAGGCCGAACCGAGCGTCATTGCGAGATCACCGATCACCCCCACCGCTGAGCGCACTAAGTCGTCTGTGATGGGCTCGGAGCGTCGAATCGACTCAGCAACCTGGCGCACAAGGGGGCATCAACACGAGTCTAGGCGACAATGACGATGTGCTGGTCTTGCTCGCAAAGTGCAGCGACAACGGGGAACACATGCGCCCGTCCGTGCCTATCCACGCTTCCGTGTGCCGAAGGGCTTGATCGACCAGTGCGCTCATAGGAGGCGCGCAGTACCCGAAGCAGCAGATTCATTGCGTCGGGCAGGTACGGCTGAAATGCTGTGCCCTTCTTGCCTTCGCGGAGCCCCTGTAGCACGCCCGTGTACGCCTCAAAAATGCCCTCGCGCAACTGCCCCAGGTAATCGACCAAGTCTGGATTCGACACATCGAGTGACGTCATCCCAGCTTGCTGTAGCATTCGCATCGTCTCCGGCAGGTAGGGCTCAAAGTCGCCTCCTACCGCAAGCGCAACATCTCCAAAGCACGAGAGAATTGGGGGCTTGACGTTGCGGTTGAGCGCCGGCTCCTGCAGATTTTTCAGCAACAGCTGCACAATTTCGGGGCAATAAGGCGACATCTCGGCCTCCAGAGCTCGGCAGATGTCGCCAACGACGCCAACTGCGACCGCGCAGACTTGGTGCTCCTGGTGGTTGGATAGGCCGAACGACAGGAATGGACGGAAGTGGGGCATGTAATTTTTGAAGTCCTTTCCAACAGCTGCAGAGGCCAAGGCGGGGAGGGAGTCGAGGTGGTTACCCATGCCGTGAGGCGGGAGAATCCAGTGAATTGTGGCCGGGGGTGGGGGCCGTGCCGCTAGGGGCGGCGCAAGTTCCATCAGAGAGTGCTTGAAATATGAACGTGTTGTGTCCTCATTCGACCATCAGCGAGAGCATTTCTCCTCACTGGAATGCGCGCTGGCCGGCTAGCATAGGTGCACACGGGCGCTGGAACGGGACGGTGATGGGCGGACAGCCAGGAGTGAGGGTAGGAGCCTCACCGCTGGCAACTGCTCCCACCGCCATGAGCGTCTCCTCGTGGAGCGTGGCGTTCTTGGAGCCGGAGACCTTGAGGAAGAGCTCCATCATCTTATCGGCGAAGGGGCACGCGCGCTTGCCCAGCTTCTGCGTCACCACCTGCAGCGAACCACAGAGCAGCCCCTGCAAGTCGTTGAGCTGTTCGCGGTCATCATTCGACACAATCTGGATCGAGAAAGACGCCTCGAGACGAGAGGCAATCACGGGCAAAAGCTGCTCGATGTGCGGCAGCGTGTCCTCAGCCGCATTGGTGAGAGTTGTGTTCAGCGCCTCGTAAGCCGAGGTGCGTAGGTTGTGGTCGTTGGCATCGGGCCGCTCTGTGCACTGCAGCAGCGCGCGTGCGAGGTCTACGAAGTGGGGCGATAGCACGTTGGTCGGATCATCACGCTTGTCCTCGCAGTGTTCGGCCAGAGCATGCAGCGCGCAGCACACGTTGGCTGCGACGCGGGGCTCGTCCTTCAAGCCGGCGAGGAGGACGCCCTCCGCCTCGGGCGGCTCGCCCGGCTGCAGCGCGTGCGTCATCTGCACCCATTGCTGCTGCGAAATGAAGAGGATGTGGAGCTCGCACACCCGGCCGATGGCCCAAGCCGCCGTGTCGCGCACTTGCACAGACTGGTCGCGCATGAGGCGGATCAGCAGGTCGATCGCGTGCGGCATGACCGGCTGTAGGACATGCTGCGAAGGGCCGTCGAGAATAGAGCCAAAGGCGAAAGTTGACGCCTCGCGCCGACGCCAGTCCACCGAGTTGATGTGCTTCTCAATGAAAGGCATCACGAACTGCACCACCTCGTCTTTGACGGTCTCCGACACGTGGGCAAGGCAGGCGCCCGCCGCCATTGCCACATTCCAGTCCTCGTCGTCGTCCTCTGACTGCTTGCACAGCGCCTCGAGGAGCAATGGCACCAGATACTGAAGAGCACCTCGGATGAAGAACTGGCACTGGCGGGATGGCTCACGTTGCTCCTCCCTCGCCTCTTCGGCCTCCTCGAGAATCTCAATCTCTTCCTCACAAATAGTGGACCAGAATTCGATGGCCTGCTGGCCCACCTCATCCTCATCGGGGTCCTTCGTCGCCTTCTCGATAGACTGGAGAGTGAGCTGATAGAGCGCCTGCATGTACGGTGCGAGCTTGTCGTAGTAGAGCTCGACCACCCGCACGCAGCACTCAAAGGCTGCGCAGCGGAGCTCCTTGGATTCCGAGGTGACTGTCTCGCATACCGTCTGCATGATGTAGTTACGCTCATTCTCCTTCTCGAAGTTGGCTCTGACGAACTCGAGAGCGTTGATCAGCGCCTGTGTGGCAGCCAGACGTACCTGCTCGTCTGCCTCAGTCTTTTGCATGCCCTGCACAACTGCCGTCAAGATGAGGTTCGATTGAGGCTCGAGCGCCTCAGGCTCAATCTCCTCGCAGATGTAGCCGAGCGCCTCGAGGGATGACTGCTTAACAAACGCATTTGGCGCGGCGGTGACGTTGGTTACAAGACCCTGGATCAAGTCTGGCCATTGGTTTGCAGGGAGGTCAATCGTCGCCATGGCGGAAACCGCTTGCGCAGCAGTGTGGCGCGCTGCCTTGACGCTACTGTTGAGAGTCTGCAGCACCGCCATCTTTATCTGCTGCTTCCCGGTGGGGTCTAGAGTCAGCCAGGCCTGCGCAGCCGCCTGCTGTCGCATCGCATCCTGAAGATAGGAGAGAACATGCGCAATTGGTCAGACGTGCATTTTCCAACCGGGCCAGTTGCTTCCACCATGGCAGCCGCACGCCTGAGGGCCATGAGGCATCGAGGCCATACCGCCCCACTGAAGTTCCAAGCGCGGCGGCGGGCAAGCTGCAGCGAAGGGCGCGCAGATGGTTCGCCCGGCGTGCACCTTTGCAGTTAGGCAGTTCTTGAGTACCAAACCCGCAGCCTGGCGGATATGCAGTGGCTTCGCCTCGTTGGCCAGCTCCGTCGACATGAGTGACATGAGCATCGGCTGAAGGTGATAGTAGCAGGCGGACGTAAGGTTAGAGACCAGTCAATTCCCTGCGCAAGCGCGCGTCCCTCAGCTCCATCTCGTTACGGCTTCCTCTCTCCCTTTGCCTCTCACTCCTTCTCTCACTCCATCAGACCGTTCAGCGCTTCGCACCCTCCCTCTGCCAGCGCCCCTCGCCCCATCTTGCTGCCGCCCTGCCTCACACTTTCTCGGACTCCGCCAAAGCTATCTGCCCTCCACAGCAGCTGCTCTCCACACCCCTTCCCCCCTCTCACCCCCCCCCCCCCTCCCTCCCCCCCCCCCCCTCTCTGCACTACTCCAGAGGCGCAGCCGCCTTCCCCCCTCCCCCTCTCCTCCCCCTCTCCCCGCGGCGTAGGCGGCCTCACCAGGTTGGATGCCTTGAGCATCTCGATGTGCTGTTCCGCCCCCTGCCGCACGCTCGGGTCGGGCGACTGCGCCGCCTCCAGCACCTGAGTTACGTCCATGGCTGCCCCGCGCCCTCGACGCCGCGCTGCACTTCTCTCCTCTCCCTCCCAGCGTCCTCTCTCTCCCCCCTCCCCCCCCTCTTGTCCCTCTTATCATTATGTATTCTCCCCTATTTCACACGTTTCTGGCTGAGTCTCTCTCCTCTCCTTTTCTCCCTCGCGCGCGCGCGCTGCCGCGCGCCCCCCACCCGCGCCCTCCCCAAACAAACACCTGTGCCCTCTCTCCTCTCTCCTCTCTCCTCTCTAACCTCTAACCTCTCCTCTCTCCTCTCTCCTCTCTCCTCTCTCCTCTCTCCTCTCTCCTCTCTCCTCTCTCCTCTCTCCTCTCTCCTCTCTCCTCTCTCCTCTCTCCTCTCTCCTCTCTCCTCTCTCCTCTCTCCTCTCTCCTCTCTCCTCTCTCCTCTCTCCTCTCTCCTCTCTCCTCTCTCCTCTCTCCTCTCTCCGCTCTCCGCTCTCCCCTCTCCCCTCTCCTCTCTCCTCTCTCCTCTCTCCCCTCTCCTCTCTCCTCTCTCCTCTCTCCTCTCTCCTCTCTCCTCTCTCCTCTCTCCTCTCTCCTCTCTCCTCTCTCCTCTCTCCTCTCTCCTCTCTCCTCTCTAACCTCTCCTCTCTCCTCTCTCCTCTCTCCTCTCTCCTCTCTCCGCTCTCCCCTCTCCTCTCTCCGCTCTCCCCTCTCCCCTCTCCTCTCTCCTCTCTCTCCTCTCTCCCCTCTCCTCTCTCCCCTCTCCTCTCTCCCCTCTCCTCTCTCCCCTCTCCTCTCTCCTCTCTCCTCTCTCCTCTCTCCTCTCTCCTCTCTCCTCTCTCCTCTCTCCTCTCTCCTCTCTCCTCTCTCCTCTCTCCCCTCTCCCCTCTCCCCTCTCCCCTCTCCTCTCTCCTCTCTCCTCTCTCCTCTCTCCTCTCTCCTCTCTCCGCTCTCCCCTCTCCCCTCTCCCCTCTCCCCTCTCCCCTCTCCTCTCTCCTCTCTCCTCTCTCCTCTCTCCTCTCTCCTCTCTCCTCCTCTCTCCTCTCTCCTCTCTCCTCTCTCCTCTCGCCTCTCGCCTCTCGCCTCTCGCCTCTCCCCCCTCCCCTATCTCCTCTCCCCCCTCCGCTCTCTCCTCTCTCTTCTCTCCTCTCCCCTCTGCCCTCTCCCCTCTCTCCCCTCCCCCCTCCCCTCTCTCCTCTCCCCTGTCCCCTCTCCCCTCTCCCCTCCTCTCCTCCTCTCCACTTTTCGTTCCCTCTCTCCTTGTCGCTCGCCCATCTCTCTCACGCCTTCTTCCCGCTCCTCTCTTCCCCAGCACATGGACGCTCCCCCTCAGTCCTCGCCTCCCGTCACCACTCCCTAAGAGAAACAAGACATTTGAACTCTGGTTCCACCAGCTCCCCCAGCCGGCTCGCCCTCTTCTCCGAGAGTACCCACACTGACTGCTCGATTCCCTCTTCTTTCTCTCGGCTGCCTACTTTTTCTCCTACAACACCTCCCTCTCCTACGGCAACACCGTGCTCTTTCGACACGCAGCGTGTGTCGACTCTCTCTCTCTCTCTTCTCTCTATCCATCTCCTCTGCCCACGTCTCGCTCAGCCCACGCCCATCGAGGACACCCCCTCTACTCTCACCTCTCCCCCCCCCTTTCCCCTCTCCCCCCCCCCGGTTCCCTCGCGTGCCTTCCTCGAGATAGAGAACTCTCTTCTCATCGACGAGAGAGAGCATCTACGAGAGAGAGCACCAGCCGGCCGCAGGCGCCCCCCCCCCCCCCCCCCCGCGCGCGCCCACCGACGAGCAGGGGAATCTTCCGAGAGAGAGGAGGGGCACAGAGAGAGAGAGGGGAGAGGGAGAGAGGCACGCTCCACGCTGCCGCTCCCGCCACGGGGCCCATGGTCTTCCCCTTCCCCTCCCCCCCGCCCCCCCCCGCCCCCAACCCCTCGAGCCAGCCCCGCGCGCACGGCGGGTCATGGTACGCCAGTGACGCCTGAGAGGCCGCTCAAACAGGGGGGTCGTAGAGTGAACAATGACCTCGGAGTCAGAGTTGAGTGCTGCGGAAATCGGCGGATTGTTTCAGTAGAAAATTCCCAACACACCCAACAAGCACGTATCCCCGGGCCGTTGGGACCCAGACCCCCCCTTACATTGTAAACACGGGTTTACCGGTTTACCATGTTTGTGTTTGTACAGAGGCTACAAGTAGGTGGTACAAAAAATACTCGAACGCGAACGCAACTCAAACTTTTTGACCGTTTGAACATAGTCAACTACCTACTACTCCCTTGACCCCCAAAGTGAACACTGTGAAAAACACTGACAATTTTCCTCGCGCCGCGTACACGCGGCGCTCAACACCTCGCGGCTGCGCCGCGAACACACCCAACTCACGGCGCGCGACAATGAACACCCGTCAACTACATACTCACCCCCCCTAAAAAAGTGAACGCGCGTAATATTTTTACCACTTACTTGTAGAGGAACTAAAAACAAGGTCTAGGGCGGTCAAACAGGGGCTTTTTAACTATTAGTAAGGGTTGGGCTGCATTTTTTGACCGTGGCGCGAGGCCCAATAAAAAACCTTCGGGGGGGGCCACCTGCCGCCACGAAAATCTTCGCCAGGAAATGGTGCGATTCTCCCCCCCTCTCCCACCCTCCGTCACGCGCGCTCACGCTCTACCCGTAAAGAATTGGAATTGGCGGTCGCGCCCGCGGGGGGGTCGGTTCCTTGATATCTGTTACTGCTACCCCCCAGGAGCCAAGAGCCAACGCCCCCCAGGAGCTATCGGGGCCCCCGGGCCCCCCGAGAGCTATCGGGGTGGGAAATTTTTTTCCCGATCGCCAACTAAGGCCTGTAACCACTTGGATTTGGGACTAACCGGAAATTGTGGGTAGTGAGAATCCGAATCGGCACGCCTTGCGTGACCACGACGAACATAGAAGACGATATATAACGAAGAAGGAGCGCGCTCATGCCGAAATATTCACGCCGAGAGGCCTGAATACAACACCCCCCGACTCAAATCGAGACGTCTCCCGATGTCGAGCCCGAAGACAGAAGACTACGTCAAGACGTATGCGGAGACTGAAGAAACTGAGGAAGAATGTAACCCATGGATCCATTTGTTGAGCACAAAATCGGCAGCTTAGCGCGGCGGCTTCCGATTTTGTACGTCACATCCTGCCACTTTCTCCCTTTTACAGGAGTTCTGCTCGGACAGTTGCGCTGGGTTAGGGCGCTGACGCGACGCTACGTCTTCCTCCGTCTCTATACGACTTAGCGCTACGCATGAGAACGAGAACGCGTTCGGCTCGAAGGAGATAATACGAACATAGCCCTAGGAAGGAACGAACGGCCTCGAGTGAATTTATACCCCGCGGGTCAATCTTCGAGACCGCTTCGATCTTCTTCGGGTCCATCCGTAGGCCTTCGCGCGAGACGACGTGGCCTAAGTACTCGGCGGAGGTGGCGAAGAAGACGCACTTTGACATTTTGCACGTAAGGCCGGCCCATATGAGGCGTTCCAAAACGAGATCGAGACGACGCAGCATCTGCTCGAAGGAGGCTTCTATCCTCTCTTCGAGGGACGCGCCAACTCCTGTAGACCAGACTCCGACGTCATCCAAGTAGGGCATGCAGATTTCCCACGCGAGTCCACCTAGAACGGCATCCATCACGCGGCACATGTAGGAGGGACCGGATTGAACGCCGAACGGTAAGTAGTTGAACTCGTACTTGCCGCGGTGAGTAGTGAACGCTGTGATATACTTATCGGACTCCTTAATCGGGATACCCCAGAACCCAGAAGCCAGGTCCAAGGTACACAAGAACAGTGAATCGAGACGGCCGTGGCCGGACGTTAGTCGATCGATAGCCTCGACCGTAAGAGGGAGAGGACTATCTTCGATCCGCAACTTGGAATTAACGTCACGGTAGTCTACGCAGAAGCGTACCGAGCCGTCTTTCTTGGTGACCAAGACAACACGAGAAGCCCAGGACGAATTGGATTTACGAATGATGCCCGCGGACTCCATTTTGCAAACCTCGTCTTCAATAATCTTTTCGCCCTCGCGCCCCACTCGGGACGGCGCGTGGCGGTGCGGTTGTACTCCAGGGTTGAGGGGCAACTCCACCTCCATGACGTGAGTGTGATTCGGACTGGTCGGATCCACAGCGAAGGCGCCAATGCGGCGGGCCAGCATTTGTCGAATACGGTCACGTTGGGATTCCGAGAGGTGGTCCTCCGGATCGATCTTGGCGGACTCGAGAAGTTCTCGTTGAGGGTTAGTGAGCGACTCAATCAAGTCCGACGACTCGTCGTCTCCTTCGCTCCGGCCGGTTCCGGAGTGTATTTGGAATCGAACTTGGAGGGAGGCTACTGGATGGAAGGATGGGATGTGAAGGGCCTTGTGCTCGAAGTTAATCACCGTAACCGCCACCGTGTGGTCCTCGCGCGGAAACTCCACTTGAGGGCGAACGAGTGGTGGGTTCTCTAAGGCGTCGCGGACAGGGAGACGGTCCACTAGCATTGCATAGCCCTCGTGTTCTCGTAGGGCTAGGGGGGTGATGGGGTTCGGAAGCGAGCGGAGGCCCGCGGCGGTGGGAGGCGGTCGGGGATCGGGAGCAGGCGGAACGGGGGGAAACGGGGTATCGGGCACATAGTCGGACGGCGGAATGGGGGGCGGCGGAACGGAGGCCGGAGCGGCCGGCCCGGGTTGGGACCATGAGAACGGAGCCGGTGAAGGAACGGCTGGGGGCATTGCCTCCGCAGCAGCAGGCGGCGAGGCGGTGGCTTGATGCGTAGCAGCGCCTGTCTGCAGAAGATTGAGAATTGTGTTGAAAGTTGAGCTCACCTCCCGCCGGAAATCTTCTTGGCGTTGGGCGGCTTGCATTGTCGAATTTTCGAGGTGACGCACGAGACCTCGGAGATTATCGATCTCCACTTGTTGATCAACGGCCCGGGCGGCTGCAGCCGGCGGCGAGGCGACTGAATTTTGGCGCCCATGCCAATATCCCGATCGGGGTGGCGGGACGTATTCTTCGTAAGGCGGGGGGTCGAACGGGGGGACCGATCGCACGGAGGCGGCGTCGTCCGCCGCGCTCACCACGGAGGGAGCGAGGGAGGTATGGACACTTGGCAACGGATCGGCGAAAGAAAGTAGCGCGAAGACCGGCGGTGGGTCTTCGGCTACGGGTGGTGCGATGCCCGCTCCCGTGAGGGGAGTGAAGTCGGGGCCACACGGGGTTGGCGCGGCTTCGGTGGGCGGAGGCGCCACTTGGGCGGACTTGGGCGGTGCTGGAAGGAGGAGTTCTTCAAGGGGAGAGGCGGAGCTCTTTGGAGCTCCAACCTCGGCTTGGGGTGGCTTGGGTGGCTCGGGTTCGGATGGGGCATCGGGTGATTCTTGGGCGGGGGATGAAAGGTCCTCTCCACCTTGGAAACTCGGAGGGGCGACGGCCGAAGGCGCGAGCGCCGATTTTGTGCTTGTCGGAGCGAAGCTCGTTTCCTCATTGGAAACGAGCCGCGGAGGCGCACCGGCGGCTAGCGCGGCGCACGGTCCATCCGGGGAGCCCGGAACGGGCTCATCGGAAGAACGGGGAGGGCAAATGACGGGCATGAGAGATGGACGGGAGAGTGGCACGGAACGCGAACCGGAGGGTCGGAGGATGTAAGAAAGGGCGCGGCGAGCAGTTACCGCTTACTTGGGACTCGTAGGGACTCGTAGACTCGAAAGGACGACTCGGAAGACTCGGGGCTTGGGGGTACTCAGGGGCTGCAGGTCACCAACAGGCGATACAATGGCTCAAAAACCACACAAATCAACACTCTGCACTCAAACATTCACGGTGATAGGCCGGAAACATACGTTAAACGAACCCCCTCTGGTGAGCAGATTCAGGAGTGCCCACCAGAAAAAGAAGAGAGAGAGAGAGAGAGCGAGGGAACGAGGGCTCGGGGGGTCAAAACACAATTCGGACTCCGTTTTGGACTACAGAGTAAAATCCAGTGCCCTCGCGAGTCCTGCCTCGAGTCTCGCGAGGCAGCGCCGAAGGACGCTGAAGGAAGCGCTGCGGGACAGCGCTGAAGGACGCAGAAGGACACTGAAGGACGCTGCAAGACGCGCTGCGGGACATCGCTGACGGACAGGGGGGGGGCGCTGAGAGACACTGGGAGACGCTGAGGGACGCTGGGGAACGCTGAGGGACGCGCTGGGGGACTTTCGCGCGGGGGGTTGAGGGAAGAGAAGACGGCGCCTCAACGCGCGGACGCGGAAGAGAGCCGCCGTCTCGGCGCGCAGAGGGGGGGGAAGCGGCGGAGGAGGGGAAGGAAATCTGCGGAGGGGGGGGGGAAGGGCCGCCGTCTCGGCGCGCGGAAGGGGGGGGGGACCGCGCGGAGGGGGGGGGAAGGGAACGGCGGAGGGGGGGGAACAGCGGAGGGGAAGGGGAGGAGCGGAGGGGGGGGGAGGGGAGGAGCGGAGGGGGGGAGAAGGGGGGAGCGGAAGGGGGGGGGGGAGAAACTGCCGAGGGGGGTGAGATCGCAACACTGACCCAATCATCCCTCACATTCAGGTATTTTTCCCGGCCTGGCCCGGGAAAATCAGGGAGTGGAGAGAGGGGAGGGAGGAGAGTTGCGGAAGGGGGGGGGAACCGCGGAGGGGGGAATCACAATACTGACCCAATCCTCCCTCACATTCACGTATTTTTCCCGGCCTGGCCCGAGAAAATCAGGGAATGGAGAGAGGGGAAGGAGGACTGCAGAGGGGGGGGGAAAACACAGTACTGACCCAACTTTCCCTCACATTCACGTGTCTTTCCCGGCTTGCCCCGGGAAACGCATGGAATAGAGAAGGGAAACGCAGAGAATGGAGAGAGGGGGGGAGGGGAACTGCAGAGGGGGGATGGAACTGCAGAAGGGGGAGGGAACTGCAGAAGGGGAGGGAACTGCAGAAGGGGGGGGGCCAGTTCTGTTACCTGCATCTCTTACCTTAAACGCGTGGACAATTACCGTAACGGTAAAAATAAAACTCAAATCTTCGAATTTCGAGACGAAAATCGGCGAACCAGGACTGGAGCCCACGGAGAATCCGAATCGGCACGCCTTGCGTGACCACGACGAACATAGAAGACGATATATAACGAAGAAGGAGCGCGCTCATGCCGAAATATTCACGCCGAGAGGCCTGAATACAACAGTTCACCGACCCCTATCTAGTTAGATAGTGATAGTTGCAAATGGCCCCCTGGGTAGCTGGGTATTCTGGGTATCCCGATACCCATATACACCCATATTATTATATACTACATATTATATATAGTAGTATATATTATTAATGTGTGTGTGTGTGTGTGTGTGTGTGTGTGTGTGTGTGTGTGTGTGTGTGTGTGTGTGTGTGTGTGTGTGTGTGTGTGTGTGTGTGTGTGTGTGTGTGTGTGTGTGTGTGTGTGTGTGTGTGTGTGTGTGTGTGTGTGTGTGTGTGTGTGTGTACCCCTACATATATATACGGCCGCAAGCCGCAAGCGGAGCCTTCCCTCCGTTGCGGATGAGACGCCGGGAATCGCGGACGAACTCGAGCATTACCTTTCACTCTCACAGGAGAAGAATTTGAACTTGGACGTGCTCAAGTGGTGGAAGCAACGCGACCACCCGCACAAGCCGGACCCCTCGACTGGACGCGTCCAGGGTTTGCCGATGCTGGCAAAGATGGCGCGGCAATTCCTCGGCCGGCCGGCGAGTTCCGCCAGTGTGGAGCGCGCATTCTCGAAGGTCGAAGGCGGGAAAGTATCACAGAGTGCCGTCATCTGCCAACACAACCCATTGGTCCTTACCGATAGAATCGTCTTTACCGATAACTTTGTCTGCCAGATTCCTTTTCATCAAGTCATCAGCCTCTTTCATCATGTGCACCACCTTCTGGACTCTTCTCTACATTATCATCTGCAGTTGATGCACATCGAGTTCTTAGGGTTCCCGAGTCATTTGCACATCGACTTCTAGACCTCGCCTTCATCTTGGGGATCTCAGCTCACTCTAGATCGACTTAGTGCACCTAAGGAATCTCACCTTCATCAACACTCACGACGCTTCATCGGCTCATACTAAGGCAACACTCGCCGATTCCCTAAATCCTTGATTCCTTCTTTGTTCCCTCGCACGCCTTCCTGTTTGTCTCAGAGTATTATCCAAAGAACCGTGGTGGGGTATATGTAAGGGTTTGTGCGTGCGTGATTGTTGTAGAATCACCGTGCCCCAGGGGTATCTTGGTGAGTTCCCCAGTGCCCCCAGGTGTCCCAGGTTCTGACCCTCACCCCTGTAGCACTGTCTCTCTCACTGTCTGTCATGACCTTACTGCTTTTTGTTGCCGCCCTGGCTGCTCCCTGGCAGCCAGTGCGATATGGAGCTCCCACCCAGGTGTGTGCCACTGCCATGCCTCTGTCCATGCCTGCCTGCCTGTCCCTGCCAGACTCGCACTCGCTCGTCGCACTCGACGAGCGTCGAACTGCAGCATGCGCACCTCACCGCAAGCGAGCGTCATCCCATTGCACCAAGGGGGAGACCTTGGGGGCAGTGGGATGGGCCCTCTTCCTCCCCTGCCCCTTCTGTCTGCCTCAGGGTGAGCCCTCTGCAAAAATCTGCGATGAACTCGTGTCGAAGAACGCCGTCACCGGCGTCTTTTCACCAAAACGCCCAAGCGCATCGCCTTATCGTCCCACTCTTCCTTTCTTACATCTCCACCCCAAGGCCCTTTGGCATGGAGGAGGTGTTTCCTCTCCCTCTATCCTTTCCCTTATGTCTCAGGTCTCTAGCTTTGGTGAAAATCTCTCCCCCATCATAAACATGCAAGAGGAATCTCGCGGTTTCCTAAACCTCTCTCCTACGCGCGTTTGCACGCAATTCTCACTCTCACTTCAGCCACCACCCCTCACTCCCCCCCTTCTGGGATGGGGTGGACTTCTCTTCTCTGATAAATGGTTGCAGGCCCTCCTTGACCAGCTGTCATTCTATGGAGCCCTCCATTCTGTCCCATCTGGACCTCTACACTCATCACGTGCCGCTCGTCGCGCCGTCACTCGCCGCCGCCGCCACTCACGTGCTATCTACTCCTCCATCTCCTATGTTGGAGTTTTGGGACTTCTCTTCTCTGATACATGGTTGCAGGCCCTTCTTGACCAGCTGTCATTCTATGGAGCCCTCCATGCTGTCCCACCTGGACCTCTACACCCATCACGTGCTGCTCGTCGCGCCGCCACTCGACGCCGCCGCCACTCACGTGCTATCTTCCCCTCCATCTCCTATGTTGGAGCCTTCATGGCGTCTCTCCATCGCCTCCTTGGTTGCTGCCATTTGGCTTTCTCGTTTCTGCGACACTCAACCACTTTTGCTGTCTGTGCCGCATTTGTTGCTGCCAAAGATCTGCGCACTCGGGGCAATACTTGGCTCGTCACGTTGCTCGCAACTTCTACGGTTGTACGCCATACAGCCCGTCGCACCCTATCACTCTCCCTCTACAAAGTTTACAACCCACTAAGCTCTTGGGCTACCTCTCTTTTCTCGGTCTCCTTCTCTCTCTACCTCAGTGCCCGGAAACTCTTTACCTGGGCAACCGAGCGCTTCGCTTACTATCAACGCTGCAGCACGGATGAGAGGGGAGAAGATGATGCTCCTCTAGTTCTCCCACTCAAGAAGAAGAAGTCCGGCTACGCGGCTTTTCTAGCCCGTGAACGCCATCGAAATCTCTTGGAGTCACAACGCATTCGTGCTCGCGCCGAGTCCGCCTGTCTTGTCAGGTTGTCTACTCCGTTATTTCGGTTCTCAGCGCCTCGGCCCTCCTTCATGGTGCTTCTCTTACTTTTGTCCCAGCTACCCACCTTCGTTTGTGCGCCGGCAAATTCAGAGGCTTCTACTTTGCCCACCTTCTCTGGCGAGAGGTCTGAATACATGGAATGGGCCATCCTCTTCTCCGGCTACGTCGCGTGGAAGCTCACAGATGCCATCTACCTCCTTGAGGATGATGTTACCCGCCCAGATGTGGAAGGGGAGAAGCAACGGTCCTATGACACTCTCAATGCCCGACTTTATGGCCTCCTTCTCCAGGCCCTCCCATCATCCTTGCGTGTGTCCGTCTTTCATGGCCATGCAAACGATGGTGTGGGCGCCTTGCGCTACCTGCGTGCCACCTTTGCCGCCAAGAAAGATGATGCTGCCGATTATGCTCACTACCTTGGCATGGCACAGACGCATGTGATTGATGCTAGGGCTGGCCTCGATCTTACCGACCTACGCCGCCAATATGACAACATCAATATGGCCGTCGCGGGCATTAAGCGCACGGGCAAACCCCCTCCGGACGATGCCACCCTAATTGCTTTCTTTGATCATTCGCTCCCCTTGGCCTACTCACAACTCCGACAGTTCGTACGCGGCAGGCGGCTAACCTCTTTTGTGGACCATTATGAAGAATATGTCAGTCAAACTCGTGCGGAGCTCTCGGCTCAACGTCCTGCTGCACATGCTTTCGCCGTCACCGCACCTAAATCCTCGTCCAAAGGGAAAGGTCGGCCGTCAAGCGAGCGTCCTCCGCCGAAGGGTGAGCCCATTTGCCTTCGTTGTTTGGGCCCACACAATCGGCCATTTTGCAAACAGCCCACAGCCAAGTGCCGCGGGTGTGGAGCTGACCATCATGGAGACATATGCCCCCGCTTATCGACATCTACGACCTCCAGCACTCGCTCTAGGCTCACACGACGTGCACTCGAATTACTCGACCGTGATGCCTCTCGTGTTGCAACTGCGCCTGCTTCAACCTCATCGTCCACCTACGCCCAGGCTGCTGCTGCCACTACCCCTACACCTACGGCAACAAATCCACCTGAAACACCACAGGCGCCACACCAGCCACCTCCTACAAGTGGCACTCCTCTCATGGCCTATACCCAGGCCCATGCCGCGGCGTCTGCCATTGCATCGGATCAACATGATGCAAATGGTGCCATCCAAGCCTACACTGCTAGCATGCGAACCTTTGGCTATGCCCTTTGTGCCAAAGGTCCCTTGCCCCTTCTTGTGACCGAGGCTGAGGCTAAGACGCCGATTGAAGAAGAAGCCCTTGTTGACTCCATGGCTACGTTTTGGGTGGTTAGCCGTCTTGACTGCCTGTGGCGTATCACGGATGCCCACCCTCGCCTAGGTGTTGACACTGCTGCTGGTCCCGTTGTCGCCCAGGCGGTTGGGATTGCTTTGGTGTACCTTCTTGTCGGCGACACTTGGGAATGCTACGAAATTCCAAATGTTCTTGTCTTGGCTGAGTGCAGTACTATACTGTATGCTACACGGGTTATGCGAGACCTTTTTGGTTTCCGCCATGACCTCGATGCCGGCTACATCCATGTTCCTGGCGCTCATCCCATACGTGTCCGCGATGACTCGGCCGCGTTTCGCATCCCAGTGCGATTCGTGGCACCCTCTGACACTCGTCCTCACTCCGTCCGCTGCCCACGTCGCCCCTCCGCTGCCTCTGCTTCGGCAGCTGCCGTTGTGGCGCATGGAGATCTTGCCTCACACGCTCTGCTATATCGACGTCTCGGTTTTCCTTACGCTGACCAATGGTCGCTTGTGCCCACCGCCACCGTTGGTCACAACTTGTCTTGCCACCGCCCCCCGACTGGCCTCCCCATGCCAGAAGCAGTTGTCCGTGGTCGCCTGCGCGCCGCCCCTTTCTCCCGCCTCCCAACTTCCCTTGACGCCCAACCGCCTCCCGGAGCCATGGTCTACATGGACTTTGCCGGCCCACTTTTGGAGAGCGTCCTCTTCAAGTACACATGCTACTGCGGTACTGTGGATGCTGGTAGCGGCTTCACCCGGGTATGGCCCGCGCGAGCCATGACCGCCGAGGTCGCCGCCTCAGCCCTTGGCCAATTCATTGCCGATGTCGCCGCTCATCTTAGCTCCCTTGACGGCACATACAAGCCCTCCATTGTGCGATCCGACAAGGGAAGCGCTTTCCTCTCCTATCACTTCCGAGACTTCCTCGCTCACCGTCGTATCCGCGTGAGCTACTCATCAGAATACACGCCGCAACAAAACTCACATGTGGAACGTATGTGGGGCGTCACTTTTGGTACAGCTCGCGTCCTTCTTGCTGCTGCTGGTCTCCCTCCTTCCTTTCATCCCTTTGCCATGCAGACAGCGGTTTGGATCACCAACAGGCTTCCACGACCTTCTCGCCGGAACTTGTCGCCTTATCACCTCCTCACTGGGCACCCCCCTGACATCCGTTGTCTATATGCTTTTGGTTGCCTTTGTGCCGTCGTTGCCCCCGTGCCGCGACGCGTTGGCGATCGCCACTTCGCCGACAGAGGTTGGTATGGCCTCTACATGGGGCCTTCTGAGGAGAGCCCTGGCCATGTTGTCTACTTACTCGACTCCAAAAGTGTAATGGTTGCAGCCAAGATCCGCGTATGGGAGGACCAGTTCCCGGGCCTCAAGGATGAGCCTAGACCCAGCTGGCTTGAGGATGACGATGATTCAGCTGCCTCTGCACCTGCCCCCTCTCCTGCACCCGTTCCAACTCCTGTACCTGCACCTGTTGCTGCACCATCTGCGATTCGTCGCTCCCCACGCCTCCTCGAGCTCGAACAACAACATCATGGTATGAATACCACTTCTGCTGTTACACCTGCGTTGCACAATGCCTCTATGGCTCAGGCTGCAGCAGTCTTTGCTCTTGGTGCTGCAGCAATGGGGTTCGATTCTCGTACTGATCCTTTATGTTTTGCTTTTACTTCCGACCTGCTCACTACCGACGACAGCTGTCCACCTTTTGCTCACGCCGGTAGCGACCATTCACTCTTCGCTCAAGCCGTCACCGTCGTTGCCGACATGGGGGATGTGACGGTCCCCAAGACGTACCGTCAAGCGCTTCAGTCCACCCATGCCGACTATTGGCGCGTAGCTATCAACAAGGAGCTCGGCGGCCTCATGGCACTTCGCACTTGGGAGTGCGTTCCCGAGGACGCCATGCCCGAGGGCGCCAACCTTATGCATTGCCATTTTGTCTTCGCCGTCAAACGCAAAGCCGACGGCTCCATCGAGAAATTCAAGGCCCGTCTCGTTGCCGACGGCAATACTCAACGATACGGAGTCGATTTCGACCGCATCTTCTCTACCGTGGTCAAAACGGTTACCATCCGTCTCGTGCTTGCCATCGCTACCGCTCATGATTACAACTTGTCCTCCATCGACGTCCGCCAAGCTTACCTGCAAGCCACTCTTCCACAACCCCTCTTCATGCGCATGCCACCTGGCCTCCCGCCTCGTGACTGTCGCGGGGTTCGTCTCGTATGCAAATTATTGCGCTCAATCTATGGCCTCCGTCAAGCTGGGCGCGAATGGGCCGAGCTTCTCACCTCCTTCCTCTTGAAGTGGGGCTTCACGCGCTCCACTATCGATGTCTGTCTCTACATCTTCACCAGCGGCTCGTCTTTGCTTTGGGTGCTGGTGTACGTGGACGACGCCCTCATCGTCGATAATGACTCCGGCCTCCGCGCTCGTTTCGTCCACGATCTCGGCGATAGGTTTCCCATTGAAGACAAGGGCGAACTCTCGTGGATCCTCAATGTTGCCGTGGCTCGTGACCGTCCGCGTCGGATCCTCACCTTATCTCAGAGTCTTTACGTCTCAGATCTCCTTCAACGGCATGATGCTTTCCTATCTAGCACTACGACACGCACCTTCAAATCCCCTCTCGGCGCCCTCCACCTCGATCCGTCTGATTCACCCACGCCTGGCTCTCCTGCTTTTGAATCTATGGCCTCCAAGCGCGACACCTATATGGCCATCGTCGGGGGCCTCCTCTGGCTTGCTAACATGTCTAGGCCAGATCTCGCATATGCAGCCTCGCAGCTCTCGCGCTTCATGACCAACCCTGGTCCTACGCACTTCGCCGCTGCCGTCCGCGTCCTCTGCTACGTGCGTGACTCCTCCACCTGCGCTCTGCTCTTTCGCCCAGACCCCTCGCTACCCTTTCTAGTCCATGTCGACTCGAATTGGGAATCTCGCTTCTCTTGTACGGGCGCCATCTTTTTTCTGTACGGCTGTCCTGTCCACTGGTTCTCCAAGACCCAACGATCCGTCTCGTTGTCGAGCGCCGAGGCCGAGTACTTCGGTGCCATGCTTGCTGCCCGCGACATCCTCTTCGTCCGGGATTTGCTTGTCGACCTATCTCTCCCGCCGGATGGCCCTACCCTTCTGTGCTCCGACTCCAAGTCTGCCATCAACATGTCCCTCGACCCCGTTGCCTTCAAAAAGACCAAGCACATAATGCGCGCCGCAGCTTTCCTCCGCGACCTCGTTGCAAAACACGCCCTCGCTATGCGACATGTCCCCGGTAACCTTATGCTTGCTGACATCCTCACCAAGCCCCTTGGGCCCGCTCCCTTCTGCCGTCTCCTATCCCTTCTAAACGACTGCGCATCCATCATTGCACAAAGTCTGACGAGTTCAAATTCAAGTTCCGCCGAAGAAGCTACGGCAGGGACGTCTGCCTCTAAGACTGCCTCTGACGAAAAGCTCCAGTGACATACACCACTCCGAGTATTACGACTGTCATGCAAGGCATTCTCCATTCTTCTACCTTTATCCTCTGTATCTAAGCCTCACCCTCCGTGCTCGCCTTATGGGGGGGTATCACAGAGTGCCGTCATCTGCCAACACAACCCATTGGTCCTTACCGATAGAATCGTCTTTACCGATAACTTTGTCTGCCAGATTCCTTTTCATCAAGTCATCAGCCTCTTTCATCATGTGCACCACCTTCTGGACTCTTCTCTACATTATCATCTGCAGTTGATGCACATCGAGTTCTTAGGGTTCCCGAGTCATTTGCACATCGACTTCTAGACCTCGCCTTCATCTTGGGGATCTCAGCTCACTCTAGATCGACTTAGTGCACCTAAGGAATCTCACCTTCATCAACACTCACGACGCTTCATCGGCTCATACTAAGGCAATACTCGCCGATTCCCTAAATCCTTGATTCCTTCTTTGTTCCCTCGCACGCCTTCCTGTTTGTCTCAGAGTATCATCCAAAGAACCGTGGTGGGGTATATGTAAGGGTTTGTGCGAATGTGATTATTGTAGAATCACCGTGCCCCAGGGGTATCTTGGTGAGTTCCCCAGTGCCCCCAGGTGTCCCAGGTTCTGACCCTCACCCCTGTAGCACTGTCTCTCTCACTGTCTGTCATGACCTTACTGCTTTTTGTTGCCGCCCTGGCTGCTCCCTGGCAGCCAGTGCGATAGAAAGCTCCACGACGACTTGAAGGCAAGCCAAAGTGACGACACTTTGGAGCATGCCCTTCTCGCATCACATAATACCGATTGATCGCCTGCCTTTCTTCCTTATGTTTGTACGTTGGGTGGCCGGTGCGGTGTGTGCGATTCGGAAGGAGAAGGGCGTCGTGCGTTGGTACGTGGTACGTTTTGGGCGTCCGTGTACTGTCGCATGTGCATGTGTGCGCGTGTAATATGCACCGTGTGTGTGTGTGTGTGTGTGTGTGTGTGTGTGTGTGTGTGTGTGTGTGTGTGTGTGTGTGTGTGTGTGTGTGTGTGTGTGTGTGTGTGTGTGTGTGTGTGTGTGTGTGTGTGTGTGTGTGTGTGTGTGTGTGTGTGTGTGTGTGTGTGTGTGTGTGTGTGTGTGTGTGTGTGTGTGTGTGTGTGTGTGTGTACACCTATTCCAACACTGGTCTCTCTCATTATCATTGCTCGTATCTATAAGGTTTCATTACATTCCTAGTAGGGAGCTAGCCGAGGCCGCCGGCCTGTCATCGGCGCACTGTGCACTGCTGTACGGCGGCTCCGCCGCCGCTACCCGGGTGATTATCCTGAATAGTGGATTTTCACTATTCGGAACCAGTGGGTAGTAGCCCCCCCCTACCCACATGGAGGTGGGTAGTGGAAATCGGATGTGGGTAGGTGAGTAGCACGATACCCAGTTATCTGGTTATAGGCCTTATCGCCAACAGCCCCACCGAGAGCTACCGGGGGACGGGGGAC
Organism: Isochrysis galbana; assembly: GCA_018136815.1. Lineage (NCBI taxonomy): Eukaryota > Haptophyta > Isochrysidales > Isochrysidaceae > Isochrysis > Isochrysis galbana. The sequence goes on along the minus strand of CM030944.1, from coordinate 1,447,558 downwards.
CGAGAAAATCCCCCGAGAGCTATTGGGAGATTTTACGTCCCCCGGGGAGCTATCGCGTTTTAAGGTCGGCCTCCAATAGCTATCGGGGGCGAAAGGCGAAAGGCGGCCCTCGATAGCTATTGGGGGGGAAATGACGGGCGCCAATAGCTATTATTGGGGGAAAACGACGGGCGCCGATAGCTATCGGGGGTCGGGGGGCTGTCCTCCAGCCCCCCTTGGTGAACTACACCCTCAGCCAGTCAAGGTGCCCTAATTAATACGTTTCTAACCCATTCGCTAATGTTACTATCATTCCACTCTTCACCTCGATTCTTATCTGTACTTAATAAAAAGCCCTGTTTGACCGCCCTACTCTTACACTCTTACGTGGCACAATGATGTTTTGTTTGGTCCCAAGGTCCAAGGTGGCCTTGAGTGTTCGGTGTTCGGTTCTATTCCCCTTGGGTACCTGTCTGTCGCGTTCTCTCACGATGCTGCCAGTCCTGTTTGCAATCCCTCTGGTCCACTATTGGGTACCTGTACAACATTTGCCTAGCGCCTAGCGTGAAGCGTGAATAGCGGGTATGGATCGTTCATGTCTATCCTTTTCTTTGACTGTCTGCCCATGCACCCGCTCGGGCAGTCCTAGCCGAGTCTTTTTCGTGTTCGCATAGAGTAGAGCCTTGCTAAGGGCTTACTAAGGGTTATGTAACTTTCTAATGTTCTTATAAGCACCGATTCTTCTGAGAATGAGAATGCGGCGCCGTCGTAATGTATTCTGTAGAGGTCAGTTATGATGTACCTCCAGGCTAGCGTGTATAGTATGACTAGGGATTTCGCCGGCGCTTTGCGCTTTGCCCCCGGGGTATTTCTTGGCGAAGATTTTCGTGGCGGTAGGTGGCCCCCCCCCGGAGGTTTTTTATTTTGCCTCGCGCCACGCGCCACGGTCAAAAAATCAGCCCAACCCACACTAATAGTTAACAATCCCCTGTTTGACCGCCCTACAGTAGACTTGTACACTTGCCATATATATTAATAGGCTATTAATAGGTAATAGGGGGGTTTTGGAAGCTCGAAGCTTGGCGGAGAAGCGATTAATAGTAATAGGGCGATTAATATAGGGGGTTTTGGGTTTTGGTTTTGTGAAGCCAACCTATTAATCGGTAGCCAATTATTAATATGCCGTTAATAGCTAGCTAGGTAGGGGGGTTCAAAAAGTGCCGATTATTAATAGCGAGCCTTGAGCCTTGCTTGGGCTACACTCCACACTCAACACCACCAACAACAACACCAACCACATACGTACATGTACATGCAGCAGGGTCACCAACCATGCATGCCTCCAACCGGCAAGCATGAAACCGCACGAAACAAATCAAGGGAGGCGGAGCCTCGCGACTAGACTCTGCACTCTAGACTCGACCGCGGCTGCGTGTTAAGATAGCTGTTTGCTGTTTGTTGTTGTTGTTTGATCGCCCTAGCCCTAGTAGCTAGTAGCTAGTAGTTTGTAGTTTTGAAAATTTTGTGGTGGTAGGGGAACAAGGAGAGCGCAGAGCGGCGGCGCACTGACGTCGATGGCTAGAATCCACCAAGCAGTCTCTTTTCGTGGCAAACGGCCCCAACTCTGCCCCGCTATGCGCTATTGATGGCTCAGCGCCCTACGCTACGGGTAGAGTGTGAGCGCTCGTGATTGTGATTGAAGCGGGGGAGAGGGGGAGGGGGGGCGAATCCCACGTATTTCCTGGCGAAGATTTTCGTGGCGGCAGCGGCAGGTGGCCTAAGGTGGAGGTTTTTATTGAACATCGCTCCACGGTCAAAAAGTGTAGCCAAACCCTTACTAGTAATTAAAAAGCCCCTGGTTGACCGCCCTAACTATCGCAAATTCGCAAGGGCCGGCGGTGAGCGCGTTCATACACTTTTATCTTGCCGAGGATGGCGCATATCGGAGCCAAATGGTGCAGCATCAAACTCAGGATCGCAGGGTGGACCGAGACAGCTCCGGTGGTGTTTACGAGGGTGTCTAAATGGGTGAAGCTAGGCATGAATCAGACCGGGCATGGTGCTTAAACAAGGCCATGTACTACAGCTGCATTCTCAGGTTTGGACACCTTAACCATGTGCATCTCAGCCTCCACCTGCCCCGAATCTTCCCACCCTAGAATCGCACCTTCATCAGCGGGAGCCGCTGAAACATCCACCTCGCCAGCACGTTCATCATGGAAGTCTGGCCGCTCTGTTGCGACAACTCCATCCGTTGGGACAAGCATAGACGGCGAAGCGTGCGTGCAGGCAGCCGAAGGCGCCGGGAGCTCAGCCATCCTCGCTAAGGCCGTCAGCGCTGCTGGAGCCGCTGCCATTTCCAAAAAGTGAGAGTTGGAAGAGGCCAAGATGGTTGCACGAGCCTCTTCCGATGCGCCGTCAGCCGTCTCAGCTGGTATCTCATCAACAACCTGTGTTCTCTCGTCGCTCAACGAATCTACGTGGGGTTGCCTAGGGATGGCCGGTGCCTCCGAGGCGGCAGCGGCCTCTTCTCGAGCCAACGACGCCGCTTGTTCGCACGGCAATGTTAATGTACCCGTGCACGCTATGCGACAAGCCTCCTCATCGGTATGTCGAACAGAACTCGTGACAGTAGGGCCCTCAGTGGGCGGGGACTCCGCAACAACTGGGTCTTCCAAAACGTCGGCAGACCTTGGGGTGGTTTCTCGAACCGAGGGCTCGTGACCATCTGTCGCAGGTAGAGATACGTCTCCGGGCACTATGACAGGAGCACTAGCGAGGCTGGATGTACCAACTCGAAATCCAAGCTCAACATTGGTAGCAGCAGCGCGTGGCCGTGGGCGTGTAGCCGCAGTGACTTGTTGAGCGGTCGTCAACGTATCCAAAGAATCCTCCTTGAAGATATCGGCGAGCGGGTCTCGCTTGCACAACGGGCAAGAGCGAGCCTGATATTTGTTGGCGTTGAACCACGTCTCAATGCAGCTCTTATGGAAGAAGTGGTTGCATGGAAGCACACACACCTGGCGCCACAGCACATGGCAAAGTTGGTTAGCCAAAGTGCATGGCGAACGGTGGGTGGGGAGGGTGTGCTCTTTGTGGGCGCGGCGCTTTATGTATGACCAGGACATTTGAGGACCGTTGGGGTGTTGACGCACCAAAGAGTCGTCTACAAACACTTCCATACAGAGGCAGCATTCCTCAAGCTCCTCCTCGTTGCTCATTTCTGATGTTCTTTCTTGTGTAGCAACCTCTCCCGCGACGTTGGTACTTGACCCTAGTGGTTGAAGGGTCAATCCGTGAGCCTCTTCTCGAACCGACTCTAAGCCCGAGATTACCCCGGATTCCTCGTCTCCCTCCGGTGCGTGGTCTTCAGGGAGCCCTGGCGGCCGATGCAGCTTGGGCGTCCCAGCATTTTCGCTCCATGGCACATCAATCGTCATGGACCTGCACACTGACGACGTCGACGGCCCACGTTCGCCTGGAGCGGAGCACGATCGTTCCCATGCGGAGCTGCTGATGGAGCGGCAAGACCCCCGGTCATACGCGGAGCTGTTCAAAGAGGGACGAGAGGGACGAGAGGCTCGAGACTGCTGAGATGTCCTCCGCTTCTCGAGATACGTCTCGACCTGATCAAGGAGGCGCATTGGTGAGAAGCCAAGAGTGAAGTGCAGTCAGGTGCCATGCAAGTGCTTCCAGACTTCCCCTGCGCGCAACCTTGGTATCGGGCATATAGTACCGGTAGTTCGGCAAGAGCCGACGAACGCCGGTCCTCGAGTGACTGCAAGTACTCCGCCTCGTCAGCAAGCTCGGGGTGTGCGCGCCGGCGAAGGAAGCTTCCATACGAGGAGCCACGATACTGCCTCACAAATCTGAACATGGCAAGTTGCAGGCACGCCGTGGGTGAGCGTCAATACCTTCGGCAGCAACACGCTGCAGCCTTCATGCACATCTAGCTCCAGCTGGGCTTGGCGGAACATTCTGCTCTCATCAGGCGAGCGCGTCGTGGACGCGGTCTTAGCATGTGCTCGACAGGCGCTTTTGGCTGGTGAGGTATTGTTAACACGCGTTGGCAGCTTACATTATGTAGGTGACCACGCAAGCCCAGACAGCAAGAAACACAATGCCAACCGCGATCCAAAACACGATCCAGGGGCTCTGCAGCAGCCAATATGCTTGTGCGGGAACACTCTCATAGTTCATGACAAAGCGTGTGAAGTTCGACGAGGCTGTGAGCCGAATGACCAGAGCGTTTGTCGCATTGTACAACACCATCTCACGAGGGATGGGTCTGGATGCGCTGAAACCTTGGCCCGATGTAAGCGTTTTCCTGCGCAATCATGAGCGTGTGTGGGCATCACACAGGGTTCACGAGCGAAGCAAGAGAGAGTGCAATTGTTGAGCAGGCATGCAACGAGTGTCAGTTGAGTGTCGGCCGAGCGCGCGCAAAGGTAGAGATGGTTGCAGGCTCACAGTGTGCCATTCTCGATGACGGAGAACATCTCGATTGCGTCATCTCCGTCAAAGTATTGGGATGTGGTGGTGAAGTAGATCCTGTCGATCTGCTTCTCGGGCTCAAGCCTCCAGAAGCAGCTGGCACGCTCGGAAGTATTGAGCTGGAGGAACGTCTGGCTCGAGAGCCTGCCCTCGACAGTGCCCGAGAGCGCTCGTAAGGTGTGGCTGCAGTCGGAGTCGTCGTACTCGAGAGCGCCGAGTGTGAGGAGGAGGATTGGGCCGAGCGGCATCGCAGCGGGCCGAGCGAGGTGGGGAGGGTGGGCGGCAGGGCTCGCGCGACACCGGGGGGGAGAGGGGGAAAGGGGGAGGAGGGGGAGGGGGAGAAGGATTGGGGTACGAAAAGAAGAAGAAGAAGAGGAGGAGGGAGAGGAAGAAGGAAAGACGGGGGGGGAAAGGGGGGGAGGGGGAGAAGGATTGGGGTACGAAAAGATGAAGAAGAAGAGGAGGGGGAGGAAGAAGGAAAGACGGGGGGGAAAGGGTCTCTCGTCCGGCTGCGGTGAGGGGGGGGGGGGGGGGGGGGGCGGGGCCGGGGGCGGGGGGGGGGAAGAGGGGGGAAAGCCCGAGCCAGCCGCCATGGAAGAGAGAAACGAGCGACGGCGGCAGCGCCCGGGCTTCGGGATGTTCTGTCCTGAATGCCCCTCCTATTTTTGGCTCCTCGGCGGGTCACGATGGGAGAGCGGGCCTTCTTTGAGATCGGGCGCCCGAAGTTCCTGGCAGGTTCGTACGACAGGCGTCGGGAGGAAGGGGAGATCATATGAAAAGAGTGGGGGTGCGAGACGTTACAATTCGGTTGGAACGAAGATAGCAAGCACGTGTCCGCGCGCTGCGCTCCCACAATGTAATCTTATATTTTTCATCGCTCTCTAGTTCTAGTTATTGGGAGTATTATTGGAAACTTTGTACTGGAAAATCCTCAAATTTCCAAATTTCCTCAATCCTGATCCTCAACCTACTTTTATAAGTAGGGGTCAATGGGGGCCTCGCGCCCCCCTCTCTCCATCGCGGACACCCCCAGGGGTGGGCCCGTACAATCAACCACAGCTCCTGCCCTTTGGCAAGGGCTAGGCAATCACCACACTGGCCCAGACCCCTAGTGGGCGCGGGCCGTGATTCGCACTCCCACGCCCTGCGTGGGCCTGCCCTCGAGCTGACCCCCCCCCCCTTCCCTGGTCGCCAGGCAGACAGATGCCTCTGGGCGGCTCCCATGGCCAGCGAGGCAAGCGTGGGAGAGGCAGGGGGGGCCAGGGGCTGAGCCCCAGCCTCCACTGCCCCCTGAGCTGCCCTGGCTGGCCCTCTGGGAGCCCCCAAAGGACCTCTGAGAGCAGGCCGTGGCGCGCCGCATGGCGACGCGCCGCAGGGACACAGGAGGAGGAGAATGGAGAGAGGGAGAGGGGGGGGTTTTGCACCCCCCCCGATGGAGTGTGGAGTGCGGTAAGAAATGGGACCCGTTTGCGTAAGCAAACGGGCGGAGAGGGGCGGCTGGCGACAGGTGGGAGATGAGGAGGGAGAGGCTCAAGGCGCCTACGAGAACCCTTGTGGCAGGTATCTCGAGGCGCAGTCTTTTATTCCTCGAGGACCGCTCGCGGCGAGAGCTGTAAGGGCCGTTCCTCTTCACGACGAGAGGTTCCTCCCCCCCCCCCGGTGCTTTTTCCCGGAGAGTCGGCCGGCGTCGACCGGTCCGCCTCAATGGGTTTTCCCTCATTTTAACTTGTGGGGAGTTAGAATGGGAGCCGGGGGCATGCGAGGGGGGAGATTTGGAGGGGTGCATAGGAGTATGTATCTGTGTCAACAGCACGCGCCAAGGTGCGCTCTTTGCGTTTTGCCGCCTCGGCATCGCATCCGCAGAGGCGGTGCATGGGGGTTAAGCCATGGGCTACTTCTGGGCGCCAGCCCTTGCATCCTTTGGTGCTGCCGTGTATCATTAGCTTGTGGCCCGATTGCAGCGCTTGGCGGGGCATCTGCAACGGTTTGCACGCGCGGATCGCGTAGTTGACCGGCACCGCTTTGTTGTCGATGATTAGGATCAGCTTGCGCGGAAAGTTGCCCGCTAGGAAGTTACCTTGGACCGCTGAAATGTAGATGTGCCAGCGCGTGGAGTGAGCTACCTTGGAAACGAAGGTGCCGGACTCGCCTTCGAGCTTCATGCGTTCACGATTCCCCTTAAGGAAGGTGAAGCCTTCCTTCTCGATGGCCTTGACGATTACGCTCAGCGTGATGACGGAGGCTTGTGCTAGCCCCTCTGCTTCGATTACGACGTGGGCCGCCACGTCTTGGAGTGCCTCATACAGCGCTTTGCGCGACGAGGAGCCTTTCGTGTTGAGTTTGTTCTCGATAGATTCGAACTTGATTTTCACCTTGACATCGACGTTGTGGACCTTGATCGTGGTGTGCTCGCCGTAACGAGTTTGGAATTGCATCATGCAGTCTTCGTTCACCCCGATGTGCCATGGGCCCTTCGAGGATCGGGCCCAGAAGTCGGGCTCGGGGTCCACACCCTCGAGCTCGAGTAGAAGCTCGACAATGGCGGCATAGACCGTCGTGTCGAGTAAGGTGAGGTCGCCCTCTTGATGGAACGACATGTCGTACGTGGCATCTGTGTTCACATTGGTGTCCTCCTCTTCTGAGTCAGGCTCCTGAGGTGCAGGAAGGGGCAGGTTGATGGTGAGTGTCACGGGGCCAAGAGGTTGGGAGAGAGGGTGTTGTGTTGCTTTTGGGGTCAGGGTTTGCCTTCGGCTCCCTGTTGGCCAGTCTTCCCTGCTTTTCCAAGGGGGTGTGCTGTACGTTTTGTCATTGGATGTTGTCATGTTGTTGTGCCCATAGGGGCCACCCGGCCTCGAGTCGCGCTGCCGTGGCAGCGCGACCGTCACCGGGGTGAGAGGGGCCTCTGCCATAAGGCATGCCCATGGAGGATGTGGCAGTGTGATCGTGGTGGTTGGGTGGTGGAGACTGCAGCCTGCCTGCCCCCATGGGGGTGGCCAGCATGGCTGCCTTGTTGGGTGTGGCCGAGGCCACGGGCCGCGGGGTGCGACCGGGGTCGCACACACCTGCTCGGCCTCTGGCGGCGGACGCGGCCGCTTCGACTGCGACAGGTCCATGGGGGCTGGGGGGCCGCCCTCGGCGGGGGGCCCGAAGGAGAGGAGAGGCTCGCTGGTCGCTGGCGCGCTCCATCGCGTCTAACTATAAAGTTAGTTGAGCACGCGCCAAGGTGTACGGGCAGGTGCGCTGAGGGCTGTGACGAATTGGGATGGCCCATAGGGCCTGAGGGCACAATGAGGAGGGAGGCATGCCGGCGGCAGGCGCGGCTGAGGAGACGACTTCGGAGACGCTGACGGGCTGAGGCCCGTCAGCAGAGGAAGGCGGGCAGGCGGGCTTGAGCGAGGGCGAGGACGGCGGCGAGAGCGACATCGAGCGAGAGGCGAGAGGCGAGGGTGAGTGAGAGGAGGGCTGTGTTGGCAGGGGCTGGCGAGGCGAGGAGAGTTTGTAGGGTACGAGTATTACGAGAGCGAGAGCGACGAGAGCGAGAACGACGGATGACGACTGACGACAGGACGTCGGACAGCGATGCAGAAAACAACAAGATGCACCGACTCACGAACGCACCAGAATCATTCACCCAAACCAAGCAAAACATGAAATAACCGAGACCCCACATCGCCGGTAACTCAAACACGTCGCGAGAGACGGAGAGAGAGAGCGAGCGAGAGAGAGAGAGAATCCAAAGCGATGGTCGGAGCGTGTCTTCGCTTTGGATTTTCCCACCAAGGCGGAAAGTCGAAGAGGAACGTTATGTCGCGCAACCGCGGCGATCACATTGGATACAGATCGCAGCGAGGTATCCTTGCAATCGAAGAAATCTTGCTGTTGAGCGTGGACCTTCTAGACGTTTCTATCGAGCAACCCTGAGTAGCAACCAAGGGAGGAGAAAACCAAAAACCAACGGGACCAAGGCTTTCAGGCAACTTGCATCAAGGGGAAGGATAACCAAAATCCAAAGCAGCGAATCTAAATCAATCTCCAAGGGGAGATGGCAAACCAAGGACCAAGGAGAAAGATTCCCTCACCCAAGCAGCGAACCTAGATCGATCTCCAAGGGGAGATGGCAAACCAAACATGATTGCCCCCAGCCCCCAGAAGCAGGTAAAGAAACGCGGGGAGATAGCGAATTAAACCTTTTTGCGAGGCGCCTGGGAGGAAGAAAGGTGGGGAAACTTCCCTTCTCTTCGAGAGAAAGAGAGAGAGCGCTCCACAACCCTAGATTCTAGGCGTCCACGCAAAGTTTTTGACCGAGAACGAGAACGAGAGAATTATAACGATAAATACCGAACGAAGAGAAGAGAGAAGCCTAACGAGCGTCGATTCGCGAATGCGACAGGCTGTCGTGTTGGTGCCGGGCTAGTGAGAGTAGTGGTACTAACGCTCAGTTGTTTTATTATTATCCTCAATCCTGATCCTGAGATTGTCATTTTCCCCAACAATACGAATTAAACCCCCGTTTGCCGTTTGATCGCCCCACAAGTTGTAATGCGCAATGGGTAATGGCTGGATTTGGTATCTCTTCACCGGCGAAGCACCCTGGGAGGTGCTGAGAATCACAGTTGCCTCGAAGGACGGGATGTGTTTACATTATATGGAACGTCAATTTACCTTAATATATGGAGCCTAGGGCACTCAACTGTCGCGAGGCACCTTCAAAGGTGCTTCCTGCCGCCGCTGAAGAGATACTGGCAAGACATAATTGTAAGACAAGAATCCCGGATTATTACGCCAGACCTGAGAAGTTTCGCATACCGCTCACATGAATGATTTGAGTGAATATGGACCAGACGATAGGAAGACTAATAACTTAAAACTAAAAACTATGCAGGCATAAAGTAAAGGGGATCTATGATATCTAGCAGTATCCTTGGATCCCTTTTAAAGTTTTAAAGTACTCGCACCCAAATCTACCGCGCGCTGGCCGTTTTCCAGCCGCCAGCGCTCCCCCCCCCGCCCCCCCCCCCCCCCCTTCCTTCCCCCTCCCCCTCCCCTCCCCCCTCCCCCCGCCCGCCCGCCCGCCGCGCGAGTTCCTCCCCCCTCCCCCCCCCCCCCCCCCCCCCCCTTCCCCCCTTCCCCCTCCCTCCCCCTCCTTCCCCGCTTCCCTCCCGTGTCAGGGCCCAGACAGACAGGGGGCGGCGCCCTTGGGGAAGAGGGGAGGGGGCGGGGGCGGGGAGGGGGGGGGGGGGGGGGGGGGGGGGGAGGGAGGGAGGGGAGACTCGCCAGCAAGCAGGCAAGGGCTCCCCCCCTCCGCCCCCCCCCTTTCCCTCACGGCCACCCCTGTGCGCCCTCCCCACGGCCGGCGCGTCGCGCCACGCGCAGGGCGTACACGCTGATAGAGGTCATAGGTCTCGCACCCATACGCACAGCACAGCCTCTCGGCCGACCGCGCGCTCGCCCCTCCACTGCCAGCCAAGCGGGCGGCTGCTGATCGCAAGCGCTCTCGCTGCCCCCTGCGCGGCAGTAGTCCTACAGGCACCGTTACAGCAGTCATGAGCGGAGGCTCAGCCACCAAGCGGATCAACAAGGAACTCTCCGACCTCTCGAAGGACCCTCCTTCAACTTGCAGCGCTGGCCCAGTTGGGGATGACCTTTTGCATTGGCAGTCGACCATCATGGGACCGGTGAGTACGCCATCTCCATACGATCACTGTGGAATGGCGCGTCCTCGGACAGTGGCTGACGATTGGCCACTGCTCCCTCGAACCCGAGCAGAAGGATTCACCGTATGATGGGGGTATCTTTTTCTTGAACATCCACTTTCCCACGGACTATCCATTCAAGCCGCCGAAGGTGCTTGCTGCACGTTGCAGGCGTCACAGCTGTGGTCATGCTCTACGCCCCCTCCCCCGAGTCCGGTCCTGTGATGGTGCCGGCGATTATATGCGTTATGGATATGATGCCATCATCTGCAGGGACGGGGAAGTCAGCGGCTTGCGCGCAAGGAAGATTTCTGTGATGGCGGAGCATGGGTTAATGGGCCAGGCCAAATTTGATTGCTTACACTGATTGCTCGTGGTCCTTGGTTCTGGCAGGTGCAATTCCAGACAAAGATCTACCACTGCAATGTCAACGGCAATGGTAGCATTTGCTTGGACATTCTGCAGAGTCAGTGGTCCCCGGCTCTCACCATCTCGAAGGTGCTGCTGTCTGTTTGCTCGCTGTTGACTGATCCGAACCCAGATGATCCTCTGGTTCCTGAGATTGCTAAACTGTACAAGTCGGACAGGGCCAAGCACGATGCGACTGCGAAAGAGTGGACGCGCAAGTACGCGATGTAGTCCCATGAGGTGTGTGTTGGTCGGGCGCCCTTATCGCCCTTGCTGAGCGCCGTCGTTGCATTGGAGATGGTCACGTCCAATTGTCGCGCCGTCACCGAGTGACTTAGTGCCCGTGAGCGAGGGTCATGTCCCCTGGGCTGGAGTCAACGGTCAGCCTGCAGACTCTGAGGGATTGAGCTGAGCACGCGCTGCTACGTCGCATGTACATACGGTTGCATTTTAAGCGTTCAGGTTACACTTAGTCTTCTCACTCTGGGTTGCGGGCATAGAACAGGGCAACTGCAACCGGAAAATGTAGCCCGGTCACTCACTCTTTCTCTTTTTAACCACTATTTTCCACCTCCCCTGGGTTTCCAAGGATAAACTAAGTTTATACTTAGTTCGCCCCTGGGGGGGCACGAGCCCCCCTCTCTCTCCACTCCTCCCCCGCTATAGGGGAGGATCCACCCACTCTCCTGGCACGCCTGATGGCTTGCCAGGAGCGCAGGAGCACACAGCCCTGCTGACCCATTCCTCTCCCCACAGGCCCGCCTGGCTCGCCCGCCCTGGCCCGTCGCCCGTCGTGGCCTGCCCATCTCTTTGACCAGCCCCAGCACCTCCTCCCATGGGCCCCCTTGATCAGGACCTCCCAGCCAGCTCCGATCGACCTATAGGGGCGCGGAGCGCCAGCGAGGGAGAGGGAGAGGGCCGGGAGGGGCCAGGGCCATTCCCCAGCCTCACCTGCCCCCTGAGCTGTGCTCCCAGGCCCCTGCAGGTCATCTGGGGACCTGAAGTGGGGCCGCAGGCGCGCGCCATGGGCCCCCGCCGCAGGGAAGAGAGGAGGAAGAAGGAAGAGGGAAGAGAGAGGGGAGGGAGGAGCTGCCGCTCCCCCCTCCGGCGCTAACATATCTTCTTGCCCCGTTTAGGTAAAAGAAGATGGGGGGCGCCAGAGCCAGGAGGGAAGGGCCTGTCGCATTCGCGAATCGACTCTCGCTAGGCTTCTCTCTTCTCTTCGTTCGGTATTTATCGTTATAATTCTCTCGTTCTCGTTCTCGGTCAAAAACTTCGCGTGGACGCCTAGGATCTAGGGTTCTGGAGCGCCCTCCCTCTGCTCTCTCGAAGAGAAGGGAAGTTTCCCCACCTTTCTTCCTCCCAGGCGCCTCGCAAAAGGTTTAATTCGCTATCTCCCCGCGTTTCTTTACCTGCTTCTGGGGGCAATCAGGTTTGGTTTGCCATCTCCCCTCGGAGATCGATCTAGGTTCGCTGCTTGGGTGAGGGAATCTTTCTCCTTGGTCCTTGGTTTGCCATCTCCCCTTGGAGATTGATTTAGATTCGCTGCTTTGGTTTTGGGTTATCCTTCCCCTTGATGCAAGTTGCATGGAAGCCCTTGGTCCCGTTGGTTTTTGGTTTTCTCCTCCCTTGGTTGCTACTCGGGGTTGCTCGATAGAAACGTCTAGAAGGTCCACGCTCAACAGCAAGATTTCTTCGATTGCAAGGATACCTCGCTGCGATCTGTATCCAATGTGATCGCCGTGGTTGCGCGACATAACGTTCCTCTTCGACTTTCCGCCTTGGTGGGAAAATCCAAAGCGAAGACACGCTCCGACCGTCGCTGCGGATTCTCTCTCTCTCTCGCTCTCTCTCTCTGTCTCTCGCGACGTGTTTGAGTTACCGGCGATGTGGGGTCTCGGTTATTTCATGTTTTGCTTGGTTTGGGTGAATGATTCTAGTGTGTTCGTGAGTCGGTGTCGCAGCATCGTTGGATCCGACGTCTTGTCGTCAGTCGTCATCCGTCGCTCTCGCTCTCGTCGCTCTCGCTCTCGTAACACTCGTACCCTACAAACTCTCCTCGCCTCGCCAGCCCCTGCCAACACAGCCCTCCTCTCACTCACCCTCGCCTCTCGCCTCTCGCTCGATGTCGCTCTCGCCGCCGTCCTCGCCCTCGCTCAAGCCCGCCTGCCCGCCTTCCTCTGCTGACGGGCCTCAGCCCGTCAGCGTCTCCGAAGTCGTCTCCTCAGCCGCGCCTGCCGCCGGTCTGCCTCCTTCCTCATTGCCCTCAGGCCCTATGGGCCATCCCAATTCGTCAGGGCCGCGGCTCGCCGCGTCCACTCGCTCTGGCGAGGGAGATTAGCGCTCTGGACCCCTAAACTCACGAGTGCCCCCCCCAAACCCCCAAAACAGTGACAGTGATACATACAGCATACAGATGGGGGAGCCTGCCCCTGCGCGCCAGTGCGCCACTTGCGCGATGCTACCTACTTGCTATACTTGTCTTTGTCTATCCAAGTAAGGTTTTTGATTGTTGATTGGGAAGAGCAAGTGACAAGTGAGCCATGGATATTAATTGATACGCCCACCACTTCTGCTCGTGAGCTCGTGAGAGGTCTGGGCGCCTGGGTCTGGGCTCTGGAGTCTGGATGGAGTTTGTTTGTTGTTTGGAAATAAAAACAGGTTCCACAGGTTGTGGAGCCCTAGATGGGAAATACAGCGAGGAGGAGGGGGATTCCAAATACGGCTCACTTGTCACTTGCTCTTCCCAATCAACAATCAAAAACCTTACTTGGTTAGACAAAGACAAGTAGGTAGCGTCGCGCAAGTCGCAAGTGGCGTAGTGGCGCAGGGGGAGGCCCCCCCCATCTGTATCACTGTCACTGTTTTTGGGACTGTTTCTGGCTGTGTTTCTATGAAAGCCAAAAACAGCCTGTTTTTGCTGTGTTAGGAAAACTTCTGGCTGTGTTTCCCACCCAGGCGACCTGAGTGCTGCTGCAAGTTTCCCCCTGGTTCAGCTTACTTGTTACTTGTTACTTGTGCACAGTATGTACGAGATGTGGGGAAGCTTCCGTGAAGGGTCGCAAGCAGTATTTTTGTATTTGGGCTGCGGCGGCGGCCATCGCTCCCCTCTCTCCCTCTCCCTCCCTCTCTCGCCCCTCCCCTCCCTCCGCGCGATGCTGCTGGCGCTCTCGCTGTGGGCGTCCGTTGCCCTCCTCTCCGCCTCGCCCAGCAGGCTGCGCTGCGGGACGCCGGTGGGAATGGTCGGCACAATCTCACGCGATGCGCCCGCGCCCGTCGGACCCGACCCGTACAAGCTCGTCGCCTCCGATCTAGACCACATCAAGAGCTCGATCAAGAAGGTGCTCTCCGACAACCGTGGTGGCTCAGGAGCTCTCTCGAAGAACGAGGTGCTGACGATGGCGGCGCGCGAATTTATGCAGCGGAAAGGGAAGTCGTTTCGGCCCATGGTCGTTCTGCTCGTCGGACGCGCTACAAACCCCGACTTCGCCATCGGCAAGCCGCACTACAAGCTCGCGGTCATCGCAGAGATGATCCACACCGCCAGCCTCATCCACGCAGACGTGCTGGAGGAGGACGAGACGGACACCTCGCAGGGCACGCTAGTGCACCAAGAGGTTGCTCTCGATGTGGGCAACAAGGTGATGCGCGAAGCGCGCGTTCAGCGTTCGCGTTCAGCTTAGGACCTCGACGTCCCAATGACATCATGACCGCCACAGCACTAGCTCATCACTCATCTCCCAGCGACAACCTCTGCTGTGCCCCATGTTTGCCCCCGTACGAAATCCACATCGCCTTATTCGTTTGAGATTGCTGTTGTCAACCATCGCTCGTGCCTACTCAGGTGTGCATTCTTGCGGGCGACTTCCTCCTGGCAAAGGCGGCAGTGGAGCTGTCCCTATTGGATCACGCTGCTGTCACTGAGATCGTAGCTCGCGGCCTTGAGTCAATATGCGAGGGTGGGATGCTCGCTTTCGATGGCCGCGTTTCTCAATCGTACGCAGACAATACAAGCCTCGAAGATGCGCAGGCCGAGGGCGCAGACGAGGAGGCAGCTCACAGATCGGTGTCGGAACACTTGCACATTCTAGGGAGGGGAACGGCGCAGCTGATTGGCAACAGCTGTCAGTGCGCAGCCATACTCTCAGGGCATGACCCGGACTCGCCTACGGCGACTGCATGCCTCGAGGTGAGGAGAGATTGACACGAAATCTTCCACACTGTGCCCCGCCCCTCGATGGCCTGCCTACGTGCTTTGAGGACGTACCTTGGGCTCAACGTGCCTAAACGCTGATTTTGATGCATATTATGCCCCCTTTCCGCTGCAGTTTGGTGAGGGCTTGGCAATGGCGCAACAACTGGTAGGAGAGGCCGAGGCGATGGAGTCGCTCCTGAAGAAGAAGCGCCGGGCTGTCAAAACCCTTCGAGCGCAAGGCCAGCTTGCCCAATCGACGCCGCTGCTCATAGCTGTTGAACGGTAAATATCCTTGCGAAACAAATCTTCCCCTACCCTCCCTTACTATTTATCGAGGTGTCCGCACTCTGTACGCTCGAATCAATTATTGGGCGCGCTCGGGCTGAGATACTGAGCCCACGGCGGCAAGACACGCATTGACTCACGACCCTACCGCCACTCTTCATAATCGCGCACCTCTGTGTGCCCGCTCCCGAATACTCAACAGCCGTCCCTCACACTTGATTGCATGCAGCTTCCCTGAACTCAATGACATTTTGAAAGGCGGTTTCCGCAGCGATGCCGACGCCACGCGGCTGCTTGAGACCATTGAGCGAGCGAATGCCGTCGCAAGGACGCAGGTGCGTGCTCAATCACCGTACCATGCACTGTCCTTGCCCACATATCACTATTCTGCATCGCCTGCCGTTCTACCTACATTGATCGAGATATCAAAGTATGCCTGGCTCCAGCGGGGCCGTCGCAGTCTTTTAGAGGCCCGACCTTCCATACTCCCAGGCTGTGCTTATGGCTTTGCGACTCCGGTGTGGCCAGTGCTCAGGATTCCTAGCTTCCAAACAACTACTCACCAATGCCCATACTACCACAATGTTCACAGGAAATCGCGACAGAATACACGCAGCGAGCGGTGGACGCATTGGCGCTCTTGCCGCCCTCGGATACGCGTGATGCGTTGAGGGTCCTGTGCCACAAAGTATTGACAGGGGCCAGCATAAAGCCCTGAGGGAGACATGTAAGGGAAGGGAGATGAATCGTCGCGGTTTATACTATGGAAATCCGTGAAGGGGGGCTACTGAGACTTGACATCCACTACCAAAAGGGGTCCTTGACATCCCGATCATCGTCGTCGCCAGCGCCTCGGCCATCACTCGTCGGTGAGGGTGAGGGACGGGAGGAGGAGAGGCAGGGGTCAGAGGGTGTCGCGAGGTTGCGAGGCGCAAGGCCACCTCGCCCCTCTCCCGCACGGCGATTTTGATTAAGACTACAAAAGGAATCAATGCTCCCTTTTCCCTCGTTTTCTCCGTACCGCCCCCCACCCCCGCGGGGTGACGTGTGCAGTATGACGTTTGCCCCCCCCCACCCCACCCCCGCGAGGAACCCGCACGCACTGTTTTCTCTTTTTTGCACGTCGTTATTTTGGAACGATGTGTCTCATCTAAGTTTATACTTGGGCATCGCCCATGGCGGGGGGCACGAGCCCCCCTGCCTCTCTCCACTCCTCCCCTGCCATGGGGGAGGAACCACCCACTCTCCACTCTCCTGGCACGCCTGATGGCTTGCCAGGAGCACATAGCCCTGCTGACCCATTCCTCTCCCTACAGTCCCGCCTGACTCACTGACTCGCCCGCCCTGGCCCGTCGTGGGCAGCCCATCTCTCTGGCACCAGCCCCAGCCCCTCCTCTCCCTGGGCCCCTTGATCAGGACCCCCCAGCCAGCTCCCGTCGACCTGCTGGGGCGCGGAGCGCCAGCGAGGGAGAGGCAGGAGGAGGCAGGGTCATGCCCCAGCCTCACCTGAGAGGGTGCAACCTCAGGTTTGGTGGTTTTTTCGGCAAGTGCCCCCATGTGGACGGTATAAGTTCTACTTGCAGGACCCCCTCATTAAGGTTTCGGAGTGCGCAGCAGTTGAAAGAAGTGCCGGAAGCGGGCCCACGTAGAACACAGGCATGCCTTCCTCTTATTGTATTACATTTTTTATGCACTTTATGCAGAGCCACGCTCAGAACCCCCATGGCCATGGCTATCTGGGCGTTACGGCGGCTTCTTCTTGGGAGATGATGGCTTCTTTTTGGGAGGCGGCGGCTTCATCTTGGGAGGCGGCGGCTTCATCTTGGGAAGCGGCGGCGTCTTCGCTAGAGGCGCGAGAATGAGATTTGTCGATGCGCCCTTCGGTGAACACTGTTTGTATAATGTTAATGTAAACACCCACAGTCCTTCTCGGTAACTTATTTCACATGTGGCGCGGCGGCGTCTTTTTTCGGATTCTTCAAGAATTTCCACAAGAGAAAGATCACAATTACTACGATCGCGATGACTCCGAGCAAAAATGCGGAATGCGGAAGCGCAGGTGGTGAATTGTTGAGATTGTAGTACGTGGCTACGTGGCAGTAGGGGTACTAGCTCTCAATAGAGAATTAATCGACTCACAAGGAGGAGCGGCGGGCTTTGGCCCAAAGAAAGCTCTCGCCGCCGTGCGCCCGCGGCCACGAGCAAATATTTACAGATAGGGGGAGCCTTGGCCCAACCAGCTCACGGGAGAGTAGGAAGGTAGGGAGCCATTGAGGAGAAGCTCTGTGACCTCTGGACCCAAAGCAAACCCCAGGCTCAGAGGCAAAAATATGTGTTCGAGCGAGCTATGTGTCACATCATATGGGATCCAGTCTAATGGCATATGCGAAGCTCTACTCTCTCAATGGCTCTCAAATGTGCATGTCAGGCTCCTCTCATCATAGTCGTGCGTCTGTGAGCCAAGAGCTCCTCAAAATATATGCACAGCATATTCTCTTCTTCTGACCCTGCCGCATCCTTTGGCTGTTGGGGTGGACATGGAGTGAGTGTTGCAATGGTCATGAAGTGTGTGATCACCAATGTGTCAAGCTTATTTGGCTATGCATACTCGACCCTATCCAGTTCATTCGTAGAAGCGGTCTTTGAGCCGGCGCCAGGCCCGGAAGCGTCATTGCGTATCACAACTCCAACAACCTCCTCGCCTAGAAACGCAAAGGTAGACTGCAGCATGCTGGCGACCTCGGTCACGGCCTTGGCAAAGACGATGAGTCCAAGAAGTGTGAGCAAAAGGAAGAGAATGAGCCCCCGTCCCGTGTCGGAGTAATTGATGGCATAGTCCCCAAATCCAATTGTCGTGAATGTCACGAAACTGTAGTAAAATGCAATGAAAAAGCTCCAGTCTTGGTCTCGCTCGGAGGCTACGAAAATGCCCGAGCATGCCAACCAAAATATGATGAAAATGGCACCATAGAAGATGGAGCGGTGGTACCGCCACGACTCCTGATAGGAAGGCCAAGGTCAGGGAGTCCGGGTTGATTCAGCCAGCGCGCTCGACAAAGTGGCACCACACCCATCACACCCTGGCTCCATCGCTAGACATGGCTTTGCGGATGGTGGGTGTAAAGGGCACACGGTGATATGCTTTTTCGATGACTATGCCTGCCCATGCAACCACTCGGCATAGCCACATTGCTGATGCTCCATGAATATGAAGCTCTAGCGACTTGAATGAATCGTGATCGCTATCGTACTAACGTACCTTGCCTTCCTTACTCAGAAAGCCCAGACGCGTAGACTGCTTCGCCAGCCAGCAGAACGCGGCGTCAAATCCAGAGGTTAGCACCGCCACACACACACCGGAGATGGCCAGGGCAAACATCCCATAGACGATGACCATGGCACGGCCTGCCGGCGTGTACGGCGCGAAAGTCCCATAGCCAATCGTCGTCATAATTGTTAAAGCAAAGAAGAGCGAGCCGCCGAACGTCCAATTGAGCGCATCCGGGTTGGGGGCCACCTGATTCGATTCGGCATACCTCTGCAGCTCCGAGACGAGTGCGGTGAAGTTAGTGGCGAGGTGCGGATCGGGAGCCTGACGAAGGTACTGCTCAATATAGTCGAACTGCGCCTGCTTCTGCGCCTGGAACGCCCTTGCGCTCTCGAGCTCGCCCGCGCCCTCGATCGCATAGAAGATGGCGGCGCCGACGAGTGCCGTAGAGACATACACAACGGTTGCCACAGCACAGCGGAAGCACTGACGGTGCCAGAGGGAGGGGCCGCCTGCGGCGCAGACCATGCAAGAGCGTGTGAATACAACTGTCCTTCACGATTCGTGCCCGTGCCGTCCAAGTGGAGAGGGTGGGGCCGTTGAGGAGTGGATGGGATGAGGTGGCAAAGGGGGTTGGGGGTGGGCGGGAGTTGGGCGCGGACTGCGCTCTACAGGAAAGAGGGGGGGGGGGGGGGGGGGGCTGGAGCAGAAGGCAGCGCCGCGGCTCGTGGGGACGACGATCGAGCGCCGCGCCCATTTTTTCTCTTCCCATCGGGCGCGACTACTCTCTCTCCCCACCTCCCTCTCTCCAGAGTGTCAGTGCGATCTGCAGCGGCGTCGCGCGTTTTGTGGAGTTTGGGGCCCCGCATTCACTTTAGAGATGGGGAACCAGTACTCGTACGGCTTCTTTGGTGGGTTCGCCCTCCCTAGCAGCATGCCGCGTTTGCGAGGCGGTTCCCGCGCTTTTCTAGAGAAGGCCAAACACAGGCCGTGTTTACGGTGCTTGGAGGCCCTCCCCCCCCCCCCCCCCCCCCGGCCGTGTTTCTCATCGATCTAGGCTCGGCTCGCCACTCGTGTACTTGAAAGCCAGATTGCTTCCCCTTCAGAGTACAGAGAGGGCGCCGGGATCTCCGACATCTTGGATGGGGCGGGGGGGGGGGGAGGCTTTCCCCTGAAAGTTCGCAATAGCGCGGCTCAACGAGTCGCGCTGTGGGCTGTGGAGACGCAGATTGAGAAGAACGTTCCACTCACTGAGCGCAGTGTGCAGTTTGGGGCGCTACATTGAGGGGAGGGCCCCTGGGGGCCTCAACAACGGTCAATGGTGGGGAGTGGGGCGGTCAAACAGGGGGTTTAATTCCTAGATGGGAGATACAGGATACTGTATCTGGGGGAGGGGCCAGATACAGCTGTATCTACTGTATCTGGGGGAGCCCCAGACCAGGATACACACCACTTCTAGGCTTAAAATGACGATTTTACCATTATAACTGTGCTTCTACTGTTAAAATAGGCGTTTTGCGCGTTAAAATAGGCGTTTTGCGCGTAGTATCAGTTCACCTCGAGCTGACAACTGATGTCAGTTATCAGTTGTCAACAGCTTGGAGCGGGGAGAAAACAAAACATGCAGTCCCCTTCACTTTCTACAGCCAAAGAAAAAATGCATCAAACGAATCCATGTGGGGTTCGAACTCGTGCCCAGTACCACTCAACGCAAGACAGTAGTCACCTGAGCCGCTTGGGGCCCGTCATCGCAAGAGAAGGGCGATTTGTCGTATTTAGATTTGCAGCAAAGACACAGGTGATGACTGATATCAGCTGATATGCTGATATTCTGCTGTTTGAGGCGATGTCAGCTGATGGACCTCATCAGCTGACATCAGCTACTGATGTCAGATGTCAGTGCTAGCTCGAAGTTGGTGTCAGCTGACGAATTGATTCACCATCACTGGGCTGCGCGGCCTCCTGCGCGCGCGCCGCGTCTCCGTAACCCCCCCCCCCCGGTATTTGGACTGTATTTGTATCTAGCACTGTATCTGGCCGTATCTGGGAGTTGACCCAGATACAGCCGTATCTACCGTATCTGGGGGGCCGATGGCCCGTATCTCCCATGTAGGGTTTAATTAGATAAGGGGTGAAAAACCAGAAGAGCCCAACCAAGCGGATATGGGCCGGCAGCCTAAAAAACGAAGAGACGTCAACGATCAACGACTTCCGCACTCTCTTCGATAGTAAAGATAACGACAAGCTAAATCCGAGCCCAAAGCTGGTGACCGTTGCACAAAGGCTATAGGAATAGAGCACATACTCAAACAAGAACCCGAAACCCAACTGCCAACTGAGCGACCAGGGATAGCAACCTGCAGTGGCGACGAGCCCCTCAAACGTCACTCCCCTGGGGAAAACCGAAAGGTTGGGCCCCGGGCCCCCACAACCACAACAATGGCGCCCCTGCACGCGCAAATCCTCAACCATGAGCCAAGACGCCCGACTAGGCTGGGGTCGGGATTTCGAAAATTTCTTTTTCTTTCGAAATTTGGGAGGGTTCGCCGGGAGAAATTTCGTTCGAAATTTCTCGAAATTTGGGGGGGTGATGGGGGCTGAAGATGCGATACCAAGGGGGGGGGAGCGCGGGGAAGCGGGGGGGGGGGGGGGGGGGAGCGCGCGAACCCGTGGCGCGAAATCAGAGCGCCCCCCCCGCCCCTCCGCCCGGAGACCCCTTCCCCCCCTCCCCAGGTGAGGGATGATTGAGATGCGCGTCGACGGGCTCACACGTGCAGGCAGGCCAGCACGCAGTGGGCAGAGGGGAGAGGGAGAGGGGGCTGGCATGGCTTACCTAGCCTCGACATCGCGCGCCGCGCCGCGCGCCGCAGCCTGTCTCCTCAGCTGAAGAGGGCAAGTGGGCAAGAGAGAGGGCCAATTTACTGTGATGATTGATGAAAGGCCCTGTTTATGTTAAAGAGTCGCATCCGCGCGACAACTTGTTCACCGAGTCAACTTGTTCACCGCGACAACTTGTTCACCGCGAGTGAACATGTTCAGCTCTTGTCGTAAACGTTGCTGTCTACTAATAAAGAGGAGATTATACTGGATACTGGATACTGGATACTGGATACTGGTAGGGAGCCCGGCGCCACGGCCCCAATCTTGCAGCCACTTGTAGAGAGGGCCCAAACTTCTGGCAAGTTGGGCCAGCCACCCAAACTTGCAGAACAAGTTGTACAAGTATTGGCGCCGCGCGGTGTGACCGGAGTCGCACTGACCCGGTCGGCCTCTGACGGCGGACGCGGTCGCTTCGCCTGCGACAGGTCCATGGGGGCTGGGGGGCCGCCCTGTGCGGGGGGCCCGGTGGAGGGGAGAGGCTCGCCGGCGCGCTCCATCGCGTCTAACTATAAAGTTGTCAAATGCTTTTAATCATTCTGACCATCGCTGGCCGAGAAAGGGCGCGGGTCAGCCGGTCCCCGGTCGGTCGGTCGGTCGGTCCTTATAACCGTGAAGAGTCGATCGCGGATGCGACAGTCAGCAGGGCAGTCTCCTCCTGGCAAGTCATAAGGCATGCCAGGAGGATAAGTGGTTCCTCCCCCACGGCAGGGGAGGAGTGGAGAGGGGGGGGGGCTCGTGCCCCCCCATGGCCCATGGATGAACCAAGTATATAAACTTAGTTTGGGCGTGGGAGTGCGAGTCTCGACCTGCGCCCACTAGGGGTCTGGGTCAGGTTGTTGAGTGCCCAGCCCCTGCTAGAAGGCAGGGGCTGGGGTTGGTTGTGCGGGCCCACCCAGGAGGGTGTCCGCGATGGAGTGAGGGGGGCGCGAGGCCCCCATTGACCCCCACTTATAAAAGTAGGTTGCCGCAAGGCAGGTTAAGGGAGACGAGTATAGGGGGATTGGGCGTAGTTGCACAGTTGAGTACCAAGGCCATGTGCGAGACGAGAAGATTCAAAGGTGTTTTAGTATGCCACCATCGGAGGAAAACCAAGACGATAGTAGTAGCTTCTTGCCAATGTCCACTACGTGAAGATTACAAGCATTGCTATTTGCTCTCAGACCAATGGCTTCCATCGTTGGAGGGCAGCGGCGTGAGCGATGAAGCATGGGCCGTCCAACTTATATACACTTGCCAGCACAATGTGATAAACGCAGTACTTGTCGGCCGGATGTCCGTTGGCACAAAGCGGAACGCAAGCAGATTGTAGGGCAGCCAAACTCGCAGCTCATTGAACAACACTGATGGCATCGAGTCCACTAGTCGGTAGAGAATATCGTGCTGTGGCGTGCCGGCGACCAGCAGACGGCCTGAAATTGACGCGGCGTTGCCAAATACACCTAGGAGTGCAACGTCCGAACAAGCCTTGGCAATCACGGCACGCAATTTGGTGCCTGGCCATCTGGCGTCCAGCACCGCGTAGAACGGCGGGTATACAAATCCGGAGAAGATGAGTCCAATAGCGCCGGCACCTAAGAGTCTGTGCAGATTGAACTTAACGGAGCTGCTGCCCGGCCGCTGCTCAATGGTTTGGGCGATCCCATCGCCCATTCCGCCGAGCAGCGCTCCTTGCCCACTGTTGATGAGCCTCGGCCGCTGGCGAAGCGCGTCCAGCCACGCCGTCACAAGACGCGAGGGGCGCATCATGCGCTTATGAGGGAGAGCGGTGCCGAAAGGGGAGGCCGGGCGACGTTGGCCGGCCGGCCTGGAAGGGGGGACAGGAGGGGGGGGAGAGGGGAGAGTAGAGGGGAGGAGGGTAGGGAGAGCGGAGCCAGCAGGCGCGCGGGAGCAGTCAGACCAGCAGAAAGGGGGCATTAAAGGTACCTCGAGTACTCCTACAGGCACGAGCTTTAGAGGCTTGCGCTTCGCAGAGCGGCCCGCTTTCGCAGCCTAGGTTTCGCAGAGCGCCCCCCCCCCCCTTCCCATGGCTCCCAGAGCCCTCCCCAAGCCCCAGAGGAAGCCTAAGCCGGCCCCTGGGCACTATACTATCCAGGCCCGCGATCTCCGCGCCAGAAACCGCGCAGCCGCGCTCGAAGACGTCCGGAAGGCTGCAGCGTACTGCCGAGCGAACAGCGTCAGCGTCGGAGCCAAAGCAGCAATGGCCACAGGGATGTTCCCGCTGGCAACGCGGCATAAGGTATAAGGTCACAGGAGAGCTGCAGAAAGCGCAGGGGGACGAGCAACGAACGCGCGACTCACACTCACTACAGATTCTCACAAATGTAGAGCGGCGCAAGCTCGCTGCATGGATCCTAGCGCGCGCTGACATGCATGAGCCCCAAAACAGGCACCAGATATCCGTCAAAGTGCGCGAGATGCTCGTGGAGCGGCACAGGTTCAACCGGGCGAGGAAGTTCGGCAGGGGTACAGTCCTCCTCAACACACCCGAGCTCAACCACGTGAACTCCGACCTCGACCTCTCCCATACGTTCTTCCAACGCATCTTCCCGTGGTGGCGTGCTCACGGTATCGACATCGAGGAGGGCAGCTCAAGGGCAGAAGAATATCGAAGGGGGAAGAAGTACACGGAGGAGGTTGTTGCGTAACCACTTTCACGGCGAGTATGGTCTGGAGGCCGAGCTCATCGATGCAGGGGTCATGGACCCTGAGACCAAGGTAAGCATGAAGCATGAAGCATGCGCCCCCCTCCCGCGCCCCCCGCCCAGCACTCGCGTGTACAAGCGCATGCGCTAAGCATGCCCCCCTCTCGCTCGCATGTACTCAGGTTATCAATATCAAGGAAACCCGCCGCGTTTTAAATGCGGACGAGACCCCGCAGGCCTTGGACGTCCCTCAACGCGGGCGGCGGGCGAAAGTGGCCAAGCGCAAGGGCAAGGCGGTCAAGCAGCGGGGGGGGCAACACCAAGGAGTCAATCACGGTGATGATGACGTGGGATCTATCCGGGTGGAACTACGGCGTGCAGCTGGTGGTGAAGAGGAAGTGGGCAACTTCTGGCTTGCTTGGCCGTTGAGCCACCTTTGGGGATGTGCACCTTTGACGATGGCGTCGACTTATTGCGTCGACAAACTCAGTCTTGTCTGCCAGTCCACGCCACCGAAGGCATGCAAACGGAGGAAACGTTTTTGACATATTTACGGCGGCTGAATGCTTGGATAGGGATAGATCAGCGGAGCGCGGTCGAAGCGGCAGCCGGGGGCACGCCCATTGATCGACCTGTGGTTCTTTTGCTCGATAATCATGCCTCCCGTTTTAGCGACGGGGTGTTAGAGGCCACCACAGGTCAAGCGGCCGAGCTCGGCATACGTATTTTCACGGAGGAATCCGGCACGTCCGGATTCCTCCAAGCCCTAGACCAGTTCAACTCCTCGTTTCACAGGTGCTACAACAAGGCTAGGGATGCGTACAAGGACGCCTACCTTGCAGCACAGGGAAGGGAGCTCCAGACCCTTTCCCTCGCCGACTTCATATCCATATTGGGTGGTTCCAAGCGCCTCGGCATCTCGGCGTCCCCGGGATGTGGTTCACATGGTGCGACCAGTACGACATCATAAAGGCGTGGAAGCGTGTAGGTGTGGCGGGGAATAGGCTGTGCCCAGAGCTCATTGACCGCTCACACTTTGTTGACCAATCAACGAACAGGGGCGTCTCGAGCAACGCGGACGTGTCCTCTCCAGGCCCGTCCACCCTTGCCGAGGCTAAGAAGACGCCGCCGGGCGTGCGGCGTGGAAGCTTGGCGGCCGGGTGGGGGCACTGCCCCCTCCCCTCGATATTTGTCCTTCCCCCAGTGCATGAACCGACCCCGCGCACCCTAGCACGCCCTCTCCTCGAGTCCACGCTGCGGGGAAACCCCTTTCGGTTCGGGTAAAAACAACGCACCGGCGTGCCGACTTCGAGGAGGTACGACCGGACGATAGACTCCGAGGAGTCAGGAGACTGGCGATCCTGACGCTCACGAGCTAGCTGGCGGCGGGCCGTGAGAGAAGAAGGGGCAACAGCCGCGACAACATCGGTGCCGGCCTCTGAGGGGCGCTGGGGGACACCGCTGAAAGACGCGCTGGGGGACGCCGCTGAAGGACGCTGAAGGACTTCCGCGCGGGGGGGGGAAAGGAAAGAGAACACGGCGTCTCAGCGCGCGGACGCGGAAGAAAACTGCCGTCTCGGCGTGCGGAGGGGGGGGAGCAGCGGAGCGGGGGGGAAGGAAATCTGCGGAGGGGGGGGGGGCGGCGGAGGGGGGGGAGGAAATCTGCAGAGGGGGGGGGGGGGGACGGCGGAGGGGGGGGGAGGAAATCTGCGGAGGGGGGGGGGAAGGAAAGCTGCGGGGGGGGGGGGGGGGGGGGGAGGAAAGCTGCGGAGGAGGGGGGAACAGCGGAGGGGGGGGGGAAGCGGAGGGGGGGGGGGGGGACTGCGGAGGGGGGAAAACTGTAGAGGGGGGGGGGGGGGGACTGCAGAGGGGAGGGGTGAAATGCAGAAGGGGGGGGAAGGGAATGCAGAGGGGCCCAGTTCTGTTACCTGCATTTCTAACCTTAAACGCGTGAACAATTACCGTAACGGTAAAAATAAAACACCAATCCTCGAATTTCGAGACGAAAATCGGCGAACCGGGACTTGAGTCCAGGGACAATCCGAATCTGCACGCCTTGCATGACCACGGCGAACATAGAAGACGGTATATAACGAAGAAGGCTCGTACTCATGCCGAAAGGCCTGAATACAACACGTCCAAGGGCATCAAAATACAAAATATCATCGAGATCGAGCATTTGCGGATGGATAAAATTTGGAGTCTTGATGCATTTTGCTTCAAAATCTAGCTTGCATCCCTCGAGTGAGGGGACCTTGGCTGCAAGGGAGCAGCGACTAAATCGACCACAGCGACAGACACATAGACTTTGGGGATGAAGAGAATACAACCACAAAATGTCACAACACACTGGATCCTCCGCGTTGGTAGCACCCGGATCGGCCATCGAATCCGCACCCTCGGGCGTCAACATCCCAAGAGGCCTAATCATTGCCGAGACCCCCCGCAATCTTCGCATGTGCATTCTAGCCACAGTCCGATTGTGATAATCAAATGGTCGTCTCCTAGATCGATGAGCGTCACACAACCTTCACTCCGCTAGTGGCGAGCGCCATTCCGCGACTGGAGAAACGAGATGAGGACAACAGGAGCCATGCAGCACCTGAGCTTCAAGGCCCAGGAGAGCAAAGCATTTGCCTTGCTGTGGATGAGACCACTAGAAGCCTGAAGCCAACACGCCGTTGTGACCACCCATGGGACAAATACAGAGCTCTAGCTGCCGCAGTCTTGTGTGCCGGTGCATCTTCACTCTCCAGACTCAGGATTTTGCGGCATCAATTCTGTGCGCACATAATCGTCCAGCATGCCTTTGATTTCCTCCCAAATAGCCACAAAGTCCGCTGGCCGATCGTCCCCTCTCGTACTTTCGATAACGTGGATCAGACGATTTGCCAAATCAGTGCCCGCGGCATTTGAAGGCCGTATGACGCCAACAATACCCTTGACGCGGTGAAGCCAACGCCACAACTGATAGGGGGCGGGGACGAATGGTCGGGTCAGTGACGCCATGCAGTTGCGACGTGAGTGATCTTCCTACTTTAGCATGGTTGCGGTCGAGTTCAAAGCGACATGTGCAGCCGGCTCCACACCTCGGACCATGGCATTTCGTGCATGGACTTGTCGAGAAGGCGCATCAGGCGCTGAATCTCGGAGGCGGCGACGGCATTATTGTTTGGTTCCGTCTGAGAGGACGGTCAAGAAGGTACATCAGTGATGCGTGTCGAGCGGGATTGGCTTGCTTGCTGATCCATGATGTGTGACCTAAGCTGACGTCACGTTGCCTCCGGACGTGCGTGGGTGAAGGGGTAATACAAAAAGGAGAGGGAAGGCCACCACCTTGTTTGGTGCGGGCATCGCAAGGGCCTTGGAATCCTTGTCCTTCTGCGAGGGAAAGGGAAAATCACAGGGGCGGGCCGAATGGAAGCATGATGCTCGTAGTACAAAAGGAAACCAAGTCCACGCGCGAGGCTCAAGTAACCATGCTGTTTTTACCTGCCTTATGGGAGTGGCACTCTTGAATCCGAATCGCTGAATCCACATGCGCAGTATCGCGATCCTTTCAGGTTCGGCCGGGGCCTTGTTCAAGAAGCCGTGTGTGCGATCCAAATATAGCTTCAGATCGCTTTCAGAGTCGTTGGAAGAGCGGACCAACTGCGCGAGTAGAGCATGGGCAGGGATGAGTACGGCCGATCGGCCGTTTCGAAAACGTCCAAGTCATTTTGGGCTGGAATGAAATGAGACTCAATATTTTTAGCTTGCGAGACTGGGGTCCAACTTACCGCAAGCAGCCTAGCGTCAGCCTCGAGGGGAAGTTCCTTTCGCACGCAGTGTGCCATGTAGGAACCAGATATCGTCTCTGTCGACGGCCATTTTAGGTCGAGGTTCTCGTCAACGACAAAGAGGACGCGAGCGTAGGGGGGCAGGCGAGCAAAGAGAAAGGATAGAGTGGAACCGATAGATTTAAGTTCCTCGTCGCTCTCGCCGAGGATGGTGACTCGAGCCTGCAGTGGTGGCGATCGGTGGGGCGAAGATCAGTATGCTCGCCAGACTGCTTGCGAGACTGCCCAACAAGCTTACCCTGGGTATTCTGAGCTTGTCGAAGATCTCGGCCAGCTTCATTCGCTGGAACTCGCAGTCCTCCACCCCAACGGCCCACACATCCACGGACAGATCGGCATCCTCGAGGAAGGCCTGAAGAGGAGCATGTGAGGAGGTGGACCTTAGACGGCAAGGGACGGCGTGAAGTGGGCAGCAACAAGTGCGCTCGCCAATACCACACATCGCGCGGCGGGGACGCGCCGACCTCGTCGAACCGCGCAGGAGCAGGGCAGGTCAGCTCGAAGACGGTGCGTTCGGGCTCAAATCGAATGGAGCACTCCCCTTGCATGCACTCGGCACACCTGCGACAGCATCGGCCGGGTCAATTCGGGCAGCAAGTACGCCCGATGACGTGCCTTGCCAGCACTTGGAATGGGGACTATACCAATCTAGCACTTGGAATGCGGACTATACCAATCTAGCAACCCCTCCCCCCCCCCCAATCCTTCCCCCGCGCGGCCCCGCGTGCGTCCTGGCTCCTCACCGCTTCATGATCCAGCCGCCGTCGCCCTTAGAGACGCGTGCAGTAGCATTCTGAGAGTCTACCATATCCGATGGCAGATGTAAACGGCGGCCCTTGGAGAAGACCTACATATGGAGTCCAATGGAGGGCGATTCTATCCATCGGGGCACGATGCAGGCTGACTTGCAAAGATGGTGACAAGGGTAGCATAAGCTTAATGCTGGCCGCAATCGTGGCTTCGGCTGTCGTCCTGCGGTGGGCACACCTGCTCGTTCACGCGCGTAAGCTTGCACAAATCTGCGTGCCGAGGCCCAGGTTCGTTAATGACGCGGAAGGTGAGCGTATGGTCCTCGAGCTCGATCTCCGTTGAAACAATACCACCGCTTTTGCCATACTGGGAAGAAGGGAATGCGAAGGTAGAGACGATCGCTCAAAAGTTGGCTCGCTTCTCAGCAGCTTTCGACGGCCGAGCAGGCGCACGCGCGGCGCTCAGGAGAGGGGTGGGGGTGGGGGTTGACCTTGCAAGCGTTGGAAATAGCATTTCTATACACCAAGGTGAGAAGGCGACGGTCGACGTCAATGACTGGGAATCCGACTGCGGGCCGAGTGCGGATTGGAAACCGATGGTTTGTCTCCGGAGCACCAGGGATACCGAGCGTTTCGTTTCCAAGCGCCTGGGGGAAGGGGGTGTAGAGAGATGAGGCGAGGCGCATGTCAAGTCCCCAATTTCTGCTTGTGATCGTAGAGTACGTGCCATCCGGAAGCGCATGTTCGGAAAGCAGGGCGCGTCGCTATGCAAAGATGCTTGCTGTGCTATGCAGCGCTGCTTGCCCAGCTAGAGCATCTCTCTTCTGCAGCGCACCTCCTCAATCCGGCAGGGCGCAGTCCTGGGTACGTAGTTCCCGTGTAGGACGTCGCGGGCGAGTGCTTGCGATAGGACCGTCTCCAGCGTGTGAGAGAGTCCGGTACGCATCGACCCAAGCATCTTCTCGAAGGTGTGGGGATCCCCGCCGCGTTGGATGGCTGAGGCCAGCGTATCCACCTGCGAGAGCCCAAGAAGCAAGGTCAGCGTAAACAAGGGCGTCTCACCGTGCGCAAGAGTGGAACGGGTATCGCGCATTGCCCGAGCTCTCACCTGGGAGATTGCGGCCAGGACCCCATTCTTCACCTCATGCCTTGAGAATCGGTTCGCCTCCTCGTCCTTCAGGCGTTCGATGGACGATGACATGACCTGCACAATATAGAGAAAAAGGCAGTGGCGTGAGGCGCGTCTCGTCGACGCTCGAACAAGTACGCATGTGGACGGCTCGAGGCATGAGAGGTGCAGGCACGTGGCGCATGCCAGCCACGTGACTAAGCTGTCTCCTATTATAGCGCGGGGCTTGCCAAACGGGCATAGGTCCTTGTCGCGCATCCGTAAGCGCGTGGCGCGCGTCCGCAACCCTCGGTCGCCCTCCATGATCCACTCACCTCCCTCTCCATCTCAAGAACTCGGTCACGGTCGGTGACGTCACGCAAGATGATGACGCAACCATCTGCAGTCTCAGAAAGCGAGGAGCTGACATCGCAAATCTTACCCAAATCAATAGTAGAGCTGGCACTGCTGTTGCCAACCGCTGGCATAGTCTCGGAGTCGTGATCGTCTCCGGATATTGACAGTGATGGTGCAGAGTTGCTGGAAGTGACGGACAAACAGTTCCGCTTCGCCTGCTGCGCCGCATCGGGTTCCGACGAGATGATGCGGCACGAGAAGCGGCGGTACCACCAGGCGCAGTTGATGAGCTCCTCTAAAGTGAATGTGTCCTCCCGCTCAGGGATGGGCGGCTTTGCGCCATCCGCGAGCATCTGCTCAAAGTTATTCGCTATGCCATGGGACTTGCCCGAGATCCACGCGTCGGCCTCTTTCTTGGGGAGCAGATCCTTGATCGATGGTGAGGCAGCGGTTGTCAGGGAACCGTCTTGAAGACGCTGTGAAACGACGATCACGTCGTGCGCATCGGTCCACACCATCTCCATCCGTTCAGCGGCGACCAGCCCCCGGGTCACCCGGAAGCGGGTGGGGTATGCCTGCGAGTCCTCGTCAACAAGCGATGTGTACCACATCTTGCAGAAGGCGTCGATGACGCAGTCGGCGCAGAAGCCCCACTGGACCTGCGGTGACCAGTCGAAGACCAGACGGACCAACGTGTCTATGGAAAAGGCTATAACCAGCCCCGACCAGAAGAAGCACACCACCATGCTAAGCCGTAAGCCCAGCTTGGCCTTGCACAGATGGTACGCCGAGTTTGGCAGCGTGTGCTTCAGCACCTTCAGGTCCACCGCTCGGTTGTACGTGCGCACGAAGAGCACGGCGAAGAGGGTGACGGCACAAATGAGAAGCATCGCCCAGATGAGGGGTACTGTCGTGAACGGAAGAAGCATGCCCATCCCCGTCGAGAAGAACTGGCTGAGCGCAAAGTAGAGCGGTGGGAGGTGGTGTCGCGAGTCTGAGCCATCAATCACAAAGGCCATCGTCAGCACGAGCACGACCCACTCGGCCCAGCGGAACATGCAGTTGGGGCGGCCGCTGAAATGGTCAATCATCCACGGAGTGGGCCACATGTAGATCGCAAAGTTGGTCCAGGCGGCCCCCACTTTGACAGCGAGGAGCGCTCGGCTGGTCCACTGGAGCCCTCGGAGCTCCTGCCTGAGAATGTACTGGAAGATGGACATAAGCTGGATGGAGAGGACGACAAGAACAGCCTGCGACTCCGTCGGCCCGAGTCGTACCAAATAGTCCTCCCCTAGCCCGAGCACAAGCAGCCCCTGC